>CM035419.1:99318336-99325836 GCA_020310875.1 Ceratopteris richardii | reverse complement strand
CAAAATCATATACAAAGTGAATAACTATCCAAGTCATGGCGGATCAGCCAATACTAATTTGTCTCTCCCTCTCTCCTTGTATATCTATCTCTATCTCTCTCTCCCCCCCTCTCTCTCTCTTCCCCCCTCTCTCTCTCTCCCCCCTCTCTCTCTCTCTTCCCCCCTCTCTCTCCCCCCTCTTTATCTACACCACTCAAACCTTCTAGATGTGTCCTTCCTTGTCTCTCTGTCTCACTCTGACACACGCACACACACACACACACACACACATATATATATATATATATATATATATATATATATATATATATATATATATATATATATATATATATATATATATATATATATATATATATATATATATATATATATATATATATATATATATATATATATATCCCTTCTCTCTTTGATGTATTGCAATCTCTTACCATAGTTGCACAACAACCATCTTTGCTAACCATTTCTCTCTCTCACTCTCTATCCATCCGTGCAACGCTACAATTATTTTACAATGAATGATTTGCCCATGTCTCTCTCTCTCTATCTCTCTCTCTGGTACTTGCCCTGTCACTCTCTCTTCATTTCTCACTCCGTCTATATAATTTTTCTATAATTAGGATTCACATATGCTATATGCCAGCAGGGATTCTCTCTCTTCACTAATTACCTGCGTGCATCCATTTTACCAAGCTCCATTCCCTCTCTCCCTCTCTCACACACACACACTCAAGTATTATTTCTATAGAAAGTTGAAAGCAACAATCATAAAATCATATACAAGGTGAATCACTATCGAAGTCATGGCTGATGATACAATACTACTAATGAACTACGCTACACTGTAGATAAAAGAAATGTCTTCAGACTTGTCAGCTAAAAGGTAATTGGCACATCTAGCTTGTCATCAGTAGGCAACAAAGGGAATACATCCTCATCTTCAATTATGGCCACTAAATAAATACCTTACTACATATATTTGTTTGGCATAAAAGAAAGAAATTGCTTGCATAGTCATTGTGATACTCCTTATCACCCCGCATATGCTCACCGATTTTCATATGATTTCTAGGCTTTGACTTCAGCGACATAAATGCTATCCTAGATAGATTGGATACCTATTGTGATAACAATTGTTGTAGCTTGAGCTTTGTAAAAGCATGGGAAAAACACAAAGAAGAAGAAGAATCTAGGAGAACAAGAAAATACTGAATGTAGTACCAAGAGAGTATACAAAAATGAGTGGTTTGTTAGGGTTATAGGCATATATACAAGCTATCAGAAATTTATGACATGAGCACTGAGTAATTCAAAAAGTTCATAAATGAGGCACCATTTCTTCGTTCTCATCTAGGATATAATATCTTTATACTACAATTAAGAATAGGTTCATCTCTCTCTCTCTCCCATGGAGTTTTGTGGAGCTTTCTAATAGGCACCAACATCAGAAACAATCTTGTCCGCATGAAAACTTTGTACACGCATCTTGGGATGAAGACATTGCCTTGTTGTGGCTCCAACCACTACATCAAAACCATTTTAAAGACATGAACTAGTTGCTATAACGATTTATCACATAGTTCCCTTAGAGTGATCCATAGCTTCAAGCAAACAGCTCAAGAGACAATCGCACTATCTGATTTGGATTGTATATGAACAAAAGCTGTGCATAAACACAATATTCTGAGTGATTCATATTTTTGTTTTTTGCTTAAATATGATCCCAACAAAAGCAAGCTTTTTCGACTCTGGGTAAGAGTATATAGAGAGGATTGAAATCGCTCGATAACCAGTAAGCACTCTCCTTTCTCGGAAGAAAAATCTCTACCATCAATGTCTAATGCAAAGTTGCGCAACATATACAATATGGAACCCTTATAACTTTACATAAACATATTATTACGAGCGATTCAGAGCTCATATTGAAAGGAAGATAAACCAATACAATCGAATTCCAACTGTTAAGAGCTTCCTTGGCAGTAAACACTCCCCAAAACTCATTGCAGCTACTCGATAGAGAAAAGGGGAGAACACTAA
This sequence comes from Ceratopteris richardii, assembly GCA_020310875.1. NCBI lineage: Eukaryota > Viridiplantae > Streptophyta > Polypodiopsida > Polypodiales > Pteridaceae > Ceratopteris > Ceratopteris richardii. The sequence continues at coordinate 99,323,796 of CM035419.1, read as the reverse complement.
TTGCACGGAGTAACTTGCAAGTACTAAAAATATTCCCCGTGATGGAATACGATGTGCACATGGAAATCACGGATATCCACCAACAGTTATAAGATCTCACCATAAAAAACATCAACATTTATCAGCCAGCAACGATTGTCTGATAAATCGTAAGAAAAACCTATGATTCACATATGCTATATGCCATCAGGGATTCTCTCTCTTCACTAATTACATGCGTGCATCCATTTTACCAAGCTGCATTCTCTCTATCTCTAACACACACACACAAGTATTATTTCTACAGAAAGTTAAAAGCAACAATCACAAAATCAAATACAAAGTGAATCACTATCCAAGACAGGGCCGATGATACAACACTACTAATGAACTATGCTACATTGCGCATAAAAGAAATGTCTTCGGACTTGTTGGCTAAAGGGTAATTGGCACATCTAGCTTGTCGTCAATAGGCAACAAAGGGAATACATCCTCACCTTCAACCATGGCCACTAAATAAATAGCTTGATGCGTATATATGTTTGGCATAAAAGAAAGAAATTGTTTGCATACTCATTGTGATACTCCTTATCACCCCCACTATGCTCATTGATTTTCATATGATACTATCCTAGAGAAATTGGATACCTGTTGTGATAACAATCGTTGAAGTTTGAGGTTTGTGGAAGCGTGGGATAAACAAAAAGAAAAAGAAGAATCTAGGAGAACAACAGAATATTGAATGTAGTACAAAGAGAGTATACACAAATGCGTGGCTTGTTAGGGTTATGAGCACTGAGTGGTTCAAAAAGTTCATAAATCAGGCAATATTTCCTCGTTATCATCTAGGAAAAAATATCTTTATACTACAATTAAGAATAGGTTCACCTCTCTCTCTCTCTCTTTCTCTCTCTCTCTCTCTCTTTGTAGTTTTGTGGAGCTTTCTAGTAGGCACGAGCATCAAAAGCAATATTGTCAGCATGAAAACTCTGTGCACGCATCTTGGGATGAAGAAATTGCCTTCATGTGGCTCCAACCACTACATCAAGATCATTTTAGGGACATCAACTAGTTGCTAGAAGCATTTATCACAGAGTTCTTTTAGAGTGATATCATGCATAACACTTTATCCTTGGTCCATAGCTTCAAGCAAACACCTCAAGAGACAATCACACTATCGGACTCGGATTTTATATGATCAAAAGTTGTGCATAAAGAAATTATTCCGAGTGATTGATATTTTTGTTTTTGGCTTAAATATGATCCCAACACAAGCAAGCTTTTCCGACTCTTGGTAAGAGTATAGATGGAGGTTTGAAGTCGCTGGATAACCAGTAAGCAGTCGCCTTTCTTGGAAGAAAGATCTCTGCCATCAATGTCTAATGCAAAGTTGTGCAACAGATACAATATGGAACCCTTATAACTTTACATAAACATATTATGACGAGTCATTGAGAGCTGGTAGTGAAAGGAAGATAAAACAATACAATCGAATTCCAACTGTTAAGAGCATCTTGGCCGTGAACACTCCCCAAAACTCATTGCAGATACTCGACAGAGAAAAGGGTAGAACACTAATTGCACGGAGTCACTTGCAATTTTCCCCGTTATGGAATAAGATGTGCACACGGAAATAGCGGATATCCATCAACATTTATAAGATCTCACCATGAAAAACATCAACATTTATCAGCCATCAACGGCTGTCTGATAAGATGTAACAACTTGTTTGACTGAGACAAATGAGAGGATTTAACAAGCTTGAGGACTAAAGATGCAACGCTTCGCACCGTCGTGAATATCTACACACAAAGAATCGTTAGTCACAAAATATAAGCTACTGCAAACCTAAATGTTTTCTTTACACACCAAGAAGGAGCAGCTACTACCATTATCCTCTAACTATGCAGAAGGAGGAGCTTCCCACTCCGCTTGAGCTCGTTCCTTTGTGTATGAAATGAAAACGCAATCAATCTCTCTCGCCACGGATACGCCTTGCAAGCTGGATATCTTGAGGCATTACAGTAACCCGTTTCGCGTGAATAGCACACAAGTTCGTATCTTCAAAAAGACCCACATGGTATGCTTCAGCGGCTTCCTGCAAAGCCAACACAGCATGGCTCTGAAAGCGCAACTCCGTCTGACGAAATTCCACGTTGTCGAATAATTAGAAATACACAGTTCATAACAAAAAAGGAGAATTGAAACGCAAGGAAATCCGAAAACCATTGAGTCATACCTTTAAATCTTGGGCAATCTCACGAACAAGTCGTTGGAACGGAAGCCTCCGAATCAAGAGCTCTGTGCTCCTCTGATATTTACGGATTTCCCTGTAGATTAAGATCAAGATATCAAATACCGCTACTTGCGCAAACAAGAGAAGACTCAATAGACATCAGGAGAGATTTCGCACACCTTAGCGCAACCGTTCCCGGCCTGTAACGACGAGGCTTTTCGACCCCGCCAGTGGTCAGGGCCGACTTGCGGGCAGCTTTGCTGGCCAATTGCTTGCGAGAAGCTTTGCCTCCTGTTGATGTGCGGGCCGTCTGCTTAGTACGGGCCATTGCACAATAGAGTTGTGAAACGCGAATGAGAGGGCAATCGTAGAAGCAGAACTGAACGCAGAAAACAACTCAAGTGGCTGAGAAATCTGGTTCGAGTACTTTCAGATCAACGTGCGCTTCCTTTTATGTTGAGAAATGGCTGCCGTCGGGACTCGGGAGGGCGACTGCAAACGCCGTGGTCGACAAATCCAGAAATCTCAAGGCATTTTTCTGGAGACAAAAACCGTAGTGGACTGCAAATCCGACAAAGTTTGTGGGTGTGATGTGTTTAGCCCAATCTCCCCGACTTGAATGTAATGAAAGAAGAAGTGAAGGTATAGTATCCCTAGATTCTGGTATCCATCAACCAAGGGTTAGACTGACGAAACATTACTAGAAAATATTTAGTTTCAATGGTCCGAAGGTATTACACGGATAGACTCGCTACATTGCCTTCTTCAAGTAATTAATAAGACAAATCATTGAGTAAGTGACCCTAATCTCAATTCATACGTATGTGTAAACTTGAACACTGTACATCAATTACGTATATTTAATACATATATTCATGTGGATGTGTTAATCTCAATTCAAAAAATTATTGATGTGTGTCTAGACAATGGACTCCGTGTGATGAGTTGTTTTGTAAGATTGATAGTGTATGACTTCTTTGATAGATGGCCAGTGATTTGGTAGACGACCTACTAATCTCGTTACCGATGCACTCACTGTGTGCTTTGGCGAAGCATAGACACATGGAGCATAAAAACCCTCGACTTGATGGGATTGACTACATGCATGCAATCTTGCAACACCTTCGTTCCTTCAGACTTTTCCTTCTATATGGCTAGGTGGACCTGATGTCTTGGCTGATTGGGCCTCTTTTATTTACTCTATACCAATAGAGTAGGCTAGGCTATCCCATGCACATCATAAGTTCTATCGCCCATGCCATTTTTTTTTCTTCTCCAAAATAAGTTTCGTCTTTGTTTCATAGGCAAATGCTTTATCCAATGGTTATTTCCGAAACCTAGAATTCTATATGAAACAGATACCGTTATATATTTTTAAGGACAGTTGAGCTTGGCTGAAATTTTCAAAGTTGTTGAGACCTTTGATGTACCTTTGAGACCTTTCGTGTAGTAATTTTTAAGGATACCATTGGTAACTTAGCCCATGATTTGTACAAGTTCATCACATAATGGTTGGATGCCACTAAGCTTTGGAGTACTGTCATGACCTATCTCGTTTCACTTCGAAAACTTATGTTCACTATATTATATCCGAGGCAATAGCATTGTAGCTATTTTCTTTATACCTTGAACTTTGGGCGAAAAATTGCTCTACTAAACTACTTTCTTTACACGTTGGTGTCTAGTCCGTAAAGCTACGAAACTACATATCTTACCCTCTCCTAATGACTTTGTATCGATGAGACTCTAACATTGTGGCTTGGTATTGAATCTTACTAAACTTCATTTACCTCTTGTTGTTTAAGAGGTCGTGCACAGTGTCTCTTCATGAGAAAATATTAGTAAGCCACGAAAAAGCCCAAAGTTTTGATGAGCAACTATTCAAGGTATTCTTATTTCAGAACATAAATCAAACTGATTGAGACTACAAAGCATCTCTTCCTAACATAATGATAGTACACCTCAAAGTGCTTTGTGCCACCATTAAATGCTATGTTCCCTCCAAAGGTCATGGTGTTCTGGTTCTAAGTACTCATACCAATAGGATGGTTTTAGAACTCTACAAACCACCCAAATCCTTCATCAGCCATGAGAGCCACACACACTCCACCGTAGGTATAACTTTTTTCCTAAGCTTAGCCTCATGAAAAGATGTGGATGCAATATGCTACTTCTTGCTTAACCAATATACACACAAGCTGCCAATCATAAAGCGAAAACCACTTGTAGACACGTACATTTTAGAACATTGAGCCTAATCAGAGTACGTGAAGAAATAGTATATAAGCATGGCAATAATGTTCCCTCCTTATGATAAATCAAGCGGATATGTGGGGTACATGACAAGTAGAAAAAGATGCAATCTAACCACCTAGGTACTTTTGAGACCACAACGCATAAACTCGCTCATTTGAGATAGAAAAAGTTGAATGTAAGGACCACGTAATACATATATAAATCAAGAACTTTCTTGCCTAGCATAATGTTATAGGAGTATCCCATGCATCTTGTGTTGTCTTGTGGAAGTGAATGTGAGTGTTGTCCTATCAAACTTGCTCTCTATCCTTAATCACTATATTTGCACACATAGTATGCATTTTCAACACCCTCCGCAATAATCCATAGGATTTTTGTGACCAACACATGTCACATAATGTATACCCACAATGAGTAATTGGTACCATCGAGCTTATATTCAATAGCCAACATATGGAATACATCCTTACTTTCAGCCATGGCCACTAACTTAATACCTTGATGCCAAAAATTTATTGTATTACCAGAACGTTCATAAGAAATACCTATTCAAGCTTTTCTAGACATGTAGCAACTTCGAGATGCTTGTATTCATGTATATAGGTTTTTCATAAAAGGAAGAAATTGCTTGCATGATCACTGTGATTGTCCTTATCACCTAGAGTATGCTCACTGAGTTTTGTGCGATTTTGAGATTATGACTACAGGGATGTCCACACTACTCTAGAGAAATCACATATTTGTGATACCAATTGTAGGAGTTTGAGGTTTGTGAAAGCATGGGAACAACATAAGGAAGAAGAATAATCTAGGAGAACAACAGAGTATTGAATGTACTACCAAGTGAATATACAAAGATAAGTGGCTTGTTAGAGTTACCATCATATATACAAGCTGTTATAAGCTAATTCTTTGATATCAACATCTCATTAGTGTGAATAGGTCATAAATCAAACATTGTTTTTTCATTCTCAATGACGATTAAATAT
>CM035419.1:99303336-99313336 GCA_020310875.1 Ceratopteris richardii | reverse complement strand
CTTTCTTCTCTAGATCCAACACCTTGGCTTTAAGTTGCTTATTTTCTCCATCCTCTCTTGTCAAACTTTCAGCACCCAGATCATCCATGCAAACTGATGATGGCTCTTCCTCTGGTTGCTGAATCAACAATAATGATTTGTTCATCTGAATATCTGTCACTTGTCTTGAGGATGCATCTCCCAATAGATGATCAGGTATCACTGCCTCATGCGTTATGAAAGAGGTTCCATTTGTGCTCAGGTTTGATTTATATAAGACTGATGGATCTTCATCTAAGTTGCAATTCGGTGTGTGTGTGTGTGTGAGTGCGTGTGTGTGTGTGAGTGTGCGTGTGTGTGTGTGTGAGTGTTGGTGTGTGTGTGTATGTGTGGGTGTGCATGCGGGTATGTGTGGTGTGTGTTTGTGTGGGTGTGTGTTTGTGTGGGTGTGTGTGTGTGTGTGGGTGTGTGTGTGTGTGTGGGTGTGTGTGTGTGAGGGCACGGGGGATGCGAAACTGTGAGGGGGGGGGGGGATGGCGGGGGTGAGCGGGGGGGTTGGTGGGGAGGGCTAGGCGGGGGGATGGCGGGGAGGTTGGCGGGGAGGGCTAGGCCGGGGCCGCGGGGTGAGGGGAAGGGAGTAGGCGGAAGTGGGCGGGGCGGGGTGGGGCGGGGAGGGCAGCGGAAGCATGCAGGGAGGGGCAGGGGTGCGGAACTGAGCGGGACGGGGGGTCGCGGGGTGAGGGAGCGGGAGTGGGCAGAAGTGGGCGGGGAGGGCAGCGGCAGCATGCGGCGAGGGGCGGGGGTGCGGAACTGAGCGGGGCGGGGGGTTGCGTGGGGGTCACGGGGAGTGCGGGGTTGGTCTGCGGGGGGTCAGCGGAGATCCGCGTGGTGGCGGGGGAGGAGAGAGAAAGAGGGGAGGGAGAGAGAGAGAGAGAGAGAGAGAGAGAGAGAGAGAGAGAGAGAGAGAGAGAGAGAGAGAGAGAGAGAGAGAGAGAGAGAGAGAGAGAGAGAGAGAGAGAGAGAGAGAGAGAGAGAGAGAGAGAGAGAGAGAGAGAGAGAGAAGGAGAGGAAGGGGTCACGCGGGCAGTGGGGAGAGAAGGAAGAGAGAGAGTGAGAGGGAGAGATAGAAAGAGAGAGGTGGAAAAATGATTATAATTGGTCTTTTTTTACGGTACTAGAGCTGGAATCCGGTGCTCCCAACATATGGAGTCTTTTGGGGACTGGGTATTGGATTGGGATGTGGAGTCGGATGGGGCCCTGGCTTCGGACTTGAGACAGTTGGCTTAGTAGGCGGTGGTTGTGGCCTTGGTTTTAGCGTCGGCCTCACATTCATAGGCTTTGGTATCGGCCTCCCGGCCAATGGCCTCACATGTCTTCCTTATAACGCTTTGACATGCGTTACTAATGAGACATTCAATTTGGCGAGAGGAGCAGCTCATTTGGCAGCATTTTCATCATCGGTCATTCAGGTATAAGAGGTAGCTGGCTTGCTATGGGCATTGCTCTTTGAGATTTAGATTTGAGGTTCAGAAACCCATCAAGTCAGCCACTAAAACCTATCAATTCTAAGGGCCAAGAGGAATCCGTGTGATTGATCCACAAGGATTCAAACCAAATTCAATCTATACCTTGTTGTGCGAACTGGAACAACTTACACAGAGAGTAGGGGATGGTCATGCTTTTCACAGGAGCATTCTTCGCAAGCGTACTCTGTATAGAAAGGAAACTAATGTGTTTAAGGGCAGGTTGACCTGTGGGAACGAGAGAGGCCGAGAGAGAGAGAGAGAGGGAAGAGAGGGATATACAGACACCCACATCAAGCTTTTGCACCGTCCCTGGTGCAATTTCTCCCTTATTTTACTCATTTTGATGAGATCTAGTTATACTGCAATTACTGAAAAGAAACATGGTATGTACAAGGGATAAAGTGCTTCCATTTTGACTTAATTCAGATACTTCTTCACCCTGGAGATGTTGACCAGGGGAATCCTTTTACCCTGCAGATCTTCCAGATGCACTGCGCCATATGGTAATATCTTGATAACCTTATATGGTCCTGCCCATTTGGGTGCCAATTTAGTTTGAATTGCTGGAACTTGATGCACTAAAACCATGGATCCTTCCTGAACTTCATTGGATCTCAGATACCTGTCATGCAATCTCTTGTGCTCTTCTTGCGTTACCAGAAGTTTCTGTATTGCCCCTTCTCTGTACTCTTCTAATGCCACCAATCTCTGAATGGGGGGTTCAATTCCAATCATTTTGATTCCTATTTCCTTTCTGATAATGAACTCAAATGGGGCCAATGCCTCTTTTCCATATACTAAGCCGAATGGGGTTTTGCCAGTGGTTCCCCTCTTCATGGTTGTGAAAGCCCAAATTGCACCGATCAATGCTTGTGGCCAGGAGCTTTGATGATCGAAAGATAATTTGCGAAGCAATCCAATCAAAATCTTATTGGAACTCTCTGCTTGGCCATTTGTCCTCGGATAGTAGGCACAAGATTTTTTATGGAAGATTTCGTACCTGTCAAATATAAACTCGAGCAATTGATTTACAAAATGTGTGCCCCTATCACTAGTAATTTCGAGCGGGCAACCAAATCTTGAGAAAATACGTTTATACAACAACTTGGCTACTGTTAAAGCCCTGCAGTCCACAGTAGTTTTAGCCTCTATCCACTTAGTGGCGTAACATGTGGCCATCAATATATACTTTTTGCCCCTTGGTTGACCAGTTGGACTAATTGGCCCTATGAAATCAAGACCCCATCGTGTGGATATGACTAATGGTTGGAAATTCAACCTGGTCGGCGTAGGAGGACACCTCTGGCAGATGTGACATTCTTTAGCAAACTTGATTGCATCCTTGAAAATATGAGGCCACCATAGACCTTTGTGGATGATTCTATGATCCAATTCTTCCCCCCTTAGATGTCCTTCACTGTGTGCAGCCTCTAGCAGAAGATTTACCTCCTCTGGGTAGACACACCTTCTCAATATATCATCCTGACAGTATGTATATAAATTTCCATTTATAAGAGAATATGCTTTGGTTTTCAAAAGCAGTCTTTTTTTTCTACAGGTGTCAAGTGTTCTGGGATCTTTCCAGTAGTGAGAACATGAAGAATTTCATCATACCAACCAGTCGGAATGGTTACTAGGAAAAGATTGCTATCCACCAGTTCGTCATTGATACCTGTTGCCTTCTCGCTCATTGCCGTCCTGGACACTTGATCTGCCATGTAGTGCTCTTTTCCTGGCTTAATATGAATATCAAAAATTAAATTCTTGAAATAGGAGTAACCATCTCCAAATCCTTCGAGCTACTCTAGGTTTGTTTATCAAATACTTCAAGGGCTGATGATCAGATATAACTATAAAATGTACACCAAGGAGATAATGTCGGAACTTCTGAAGAGCAAATACGATAGCCAAACCTTCTCTCTCCATTGTACTCTAATTCCTTTCAGCTTGGTTGAGTAGTCTGCTGGCATAAGAGATAGGTCTATCCACCTTGTGAGATGATGGTTGAGCTAGAACTGCACCAACAGCATGAAGACTAGCATCTGTATGCACATGAAATTCCAATGACCAATTAGGAACGCTTAAAAGTGGAGCAGTACATAGCCTCAATTTTAGTTCACAAAATGCTTTGTCAGCTTCAGCAATCCATGAGAAAGGGACCTTTTTACTGGTAAGCCTTGACAAGGGCTTAGCAATTTCTGAGTACATCCGAATGAATCTTCTGTGATATCCTGCATGGCCCAAGAAACTTTGCACTTCCTTTGGGCTTTGTGGAATTGGCATGGAAAGAATACCCGTAACCTTTGGAGGGTCAATGGTTATACCTTCAGCAGACACTATGTGACCAAGAAGAGTACCCTTGGTGACCAAAAAGTGACATTTATCAGGATTCAATTTCAAACCTGTTTTGAGACATTGCTAAAAAATTTCTTTTAGATTTTCCAAATGATCATGGAAATCTTGAACTGCTGCTCTTTTATCTGTACCTGAAAATACTGAAAAGTTGTTGTCAGGATCTTGCTCACGCTCAAACAGAGGTTACGAATGCAGAAAAACACACCCAAGAATAAACGCAACAAGAGACGAGAAAGTACACAGATTGGGTGCAATCTCCCCCCATGCACTCTGTTTCGACAGTCCACAGAGTGCATGTATTTATAGGACTTTTGATTACATCGAAAATAGTGGTTACATGAGGGCGGCTTCGAAAAGCAGGCGTGAAACTAAAAGTTGGTAACTTTTACAGAAAGCCATTGCTTTTAATAACAGAAACTGCGGTCTACAACAACCATTATTCTAACCATTAATTTTCTAACAATAGAACCTTCTATGCAGGTTTATTTACAAGCTAAATAATAATTATTCCCATTATTGATGTCCGCCCTTTCAGGCCTTGCACGCTCCTCACGAACCTTCAGGTACTATATCAAAAACATCAAAAACATTAATAATTTAACATTTTAACAATGCCTTGTTCATTAATATACAACAAAAGTCATCCATGAAAATGCGTAGAAAGGTTGTTAACCATCTGCCCAATATGAGTTACATTGTTCTATTAAATGAAGCTGGTGCATTCTTCAAACCAGAAGCCATGCGAGTATAGACATAAGTGCCCCAGGGAGTAACAAAGGCTGTTTTGTCCCTATCATCAGGATGAATTACTATCTGATTGTAGCCACTAAAACCATCCAAGAAACTATACAAGGTGTGACCAGCTACTTCCTTAAGTACTTGCTCTATGAAGGGCTGAGGAAATCCATCTTGAACAGTCACTTTATTCAAAGCACGGAAATAACCACAGACTCTTATTTTTCCACTATTTTTCTTGGGCACAATAACCATAGAAGAAAGCCATCTGGAATGTTCTACAGGGACAATTATACCTGCTTCTTCTAGTTTTGTGATTTCTGCATTTACTGCCTCTGCATACTTTGTATTGAGTCGATATGTTCTACTTCTTGCAGGCGCAGCTCCCTCAACTAAGGGTATCCGATGTAACCCAAGCTCTTCTGGTATCCCTGTTAGGTCTTTGTAGGACCATGCAAAGACACTTTTATAAGAAAAAAGCAAAGAAGTTAACTTCTGTAGTAAAGGAGGATAATGCCACAACCAGGATGCCAAGTGAACTACTTGAGGGTTCTCTTCATCCCCTAAATTTACTTCTTGGACCACTGTTTCAGGACTAGTCTTGCTTGAGAAATCATCTCCACTATATGCAGGAGTGGACTTTAATTCATATTCTGCAACATGTTCTTCTATCCATCCTTGAGGTATATCTGCAAAAGGAAGATCGTCTCTGCTCTTAGGTTCATAACCTTGTACCTCCGATATTTTTATATGGGTTGCCTCTTCAAAGCTTGTATTTTCCTGCCATTGCTCATTCTCCAACACCTTATGATCTTCATTGCCCTTTCCTGTAATTACCTTATCTGCAACTTCTTCCTCAATTTCATTGATCTCCACTGTGCAACACTCTGCACTTCCCATCATCCAATTTAACAATGTATCATCTTCTTGGGGTAGAGAGGGCATTACCTGAGTGTCCACAGTATATCGAGTAGTTTTCCCTGAGTCAAATCCTTCTTCCAAGTGTAGTTGCAGTTGGCTATTGGTGCTTGTTGAAATCCATAGTTTATTTTTTCCCCAATCTTGCAAAGCTTTTCCTTGCCTCAACCAAGGTCTCCCCAGGAGTAAAGGGTAAGAAGTCTCCTGTGGAAGTGCAATAACAATAAAATCTAGAACAAAGTGGGAGCCCTGTACTACCATCAATACCTTTTCAATAATGCCAAGTGGTGCAACCCGATGTTGATCTGCTAATGTAACTGTAAATGGTGCCAACCTGGTGGGGTTCAATTTCCGTTTCTTCATTGTAAAATCTAGCATCAAGTTGATACCAGAGCCTCCATCTATGATCACACCTATGAGAGCTTCATCCTTTATACAAACAGATAATCTTGAGATTTGGTAGTCTGCTAATGGTGTAGGGGGAAAATCAACCATGAAACCATCTATACTAAGTGATTGGACCAAGTGAGTAGAGTGTATAATCTTCAGTAAGTCACTTCTAATTTTTTAATCCATTTTGATAAGTTCGTACAAACTAACCTTGTGATGAATACCTTTCAAGATCTACTCAATGTCTACCTTATGAGTGTCTTCTTGCAAATTTGTTGGTTGGCCCCTTAGAGAAGTACCCATCTTTTCATAAGCTCCTTCAATTTCTGCTTGGTCCTTCCATCCAGACTTCTTTTCTTCCTCCTTATCCTGTAATCCTTGTTGTTCCTCCCTATGAAATCCTTGTTGTTCCTCCCTATGAAATCCTTGTTGTTCCTCCCTATGGATTGCTGTTGCTTGCCTAGCTCTAGTCATCATGGGCATTGTAGAGGATGAAACGGCATAAGATTGAGTAGTCATACCTTCTTCTTGTGGAGAGACTGCAATCATGTGGATTGGAGCAAGACGACCTCTTGGGCAATCTTTGGTATAATGATCCTTTGCCTCTGGACAATGTTGACAAGGAGGTGCATCTTCTAGAAGAGAACACCTATTTTGCATGTGACCATACTCACCACAACGATAGCACATCAAAGGTCTATTATATCTAGGCTTTGGAGGCCGATTCCTTTCTCTATTAGATGTATTTGAAGTACTAGCATAGTATGAATCCAAAGTTTGAGGGTTACCTCTTTGTTGTGTACCCTTGAGGTAGTAACAGTCTCTAGCTTCATGCCCATCCTTCCCACAAAATTGACAGCTTACGTTGTTGGGACAATTAGCATTGGAATGTCCATTGTTGTTACAAATTGTGCACCAAATTTTTCTCCATATATCCTGAGTAGTCCTCAAATCTTCTAACTCACGGCGAAGTTGGGCTACTTCGTCATCAGTGCGACGCAGTGGTGGCAAGACCTTCTCTTCTTGTTGATTTTGTTGCATTTTCAATGCCTCCAATTCTCTCCTCAGTTGCCCAATAGGATCCAGGTCTACAGCATAATTTGGTTGTGTATCCCCTTCAAAATGTTGCCTTGCTTCTTCAATGCGTGATGCCGCTGCAACAAAATCATTGAGGGTTGCATCCAATCTAAGAGACTCACGAAGCTTCTCCTGAGATGACCTGGGCAGAGCTATCCACTTTTTAACCAAGAAGTCATCTGGAGCATGTGGCACACGTGCAACAAGTGCTTTTGTGCTAGTGTGAAGTTCATGAAAGGATTCACCTGATCTTAGATTCAAGTTCTCTAGCTGATCTAGAGCTCTTTCCGAGGAATCACTTGGTCGGAATGTCTGTGAGAACGCCGCCTTTAGAGCCTCCCATGTAGTGAAATGGCCATCTGCATATTGACTATACCATTTATCTGCAAGACCCTCCAATGTGGATGGAAAGAGTGCTAGCATTGCATCCTCTCTATTCTGCAGACCTCGTCCACGGCATAAAGAGATGAATCTCCTCACATGATCATCAGCATCCTCATAAGCTTGTCCCTTGAAGGTAGGGAATTTGATGTTTAATCTGGAGAGTAAATGAGAAAAGATCCTCCATTTGTACTGGTGTTTCTTCAGATGTATCTGAGGAGAAGTCTAAGGTTCTCCTATACCTCTCTTTTGACAATGGTGTCGCACCCAAATCAATAGATAAGTTTAGGGAGGGAAGAGGGGAGGTAGACTCACTAGTAGTGGTTATGGCTAACTTGTTAAGGCTCCTCCAAACACGAAGAGACTCCTTATCTGCTCGTGTATGGTTCATGTACCTACTTGCAAATGTAATAGGGCAAAAATACCTCTCACAGAAATGCAAAGCTCCCACCGGGCGTGCCAAATTGTAGAGGAGGTACTGGGGTATCTACTTTTAACAAGAGCAGGCAGCAAGCATTCCAGTACTTCGCCTACTCAAGGGGGGTTCTCTTTAGGGAAATATACCCTTTAACATTTCTGTGAGCAGGAAAATGTCAATGATTGCACAGAATTGTAAGTACTCCAGAAAATATTAACAACAAATGACCACAGAAGAACATACACTTCTTGATTTGAATCAGATGATTACAAGATTGGGCAGAGTGATGCTCAAAAGTTCAAGCTCAGGGCTAACATGCCACCCTAAAAGTAAATAACCTCAATACAACAGAATCTTCCCATTAGCTTAAGGGGCCAATTATATGCACACTAACCCAGAATAATACAAATGGTAGAGAATTTCTCAAGAGAATAGAGCTTAACAACAACACTGACTCACAAAAAAGAAGACACCGAAGCCACTCTCTTTACTCTATAGTGCTATTAGCCCTCCACTGGGAAGTCCACGCTCTGTATCTACACCACAGAGTGACTTCCTATAGTAGGCTTGAAGCCACAAAGTACAAGAGAGGTCCTCTGTACGTACGCTAAATGTGTATCTGAACAAATGTGTCCCGAATGAACACCAATCCATTGCTTTTATAGGCTCCAATAGGCGAAGATGGCCTTGCCGATTGCTCATGTCCACTGATCTCGCAATGGTTAATTCCCACAATTGGAGGAGTTGGTCAAATATTCCCTTGATTTGAATTGGATCCTCAAATATAGGTAGTCTTCATGGATGATTGGCGGCAACTCCACTTTTAACAATTTCCTTTCATCTTCTTACTTGCAACTCGAGGCCCTTTATTTATGCAGTTTGAGAGCTTGGAATGACAGGTGGGGTAGTATTCTTCATTTACCATAATCCCAGAAAGCTTTTGCTTATACTCTGTATTGAAGAAACCTCGTGCCATCCTCCATGGATAAGCTCACAAAATACTAAAATGTGAACTACACCTCCAAATTCCATTCTAGAATGCGACACATTTATACAATATGAGAAGAGCGAAAGTTGGCCCTTGAACGTATACTACAAACATCCATTCTTTGGAAGAAAACAACCAAGGTTATTCTCTGACTCTAGTTGTTTGATCCGAGCATATGCATCCTTCAACCTTTTTTTCGCAACTCTTCATCTTCAAAAGCCCTTTGCTTGAATTCGAATTCAAGCTGCATTCACAATGAATCTCTCTCTTTCGTAAGGATCTCCACACATCCTTTTATCTCATACACTTTCTTCTCTAGATCCAACACCTTGGCTTTAAGTGGCTTATTTTCTCCATCCTCTCTTGTCAAACTTTCAGCACCCAGATCATCCATGCAAACTGACGATGGCTCTTCCTCTGGCTGCTGAATCAACAATAATGATTTGTTCATCTGAATCTCCATCACTTGTCTTGAGGATGCATCTCCCAATAGATGATCAGGTATCATTGCCTCATGCGTTATGAAAGAGATTCCATTTGTGCTCAGGTTTGATTTAGCCAAGACTAACGGATCTTCATCTAACTTGTAATTCGGTGTGTGTGTGTGAGTCTGTGTGTGTGTGTGTGTGAGTGTTGGTGTGTGTGTGTATGTGTGGGTGTGCATGCGGGTATGTGTGGGTGTGTGTTTATGTGGGTGTGTGTGTAAGTGTGGGTGTGTGTGTGTGTTGGTGTGTGTGGGTGTGTGTGTGTGTGTGAGGGGGCGGGGGATGCGGAACTGTGAGGGGGGGGATGGCGGGGGTGAGCGGGGGGGTTGGCGGGGAGGGCTAGGCGGGGGGATGGTGGGGGTGAGCGAAGAGTTTAGCGGGAGGGCTAGGCGGGGGCCGCGGGGTGAGGAGGCGGGAGTGGGCGGAAGTGGCCGGGGGCGGGGTGGGGCTGGGAGGGCAGCGGAAGCATGCGGGGAGGGGCGTGGGTGCGGAACTGAGCGGGGGCGGGGCGCCGCAGGGTGAGGGGGGCGGGAGTGGGCGGAAGTGGGGCGGAAGTGGGCGGGGCGGGGTGGGGCGAGGAGGGCAGCGGAAGCATACGGGGAGGGGCGGGGAGTGCGGAACTGAGCGGGGCGGGGGGGTCGCGGGGAGTGCGGGGTGGGTCTGCGGGGGGGTCAGTAGAGATCAGCGGGGTGGTGGGGGAGGAGAGAGAAAGAGGGGAGGGGGAGAGAGAGAGAGAGAGAGACAGAGA
>CM035419.1:99278336-99298336 GCA_020310875.1 Ceratopteris richardii | reverse complement strand
AACCTTAATTGGGCATAAACAAGATATGTATGGAATACACGTACATGCTCATGAAGAGGATTGCCATAAAGAACCTATCAGCATAAATGATGCAATCTCAAAGGATCGAAGGTACCAAGAGCATGTAGATACTTTTACAATGATTACATCTTCAAATATCATATATGGACAAACCCCAAAGATGGGAGGAGCAAAGAAATTTGTGGAAGCTAAAAAAATCAAAATCAAACCAATATCAAACATACAACAAACCAAAAATAAACAAATCACACCAAGAAAAAAACATGAGTCTTCCCATAATCTGATAGACTCCTCACTTCTAAGGGATGATAATCAAACAAACAAAGAAACAAGATATGATAATAACCAAGATTTAAAGATATCTA
The DNA here is from genome assembly GCA_020310875.1 of Ceratopteris richardii. Taxonomy (NCBI): domain Eukaryota; kingdom Viridiplantae; phylum Streptophyta; class Polypodiopsida; order Polypodiales; family Pteridaceae; genus Ceratopteris; species Ceratopteris richardii. The sequence goes on along the minus strand of CM035419.1, from coordinate 99,297,950 downwards.
CGGGAAGTCAAGATGATAAAAAGAAGATTGAAAATAAAATATCTCAAGATAATACAATGAGTATGTGTGAAGACAAAGAGCAAGATAGTTCCTTAACTAATGAAACCAAAAAATATTTGAGGAACTACTTGATGCCATCTGATAGTGAAACATCTCTACAAGCATATGATTCAAATATAAAGTATGGCCAAATGACTCTTTTGTATGAAGAGAATACAAGTGAGCATGATGCGAATCCGGAGGACATGCAAATGATGAGTCCTCTAGAGAGTGGTATGTATGCCGATGGTGGAAATCAATATCCTAAGCCTATGGATATTCTAGATCAAGTTCAATATTGTGAAATGCTCTTGAGTGATGCCACATTAAATGAGTGTTTAGAGGTACAAGAGAGTGATCCTAATCATGGGAGTAAAAATGACTTGTTGATTGGGCAACAGTATAATGACATGTATGTGAGTGATATCGCACTGTGTGAAAAGATACATTCTGAAGCAAATGGAGATTATGATGAGCTCACTTTATATGCTGAAGAAATGGGCCATGAGAAGGAGAATGATACATTCATTGAAATGCATGAAAAATATGATATGGGTACACTACCTAATGAAGATCAACAAGAAACGATAAAATTAAATGGTTGCATTGATGAACCTCGAGTTGATTTGGATGTATATGTCGAGATCCTCACACATGATGAGATAGTCGAGCAAGAATCAATGACCAAAGAAATGTATGAAGAAGGTCGCCTAAGTACATCCTCTGAAGAGAATGAGCAAGAATTGATGGAGATGAATACAACATTCTATGATGGCATTTTGAATAAAGATAATGGGGATCAAGACTTTCTTGATTATGAGGATATGAATTCCATTCATGTTGAAGGAGAGATAGGTTGGGACCATGATAATGATGAAGAAGTTTTGGAGAGGTTAGAGAGAGAAGCAGATTCTATAATTAGTGGAACCAAAGTAGAAAGAAGTCATGATAGATTGAAAGATAAAAATGATTGTGTATTATCATCTAAGCATGATGATCACTTATACTTGAAGAGAGAATGGAATGAAAGTGACATTCAGAATGATGCAAATGAAGATATTTCTCCAGATGATTCCATGCATGAAATAGATAAGAATGCATGCTTGAAGAGACTCTTTGAAGATGGTTTAAATTCATCAAAAATTAAAATTCTATACTTATGTGCTTTTGATTCATCAAGAGTAACCTCATATGATGCATGTGAGAGGATTATGAACAAAGGTAACTATGTCCAGATGATTGCATAATGGATTTTCAAATTTTCCATGAGCTATATCTACCAATCCCATCACCAAGGGATGGAAAAGCAAATGAAATGGCTTGTCCACATATCTAATCTATTTAAAGATGACTCATCGATTGATGCGATCCAAAGGTGGCTTCTATTCAAGCACATTTTCTTTGGTAAGCATGTATCAAGGAGGATGGGTTTGAAGGAAAAAACTAATAAATGAGAATTGACAATATCAAAAAGGAATTTGTAAACAAAAAATGTATATAAATCTCATGCTCTTTGCTTTAATCTTAAGATAGATACAAGGAACCAAATAAAAATCAAAAGGCAAGGAATTAAAGTGAGAATACTTATGGTAATGAATGCTTGTTGGATGAAAGGTATGAAGTCAATATAATTCAAATAGATGTTTTTAATGTTCAAATAAATGATTTTTTTCAATATGTGATTATTGAATGTGATGCTACTAATTTCTCTTATGAGGTTTTGAGAACACTTGTTGATATGGAGCTGATCAAAGATCTAGAGTTTTGACAGATTGTATAGGAGGCAACCACTTTCGAGCTGCATGCTTATGTTTTATTGCAAATGGTTTTTTGAAGTTCTTTCATGCACGGCATATGTATATCATGTCATTTTGATGTGATGTTTCTCATGATTTGTTTAGTTTTTGTGACTTCAGGGAATGATCAAGAGAAGCCAATGGAGATGATGACTAAAGAACAAAGTCCTGAAAATCTTTTTCATTAGCTAATGTGCTTTAACCTTGATGTCTTGCACCATTTTTGAGTTGCATTGCACATAAAGTATGCATATTTTAATTTGGAATGAGCACATGTTTTTAAATCCTGTAGACACTTCCGTTTGCACATGAATGGATTTGTAAATGTCTTGGTCGAGTAGATCTCGTTGGTCTAAGTGTGATTGGCATGGATGTCAACTGTGAACCTGGTATGAAGGTGGATTGAGGACCTTACAGTGGTCGCCTAGGAAACCTGGTCAGTGGATAGAAGATCTGGATGGATATTTAATGATAAAGAAAAGAATTATCGTAATGTACGGTGGGAAGAAACAAGGAAGTAGGACAGGAAGGAGCTTCGATGGAGGTCTTCAAGCGCATACAATCATCTATGGCAGACAAAAGGGAAAAGGGAGGGAGGTTGTTATCCTAGCTCTGATGATGGGCCTTACTGCCATTCATTTTCCATAGTTATGGGGCAGAACATAAGGCTAAAAAAACATCTGTACGTGTGAGGGGAAGAAAAGCCCATGATTAAGAGGGATTAGAAGGGAAAGAAGATATGCCGATCTTTAATGTTCAAAGTTCATTCGAGAAGTAGACTTTGGAGAAAACATGAGGAAGGCGACGGACAATTTTAAATAGAGACATGAGAAAGAGGCAAGGAAGAGTTGGAATTGGGAGTGTGCTTTGTTTATCGTCGGATGTGCCTTGGAAAGATTGCTTGCCAGATCTATCAATGTTGCCTTAAGTTTGCAAGGGATTGACTTCTCATTGATTGAGTTGATTCATGCTTGCACGCTTTCCACTCAATTAAACATGCCATTTCGAGTGCACTTGCACTTATTGTCAATCATATCCGGAAAGGGAAACTAAGAGGAGAGGAGGATGAAACTTCCAACTTTTGAGCATAACTAAGATGTGCATCTTTCTACGGTCAATTCACTATAGCAACCAACAATGGTGAATTTGTGACATTGAAGGAATTAAAAATGTGAATCTGGCTATAAGCACTCATATATGGCTGCAAGTCAGTAAATGCTACACACATCAGGGGAAATTGAAGAAAAGTGGCACTTGCCAAGGCATTGGAAAAAACACGAACTGCTCAAGAGAGTAAGGAACGTACAAAATAGGTGATTCAAGATGTGGAATCAGAAAATAAGAGACTCCAGAGGGGACTTACAGAGACAAACAAGAAGTCGGAACTACTATAGGCTGATAAGGATAACTTTAAAACAAAAGCACTGGCCGAAGTTGTTTACTGAGGCACATAGGGTAGAGAGAGGAGCAAAAGCTTATTGAAGAGGTGGGAACAGCAGATTCGATATTCAGATGCGCACAGGAATCACAAAGAAGTTGAGATCATGATGAGATGAGAAGAAGACTTTTTCAAAAGTTTCCTTTGAGGAATAACAGCAGATCATACTTTGCTTGATAGCTGATGTGTTCTCCTTTAATTTTGAAGAAGTGGGGTAGTGTCCCAGTTGATTATTTCCTTGAATACAACGGAATAGGAGACACATACGAAACTGAGATTCAATCTCCAATAGAAATAGTGGGAAGATATCCATCTGCATAAAAGATAACGCTTTGTGAGCTCGAAAGTAAAAGCATAGGCTTCAATTTATAGGAGTTGTTGGCATTTCTTTCTTGTTTATGAGTTCATTACACGATACAAAGCTATGCATTGTTCTTTTGTCTAAACTTATGAGAATTTTCTTGTACGTAAGCATAGAGAACTCATTCTTCATATATCTTGAATGATTCCAATCGTGAAGTTAAAAGAAATTTTTCCTTCAAAGCCTTCAAGGAGATCATGTATGTGAATACAAGAAAAGTAGAATTATTTTACCCTGTCATTATTTTATGAGCAGGTTGTTTGCTCCTAGTGAAACGAAAACGTCAAAATTTGAATCAATAGTTTATGAGATATTGTAGAGGTCGGAAACTCTCAGATGCCTTGGGATGAAGCTTCAGGAAGTGTTCAAGCGCTCTGACACGGATATATTTGAGTTCTGAGCAGTCGTTGCTGTCATCTTTTCTTTGCTACCTCGGTTGTTTTGATAACTATCTCTCTCTATCCCCTTTTTTCTTTTCCCTTTCTCTCTCTTTCCCTCTCTCTCTCGGTCCCTCTCTCCCTCTTTTTCTCTCTTCATCTCCCTCTTCCTCTCTCTCTTCCTCTCTCTTTTTCTCTCTCTTTCTCTCTCTTTTTCTCTCTCTCTCTCCCCCTCTCTTCCCCCCTCTCTCTCTCTTTCCTCCTCCCTCTCTCCCTTTTCCTCTCTCTCTTTCTCTCTCTTTCTCTCTCTCTCTCCCCCTCTCTTCCCCCCTCTCTCTCTCTCTTTCCTCCTCCCTCTCTCCCTTTCTCTCCATCTCTCTTTTCCCTTTTTTCTCTCTCTCTCTCTTCCCCGCGTGTGAATCCCCTCCTTTCTCTCTCTCTCTCTCTCTCTCTCTCTCTCTCTCTCTCTCTCTCTCTCTCTCTCTCTCTCTCTCTCTCTCTCTCTCTCTCTCTCTCTCTCTCTCTCTCTCTCTCTCTCTCTCTCTCTCTCTCTCTCTCTCTCTCTCTCTCTCTCTCTCTCTCTCTCTCTCTCTCTCTCTCTCTCTCTCTCTCTCTCTCTCTCTCTCTCTCTCTCTCTCTCTCTCTCTCTCTCTCTCTCTCTCTCTTCCCCTCTCTCTCCCTCCCTTCTCTCTCCTCCCCCGCCCGCTGGCCTCCGCACCACCCACCTGCACGCCTCCGCCCCCCACCCCTCACACACCCGCCCTCCACCACCCGCCCTCCGCCACCCGCCCTCCGCCACCCGCAGAACCCTCCCCCTCCTCCCCTCCGCACCTGCCCTCCGCCCCTCACACACCCCTCCGCCACCCGCAGAACCCCCCCCCCTTTTCCCCTCTGCACCCGCCCTCCGCCCCTCGCCTCACACACCCGCCCTCCGCCCCTCACACACCCCTCCGCCACCCGCAGAACCGCCTCACACACCCCTCCGCCACCCGTAGAACCCCCCCTTTTCCCCTCCGCACCCGCCCTCCGCCCCTCCGCCACCCGTCCTCCGCCACCCGCAGAACCCTCCCCCTCCTCCCCTCCGCACCTGCCCTCCGCCCATCACACACCCCTCCGCCCCTCACACACCCGCCCTACGCCACCCGCAGAACCCTCCCCCTCCTCCCCTCCGCACCCGCCCTCCGCCCCTCACACACCCCTCCCTCCGCCACCCGCAGAACCCTCCCCCTCCTCCCCTCCGCACCCGCCCTCCGCCCCTCACTCACCCCTCCGCCACCCGCAGAACCCCCCCCTTTTCCCCTCCGCACCCGCCCTCCGCCCCTCGCCTCACACACCCGCCCTCCGCCCCTCACACACCCCTCCGCCACCCGGAGAACCCCCTCACACACCCCTCCGCCACCCGCAGAACCCCCCCTTTTCCCCTCCGCACCCGCCCTCCGCCCCTCCGCCACCCTCCCTCCGCCACCCGCAGAACCCTCCCCTTCCTCCCCTCCGCACCTGCCCTCCGCCCCTCACACACCCCTCCGCCCCTCACACACCCGCCCTCCGCCACCCGCAGAACCCTCCCCCTCCTCCCCTCCGCACCCGCCCTCCGCCCCTCACACACCCCTCCCTCCGCCACCCATAGAACCCTCCCCCTCCTCCCCTCCGCACCCGCCCTCCGCCCCTCACTCACCCCTCCGCCACCCGCAGAACCCCCCCCTTTTCCCCTCCGCACCCGCCCTCCGCCCCTCGCCTCACACACCCGCCCTCGGCCCCTCACACACCCCTCCTCCACCCGCAGAACCCCCTCACACACCCCTCCGCTGCCCGCAGAACACCCTCACTCTCTATCTCTCTCACATACCCGCACTTACACACACACAATAGCACACATACGCACACACATACACAGGCACACACACATTTTCACACACAAACCCCACTCACACACACTCACATGCGCACAACGCACACACACTCACACACCTACCATCACATACACCCATGCACACACTCACACTTTCACATTCACACATACCCTGCGTTCACACACACATTCACACACACGCACCCACACACACAAACACATATACACGGTCACTCACAATCACACAATCACATAGGAACAATGCAAAACTCCGGAGGCAATTCTTCAGTCCTGGCCATCTCAGGAGATGACAAATATGGAGCCTTAAACAGAACATTTCTGGGAAATAAAACGGGAAATGATGATCTTGAGGTAGGGATTATCCGGCCAACTCTCTTTAACATGGTTGGACGTGATTCAAGGAGCAAAGTCAAAGGTTGTAAAGGTTCTGCTACAGAGAGTGCACCGTGATGGAGATGTGAGTGTGCCCCATTTAGGCCGTCTGAGTTCCCTGGCTCAACAATTCATCAAACACAAGCTTGATGAGTCTGAGGATGCAAATGAGTACTTCGAGCCAGCTTTGGAGATGAGCTTTCAAATTAAAGTATTTCTTGGGGCTCTAGGATTTGTGAAGTCACCCTCCCTTTCTCACACACCCTTCCTCACACTCAAGGGGTGTTTTTTAAAAATCACCAGCAACATAAAGTAAAGATCTCAATTTGACTACAAAAGGGCATGTGATAAAAGTGTGCATGGTAAAAAGTAAAAGTGGATGAACAAATGTTGCCGCCAACCATTCACGGCAACTACCTATTTTTGTGGATCTAATTCAAATCAAGGGAATATTTGACCTACTCCTCCAATTTTGGGTGATGAACCGGCGCGTGATCAATGGACGTGAAGATTCGGCAAGACTCTTGGCCTATTGGGGCCTATAAAAACAATGGATTTGTGCTCATTTGGGGTACAAGTTGGAGAGATACAAGTGGTTCGTACATACGTGCGAAAGTCTTCTCTTGCACTTGGTGGTTTCAAGTCTATTGTGGGTGCTACTCTGTAGTGTGTATACAGAGGGTAGGCCTCTCAGTGAAGGGCTATGAGCACTATAGTGCAAAAGAGTAGCTTAGATTTTTCTTCTTTTCCGTGAGTCAGTGTGGTTGATTGTGTTCTATTCTTTTGAGAAGATCTTACCATTTGTATTGTTCTGAGTTAGTCTGCACATGAGTGGTCCTTATGCTGATAGGAAGAAACTGTTGTATTAGAGTATTTACTTTTAAGGTGGTTTGACAGCCCTAAGCTTGTGGCTTGTTAGTCCTAAAGTTGTACCTTAGGCATCACTCTGCCCAACATTGTACTCCCCTGATTTGAAACAAGAAGTGTACGGTCTTCCTTGGTCATTCATTGTTCACATTTTCTAAAGTATTTACTACTCTGTTCAAATCCTTGTATCTGCCTGCTCACAGAAATGTTAAAGGGTATACTTCCCTAAAGAGAACCCCCCTTGAGTAGGCGACGTACTGGACGTGTTTAATCTTCATTCTCTACTTTTGTTAAAAGCGGATACCCCAGTACCTCCTCTATAGTTTGGCACGCACGGTGGGACCTTTGCATTTCTGTGAGAGGTGTTTTGCGCTATTGCAATTGCGAATAGGTACATGACCCATACACGAGCAGATAAGGAATCTCTTCGTGTTCGAAGGAGCCTTAACAAGTTAGCAATAACCACGGCTAGTGAGTCTACCTCCCGTCTGTCCTCCCTAGATTTGTCTATTGATTTGGGTGAAATGGAGGATCTCTCTCATTTACTCTCCAGATTAAATATCAAATTCCCTACCTTCAAGGGACAAGCCTATGAGAATGTTGATGATCATGTGAGAAGATTCATCTCTTTATGCCGTGGACGAGGTTTGCAAAATAGATAGGATGCAATGCTGGCACTCTTTCCATCCACATTGGAGGGTCTTGCAGATAAATGGTATAGTCAATATGCAGATGGCCATTTCATTACTTGGGAGACTTTGAAGGCGGCGTTCTCACAGACATTCCGACCAAGTGATTCCTCGGAAAGAGCTCTAGATCAGCTAGAGAATTTGAAGCTAAGACCAGGTGAATCCTTTCATGAACTTCACACTAGAACAAAAGCACTTGTTGCACGTCTGCCACATGCTCCAGGTGACTTTTTGGTTAAAAAGTGGATCGAAAAGGCTCTACCTAGGTCATCTCAGCAGAAGCTTCGTGAATCTCTTAGATTGGATGCGACCCTCAATGATTTTGTTGCAGCGGCATCACGCATTGAAGAAGCAAGGCAACATTTTGAAGGGGATACACAACAAAAGTATGCTGTAGATCTGGATCCTATTGAGCAACTAAGGAGGGAACTGGAAGCATTGAAGATGCAACAAAATCAAGAAGAAGAGAAGGTCTTGCCACCACTGCGTTGCACTGATGATGAAGTAGCTCAACCTCGCCGAGAGTTAGAAGATTTGAAGACCACTCAGGATATAAGGAGACAAATTTGGTGTACAAACTGTAACAACAATGGACATTCTAATGCTAATTGCCCTATTAAGGTAAGCTGTCAATTTGGTGGAAAAGATGGTCATGAAGCAAGGGATTGCTACTACCTCAAGGGTACACAACAGAGAGGTAACCCTCAAAATTTGGATTCATATTATGCTAGTACATCAAATACTTCAAATAGAGAGGAGAATCGGCCTGCAAAGCCTAGATATAATAGACCTTTGATGTGTTATCGTTGTGGTGAGTACGGCCACATGCAAAATAGGTGTTCTCTTCCAGAAGATGCACCTCCTTGTCAAAATTGTCCAGAGGCCAAGGATCATTATACCAAAGATTGTCCGAGAAGTCGTCCTGCTCCAATCCACATGATTGCAGTCTCTCCACAGGAAGAAGGAAAAACCACTCAGACTTATGCTGTTTCATCCTCTGCTATGCCCATGATGACGAGAGCTAGGCAAGCAGCAGCAAACCTTAGGGGGGAACAACAAGGAATACAGGATAAAGAGGAAGAAAAGAAGTCTGGATGGAAGGATCAAGTAGAAATTGAAGGAGCTTATGATAAGATGACTACTTATCTAAAGGGCCAACCATCAAGTCTGCAAGAAAACACTCAGGAGGTAAACATTGAACAGATCTTGAAAGGTATTCATCACAAGGTTAGTCTATATGAACTTATAAGGATGGATTCAAAAATAAGAAGTGACTTACTGAAGATTATACACTCTGCTCACTTGGTCCAATCACCTATTATAGATGGATTCATGGTTGATTTTCCCCCTGCACCCTTAGCAGACTACCAAAGTTCAAGATTATCAGTTTGTATAAAGGATGAAGCTCTTATAGGTGTGATCATAGATGGAGGCTCTGGTATCAATTTGATGCCAGATTTTACAATGAAGAAGCTAAATTTGAACCCCACCAAAATGGCACCATTTACAGTTACACTAGCAGATCAACATCGGGTTGCGCCTCTTGGCATTATTGAAAAGGTACGGATGATAGTACAGGATTGCCACTTTGTGTTGGATTTTGTTGTCATTGCACTTCCACAGGAGACTTCCTATCCTTTGCTCCTGGGAAGACCTTGGCTGAGGCAAGCAAAACCTTTGCAAGATTGGGGGAAAAATAAACTATGGATTTCAACAAATACCAATAGCCAATTGCAACTACATTTGGAAGAAGGATTCGACTCAGGAAAAACTACTGGATATACTATGGATACTCAGGTAATGCCCTCTCTACCCCAAGAAGATGATACATTGTTAAATTGGATGATGGGAAGTGCAGAGTGTTGCACAGTGGAGATCAATGAAATTGAGGAAGAGGTTGCAGATAAGGAAATTACAGAAAAGGGCAATGAAGACCACAAGGTGTTGGAGAATGAGCAACTGAAGGAAAATACAATCTTTGAAGAGGCTACCAATATAAAAGTATCAGAGAGGGGAGATTATGAACCTAAGAGCCGAGAAGATCTTCCTTTTGCAGATATACCTCAAGGATGGAGGAAAGAACATGTTGTAGACTATGAATTAAAATCCACTCCTGCATATAGTGGAGATGATTTATCAAACAAGGCCAGTCCTGAAACATTGGTTCAAGAAGTAAATTTAGGGGATGAAGAGAACCCTCAAGTAGTCCATTTGGCATCCTGGTTGTGGCATTATCCTAATTTACTACAGAAGGTAACTTCTTTGCTCTTTACTTACAAAAGTGTCTTCGCGTGGTCCTACAAAGATCTAACAATAATACCAGAAGAGCTTGGATTACATCAGATACCCTTGGTTGAGGGAGCTGCGCCTGTAAGAAGTAGGCCATATCGACTCAATCCGAAGTATGCAGAGGCGGTAAAAGCAGAGATTACAAAACTAGAAGAAGCAGGTATACTTGTGCCAGTAAAGCATTCCAGGTGGCTTTCTTCTATGGTTATTGTGCCGAAGAAAAATAGCGGAAAAATAAGGGTATGTGTTGATTTTCGTGCTTTGAATAAAGTGACTATTCAAGATGGATTTCCTCAGCCCTTCACAGAGCAAGTACTTGAAGAGGTAGCTGGTCACACTTTGTATAGTTTCTTGGATGGTTTTAGTGCCTACAATCAGATAGTCATCCATCCTGATGATAGGGACAAAACAGCCTTTATCACTCCCTGGGGCACTTATGTCTATACTCGTATGGCTTTTGGTTTGAAGAATGCACCGGCTTCATTTAATAGAACGATGTATCTGATATTGGGCAAATGGTTAACAACCTTTCTACGCATTTTCATGGATGACTTTTCAGTATTTTCAGGTACAGATAGAAGTGCAGCAGTTCAAGATTTCCATGACCATTTGGAAAATCTAAAAGAAATTTTTGAGCAATGTCTCAAAACAGGTTTGAAAGTGAATCTTCATAAATGTCACTTTTTGGTCACTAAGGGCACTCTTCTTGGTCACATAGTATCTGCTGAAGGCATAACTGTTGACCCTACAAAGGTTACAGCTATTCTTTCCATGACAATTCCACAAAGCCCAAAAGAAGTGCAAAGTTTCTTGGGACATGCACGGTATCACAGAAGATTCATTAGGATGTATTCAGAAATTGCTAAGCCCTTGTCAAGGCTTACCAGTAAAAAGATCCCTTTCTCATGGAGTGCTGAAGCCGACAAAGCATTTTGTGAACTAAAGTTGAGGCTATGTACTGCTCCACTTTTAAGTGTTCCTAATTGGTCATTGGAATTTCATGTGCATACAGATGCTAGTCTTCATGCTGTTGGTGCAGTTTTAGCTCAACCATCATCTCACAAAGTGGATAGACCCATCTCTTATGCAAGCAAACTACTCAGCCAAGCTGAAAGATTACAGTACAACGGAAAGAGAAGGTTTGGCTATCGTATTTGCTCTTCAGAAGTTTAGACATTATCTCCTTGGCGTACATTTCATTGTTATTTCCGATCATCAGCCCTTGAAGTATTTGATAAACAAGCCTAGAGTAGCTGGAAGGATTTGGAGATGGTTACTCCTATTTCAAGAATTTAATTTTGATATTCATATTAAGCCAGGAAAAGAGCACTACATGGCAGATCAAGTGTCCAGGACGGCAATGAGCGAAAAGGCAACAGGTATTAATGAGGAATTGGTGGATAGCAATCTTTTTCTAGTAGCAATCCGGACCGGTTGGTATGATGAAATTCTTCATGTTCTCACTACTGGAAAGATCCCAGAACACTTGACACCTGTAGAAAAGAGAAGATTGCTCCTGAAAACCAAAGCATATTCTCTTATAAATGGAAATTTATATAAATACTGTCAGGATGATATATTGAGAAGGTGTGTCTAACCAGAGGAGGTAAATCTTCTGCTAGAGGCTGCACACAGTGAAGGACATCTAAGGGGGGAAGAATTGGCTCATAGAATCATCCACAAAGGTCTATGGTGGCCTCATATTTTCAAGGATGCAATCAAGTTTTCTAAAGAATGCCACATCTGCCAGAGGTGTGCTCCCGCGCCAACCAGATTGAATTTCCAACCATTGGTCATATCTACAGGATGGCTCCCATTTGAACGATGGGGTCTTGATTTCATAGGACCAATTAGCCCAACTGGTCAACCTGGAGGTAAAAAGTATATTTTGATGGCTACATGTTATGCCACTAAATGGATAGAGGCTAAAGCTACTGTGGACTGCACGGCTTTAACAGTAGCTAAATTTGTGTATAAACGTATTTTCTCAAGATTTGGTTGCCCACTGGAAATTACTAGTGATAGGGGCACACATCTTGTAAATCAATTGCTCCAGTTTATATTTGACAGGTACAAAATCTTCCATAAAAAATCTTGTGCCTATTACCCAAGGGCAAATGGCCAAGCAGAGAGTTCCAATAAGATTTTGATTGGACTACTTCCCAAATTATCTTTTGATCATCAAAGCTCTTGGCCACTAGCATTAATTGGTGCAATTTGGGCTTTCAGAACCACGAAGAGGGGAACCACAGGCGAGACCCCATTTCGCTTAGTTTATGGAAAAGAGGCATTGGCACCATTTGAGTTCATTATCAGAAAATAAATAGGAATCAAAACCATTGGAATTGAACCCCCCATTCAAAGATTGGTGGCATTAGAAGAATACAGGGGAAATCCATCTTGAACAGTCACTTTATTCAAAGCACGGAAATAACCACAGACTCTTATTTTTCCACTATTTTTCTTGGGCACAATAACCATAGAAGAAAGCCACCTGGAATGTTCTACAGGGACAATTATACCTGCTTCTTCTAGTTTTGTGATTTCTGCATTTACTGCCTCTGCATACTTCGTATTGAGTTGATATGTTCTACTTCTTGCAGGCGCGGCTCCCTCAACTAAGGGTATCCGATGTAACCCAAGCTCTTCTGGTATCCCTGTTAGGTCTTTGTAGGACCATGCAAAGACACTTTTATAAGAAAAAAGCAAAGAAGTTACCTTCTGTAGTAAAGGAGGATAATGCCACAACCAGGATGCCAAGTGAACTACTTGAGGGTTCTCTTCATCCCCTAAATTTACTTCTTGGACCACTGTTTCAGGACTAGTCTTGCTTGAGAAATCATCTCCACTATATGCAGGAGTGGACTTTAATTCATATTCTGCAACATGTTCTTCTATCCATCCTTGAGGTATATCTGCAAAAGGAAGATCGTCTCTGCTCTTAGGTTCATAACCTTGTACCTCCGATATTTTTATATGGGTTGCCTCTTCAAAGCTTGTATTTTCCTGCCATTGCTCATTCTCCAACACCTTATGATCTTCATTGCCCTTTCTTGTAATTACCTTATCTGCAACTTCTTCCTCAATTTCATTGATCTCCACTGTGCAACACTCTGCACTTCCCATCATCCAATTTAACAATGTATCATCTTCTTGGGGTAGAGAGGGCATTACCTGAGTGTCCACAGTATATCGAGTAGTTTTCCCTGAGTCAAATCCTTCTTCCAAGTGTAGTTGCAGTTGGCTATTGGTGCTTGTTGAAATCCATAGTTTATTTTTTCCCCAATCTTGCAAAGCTTTTGCTTGCCTCAACCAAGGTCTCCCCAGGAGTAAAGGGTAAGAAGTCTCCTGTGGAAGTGCAATAACAACAAAATCTAGAACAAAGTGGGAGCCCTGTACTACCATCAGTACCTTTTCAATAATGCCAAGTGGTGCAACCCGATGTTGATCTGCTAATGTAACTGTAAATGGTGCCAACCTGGTGGGGTTCAATTTCCGTTTCTTCATTGTAAAATCTAGCATCAAATTGATACCAGAGCCTCCATCTATGATCACACCTGTGAGAGCTTCATCCTTTATACAAACAGATAATCTTGAGATTTGGTAGTCTGCTAATGGTGTAGGGGGAAAATCAACCATGAAACCATCTATACTAAGTGATTGGACCAAGTGAGTAGAGTGTATAATCTTCAGTAAGTCACTTCTAATTTTTTAATCCATTTTGATAAGTTCGTACAAACTAACCTTGTGATGAATACCTTTCAAGATCTACTCAATGTCTACCTTATGAGTGTCTTCTTGCAAATTTGTTGGTTGGCCCCTTAGAGAAGTACCCATCTTTTCATAAGCTCCTTCAATTTCTGCTTGGTCCTTCCATCCAGACTTCTTTTCTTCCTCCTTATCCTGTAATCCTTGTTGTTCCTCCCTATGAAATCCTTGTTGTTCCTCCCTATGAAATCCTTGTTGTTTTTCCCTATGGATTGCTGCTGCTTGCCTAGCTCTAGTCATCATGGGCATTGTCGAGGATGAAACGGCATAAGATTGAGTAGTCATACCTTCTTCTTGTGGAGAGACTGCAATCATGTGGATTTGAGCAAGACGACCTCTTGGGCAATCTTTGGTATAATGATCCTTTGCCTCTGGACAATGTTGACAAGGAGGTACATCTTCTAGAAGAGAACACCTATTTTGCATGTGACCATACTCCCCACAACGATAGCACATCAAAGGTCTATTATATCTAGGCTTTGGAGGCCGATTCCTTTCTCTATTAGATGTATTTGAAGTACTAGCATAGTATGAATCCAAAGTTTGAGGGTTACGTCTTTGCTGTGTACCCTTGAGGTAGTAACAGTCTCTAGCTTCATGCCCATCCTTCCCACAAAATTGACAGCTTACGTTGTTGGGACAATTAGCATTGGAATGTCCATTGTTGTTACAAATTGTGCACCAAATTTGTCTCCATATATCCTGAGTAGTCCTCAAATCTTCTAACTCACGGTGAAGTTGGGCTACTTCGTCATCAGTGTGACGCAGTGGTGGCAAGACCTTCTCTTCTTGTTGATTTTGTTGCATTTTCAATGCCTCCAATTCTCTCCTCAGTTGCCCAATAGGATCCAGGTCTACAGCATAATTTGGTTGTGTATCCCCTTCAAAATGTTGCCTTGCTTCTTCAATGCGTGATGCCGCTGCAACAAAATCATTGAGGGTTGCATCCAATCTAAGAGACTCACGAAGCTTCTCCTGAGATGACCTGGGCAGAGCTATCCACTTTTTAACCAAGAAGTCACCTGGAGCATGTGGCACACGTGCAACAAGTGCTTTTGTGCTAGTGTGAAGTTCATGAAAGGATTCACCTGATCTTAGATTCAAGTTCTCTAGCTGATCTAGAGCTCTTTCCGAGGAATCACTTGGTCGGAATGTCTGTGAGAACGCCGCCTTTAGAGCCTCCCATGTAGTGAAATGGCCATCTGCATATTGACTATACCATTTATCTGCAAGACCCTCCAATGTGGATGGAAAGAGTGCTAGCATTGCATCCTCTCTATTCTGCAGACCTCGTCCACGGCATAAAGAGATGAATCTCCTCACATGATCATCAGCATCCTCATAAGCTTGTCCCTTGAAGGTAGGGAATTTGATGTTTAATCTGGAGAGTAAATGAGAAAAGATCCTCCATTTGTACTGGTGTTTCTTCAGACGTATCTGAGGAGAAGTCTAAGGTTCTCCTATACCTCTCTTTTGACAATGGTGTCGCACCCAAATCAATAGATAAATTTAGGGAGGGAAGAGGGGAGGTAGACTCACTAGTAGTGGTTATGGCTAACTTGTTAAGGCTCCTCCAAACACGAAGAGACTCCTTATCTGCTCGTGTATGGGTCATGTACCTACTTGCAAATGTAATAGGGCAAAAATACCTCTCACAGAAATGCAAACCTCCCACCGGGCGTGCCAAACTGTAGAGGACGTACTGGGGTATCTACTTTTAACAAGATCAGGCAGCAAGCATTCCAGTACTTCGCCTACTCAAGGGGGGTTCTCTTTAGGGAAATATACCCTTTAACATTTCTGTGAGCAGGAAAATGTCAATGATTGCACAGAATTGTAAGTACTCCAGAAAATATTAACAACAAATGACCACAGAAGAACATACACTTCTTGATTTGAATCAGATGATTACAAGATTGGGCAGAGTGATGCTCAAAAGTTCAAGCTCAGGGCTAACATGCCACCCTAAAAGTAAATAACCTCAATACAACAGAATCTTCCCATCAGCTTGAGGGGCCAATTATATGCACACTAACCCAGAATAATACAAATGGTAGAGAATTTCTCAAGAGAATAGAGCTTAACAACAACACTGACTCACAAAAAAGAAGACACCGAAGCCACTCTCTTTACTCTATAGTGCTATTAGCCCTCCACTGGGAAGTCCACGCTCTGTATCTACACCACAGAGTGACTTCCTATAGTAGGCTTGAAGCCACAAAGTACAAGAGAGGTCCTCTGTACGTACGCTAAATGTGTATCTGAACAAATGTGTCCCGAATGAACACCAATCCACTGCTTTTATAGGCTCCAATAGGCGAAGATGGCCTTGCCGATTCCTCACGTCTACTGATCTCGCACCGGTTAATTCCCACAATTGGAGGAGTTGGTCAAATATTCCCTTGATTTGAATTGGATCCTCAAATATAGGTAGTCTTCATGGATGATTGGCGGCAACTCCACTTTTAACAATTTCCTTTCATCTTCTTACTTGCAACTTGAGGCCCTTTATTTATGCAGTTTGAGAGCTTGGAATGACAGGTGGGGTAGTATTCTTCATTTACCATAATCCCAAAAAGCTTTTGCTTATACTCTGTATTGAAGAAACCTCGTGCCATCCTCCATGGATAAGCTCACAAAATACTAAAATGTGAACTACACCTCCAAATTCCATTCTAGAATGCGACACATTTATACAATATGAGAAGAGCGGAAGTTGGCCCTTGAACGTATACTACAAACATCCATTCTCTGGAAGAAAACAACCAAGGTTATTCTCTGACTCTAGTTGTTTGATCCGAGCATATGCATCCTTCAACCTTTTTTCGCAACTCTTCATCTTCAAAAGCCCTTTGCTTGAATTCGAATTCAAGCTGCATTCACAATGAATCTCTCTCTTTCGTAAGGATCTCCACACAGCCTTTTATCTCATACACTTTCTTCTCTAGATCCAACACCTTGGCTTTAAGTGGCTTATTTTCTCCATCCTCTCTTGTCAAACTTTCAGCACCCAGATCATCCATGCAAACTGACGATGGCTCTTCCTCTGGCTGCTGAATCAACAATAATGATTTGTTCATCTGAATCTCCATCATTTGTCTTGAGGATGCATCTCCCAATAGATGATCAGGTATCATTGCCTCATGCGTTATGAAAGAGGTTCCATTTGTGCTCAGGTTTGATTTAGCCAAGACTAACGGATCTTCATCTAACTTGTAATTCGGTGTGTGTGTGTGAGTCTGTGTGTGTGTGTGAGTGTTGGTGTGTGTGTGTATGTGTGGGTGTGCATGCGGGTATGTGTGGGTGTGTGTTTGTGTGGGTGTGTGTGTGTGTGTGTGGGTGTGTGTGTGTGTGTTGGTGTGTGTGGGTGTGTGTGTGTGTGAGGGGGCGGGGGATGCGGAACTGTGAGGGGGGGGATGGCGGGGGTGAGCGGGGGGGTTGGCGGGGAGGGATAGGCGGGGGGATGGTGGGGGTGAGCGAAGAGTTTGGCGGGAGGGCTAGGCGGGGGCCGCGGGGTGAGGGGGCGGGAGTGGGCGGAAGTGGCCGGGGGCGGGGTGGGGCGGGGAGGGTAGGGAAGCATGCGGGGAGGGGCGTGGGTGCGGAACTGAGCGGGGCGGGGCGTCGCAGGGTGAGGGGGCGGGAGTGGGCGGAAGTGTGTGGACGTGGGCGGGGTGGGGTGGGGCGAGGAGGGCAGCGGAAGCATGCGGGGAGGGGCGGGAGTGCGGAACTGAGCGGGGCGGGGGGTCGCGGGGAGTGCGGGGTGGGTCTGCGGGGGGGTCAGTAGAGATCAGCGGGGTGGTGGGGGAGGAGAGAGAAAGAGGGGAGGGGGAGAGAGAGAGAGAGAGAGAGAGAGAGAGAGAGAGAGAGAGAGAGAGAGAGAGAGAGAGAGAGAGAGAGAGAGAGAGAGAGAGAGAGAGAGAGAGAGAGAGAGAGAGAGAGAGAGAGAGAGAGAGAGAGAGAGAGAGAGAGAGAGAGAGAGAGAGAGAGAGAAGGAGAGGAAGCGGTCACGCGGGCAGCGGGGAGAGAGGGAAGAGAGAGAGTGAGAGGGAGAGAGAGAAAGAGAGAGGTGGAAAAATTATTATAATTGGTCTTTTTTGATAGTACCAGAGGTGGAATCCGGTGCTCCCAACATATGGAGTCTTTTGGGGACTGGGTATTGGATTGGGATGTGGAGTCAGATGGGGCCCTAGCTTCGGACTTGAGACAGTCGGCTTAGTAGGTGGTGGTTGTGGCCTTGGTTTTAGC
This sequence comes from Ceratopteris richardii, assembly GCA_020310875.1. Classification (NCBI taxonomy): domain Eukaryota; kingdom Viridiplantae; phylum Streptophyta; class Polypodiopsida; order Polypodiales; family Pteridaceae; genus Ceratopteris; species Ceratopteris richardii. The sequence continues at coordinate 99,279,839 of CM035419.1, read as the reverse complement.
GTCGGCCTCACATTCATAGGCTTTGGTATCAGCCTCCCGGCCAATGGTCTCACATGTCTTCCTTATAACGCTTTGACATGCATTACTAATGAGACATTCAATTTGGCGAGAGGAGTAGCTCATTTGGCAGCATTTTCATCATTGGTCATTTCAGGTATAAAAGGTAGCTGGCTTGCTATGGGCATTGCTCTTCGAGATTTAGATTTGATGTTCAGAAACCCCTCAAGTCAGCCACTAAAACCTATCAATTCTAAGGGCCAATAGGAATCCGTGTGATTGATCCACAAGGATTCAAACCAAATTCAATCTATACCTTGCTGTGCAAACTGGAACAACTTACACAGAGAGTAGGGGATGGTCATGCTTGTCACAGGAGCATTCTTCGCAAGCGTACTCTGTATAGAAAGGAAACTGATGTGTTTAAGGGCAGGTTGACCTGTGGGAACGAGAGAGGCTGAGAGAGAGAGAGGGAAGAGAGGGAAGAGAGGGATCTACACTCCCTCTCTCTCCCCCCTCTCTCTCCCCCCTCTGTATCTATCTATCTCTCCTCCCTCCCTCCATTTCTCCTTCCCTTACCTCTCTCTCTCTCTCTCTTTGATGTGCTGCAATGTCTCTCCATAGTCATAAAACAACCATCTTTGTTGATCTTTTCTCCTTCTCTTTATTTAACCCTCTACACTAAACAAAGAGGCACTATCCTTCGATCTCTGCAACGCTACAATTATTGGACAATGACTGATTTGCTCATTTCTTTCTTTCTCTCTCTCACTCATCTCTCTCGTTCTCTCACTCCCTCTATAATTTCTCTATAATAAGGATTCACCAATGCTATATGCCATCAAGGATTCTTTCTCTCTCTCTCCATCTATGTGTGTGTCTCTCTCTCTCTTCATACGTGTCTCTCTCTATCTCTCAAGAAGTCTAATTTCTATAGAAATTTGAAAGCATTGATCGAAAAATCATATAAAAAATGAAACACTATCCAAGTCACGGTGGATGATACATAACTAATTTGTCTCTCCCTCTCTCTCTCTCTATCTATCTATATCCCTCTCTCTCCCTCTCTCTCTTCCCCCTCTCTCTCCGTTTTTCTCTCTCTCTCGCTCTCTCTCTCCCCTCTTTCTCTAAAACACTCAAACCTTCTGGATGTATCCTTCTCTCCCTCCTCTCTCTCTTTTTCTCTCTCTCTCTCTCTCTCTCTCTCTCTCTCTCTCTCTCTCTGTCTCTCTCTCTCTCTCTCTCTCTCTCTCTCTCTCTCTCTCTCTCTCTCTCTCTCTCTTTCGCTCTATCTCTCTCTATCCCTCTCTCTTTATCTCTACACCAATCAAACCTTCTAAATGTATCCTTCTCTCTCTCTATCTCTTCCTTCCCTTGCTCTCACCCTTTTATCTCTCTCTCTCTCTGTCTCTAATGTATCAAAATCTCTCACCATATCTGCACATCTCTAGCGAGTGGTAGTCCTAACAGTCTGGTTCATGAGGTTGGTATCAAAGCACTGTTAAA
>CM035419.1:99218336-99273336 GCA_020310875.1 Ceratopteris richardii | reverse complement strand
AGATAATACAATCAGTATGTGTGAAGACAAAGAGCAAGATAGTTCCTTAACTAATGAAACCAAAAAATATTTGAGGAACTACTTGATGCCATCTGATAGTGAAACATCTCTACAAGCATATGATTCAAATATAAAGTATGGCCAAATGACTCTTTTGTATGAAGAGAATACAAGTGAGCATGATGCGAATCCGGAGGACATGCAAATGATGAGTCCTCTAGAGAGTGGTATGTATGCCGATGGTGGAAATCAATATCCTAAGCCTATGGATATTCTAGATCAAGTTCAATATTGTGAAATGCTCTTGAGTGATGCCACATTAAATGAGTGTTTAGAGGTACAAGAGAGTGATCCTAATCATGGGAGTAAAAATGACTTGTTGATTGGGCAACAGTATAATGACATGTATGTGAGTGATATCGCACTCTGAAAAGATACATTCTGAAGCAAATGGAGATTATGATGAGCTCACTTTATATGCTGAAGAAATGGGCCATGAGAAGGAGAATGCTACATTCATTGAAATGCATGAAAAATATGATATGGGTACACTACCTAATGAAGATCAACAAGAAACGATAAAATTAAATGGTTGCATTGATGAACCTCGAGTTGATTTGGATGTATATGTCGAGATCCTCACACATGATGAGATAGTCGAGCAAGAATCAATGACCAAAGAAATGTATGAAGAAGGTCGCCTAAGTACATCCTCTGAAGAGAATGAGCAAGAATTGATGGAGATGAATACAACATTCTATGATGGCATTTTGAATAAAGATAATGGGGATCAAGACTTTCTTGATTATGAGGATATGAATTCCATTCATGTTGAAGGAGAGATAGGTTGGGACCATGATAATGATGAAGAAGTTTTGGAGAGGTTAGAGAGAGAAGCAGATTCTATAATTAGTGGAACCAAAGTAGAAAGAAGTCATGATAGATTGAAAGATAAAAATGATTGTGTATTATCATCTAAGCATGATGATCACTTATACTTGAAGAGAGAATGGAATGAAAGTGACATTCAGAATGATGCAAATGAAGATATTTCTCCAGATGATTCCATGCATGAAATAGATAAAAATGCATGCTTGAAGAGACTCTTTGAAGATGGTTTAAATTCATCAAAAATTAAAATTCTATACTTATGTGCTTTTGATTCATCAAGAGTAACCTCATATGATGCATGTGAGAGGATTATGAACAAAGGTAACTATGTCCAGATGATTGCATAATGGATTTTCAAATTTTCCAAGAGCTATATCTACCAATCCCATCACCAAGGGATGGAAAAGCAAATGAAATGGCTTGTCCACATATCTAATCTATTTAAAAATGACTCATCGATTGATGCGATCCAAAGGTGGCTTCTATTCAAGCACATTTTATTTGGTAAGCATGTATCAAGGAGGATGGGTTTGAAGGAAAAAACTAATAAATGAGAATTGACAATATCAAAAAGGAATTTGTAAACAAAAAATGTATATAAATCTCATGCTCTTTGCTTTAATCTTAAGATAGATACAAGGAACCAAATAAAAATCAAAAGGCAAGGAATTAAAGTGAGAATACTTATGGTAATGAATGCTTGTTGGATGAAAGGTATGAAGTCAATATAAGTCAAATAGATGTTTTTAATGTTCAAATAAATGAATTTTTTCAATATGTGATTATTGAATGTGATGCTACTAATTTCTCTTATGAGGTTTGGAGAACACTTGTTGATATGGAGCTGATCAAAGATCTAGAGTTTTGACAGATTGTATAGGAGGCAACCACTTTCGAGCTGCATGCTTATGTTTTATTGCAAATGGTTTTTTGAAGTTCTTTCATGCACTGCATATGTATATCATGTCATTTTGATGTGATGTTTCTCATGATTTGTTTAGTTTTTGTGACTTGAGGGTTGATCAAGAGAAGCCAATGGAGATGATGACTAAAGAACAAAGTCCTGAAAATCTTTTTCATTAGCTAATGTGCTTTAACCTTGATGTCTTGCACCATTTTTGAGTTGCATTGCACATAAAGTATGCATATTTTAATTTTGAGTGAGCACATGTTTTTAAATCCTGTAGACACTTTCGTTTGCACATGAATGGATTTGTAAATATCTTGGTCGAGTAGATCTCGTTGGTCTAAGTGTGATTGGCATGGATGTCAACTGTGAACCTGGTATGAAGGTGGATTGAGGACCTTACAGTGGTCGCCTAGGAAACCTGGTCAGTGGATAGAAGATCTGGATGGATATTTAATGATAAAGAAAAGAATTATCGTAATGTACGGTGGGAAGAAACAAGGAAGTAGGACAGGAAGGAGCTTCGATGGAGGTCTTCAAGCGCATACAATCATCTATGGTAGACAAAAGGGAAAAGGGAGGGAGGTTGTTATCCTAGCTCTGATGATGGGCCTTACTGCCATTCATTTTCCATAGTTATGGGGCAGAACATAAGGCTAAAAAAACATCTGTACGTGTGAGGGGAAGAAAAGCCCATGATTAAGAGGGATCAGAAGGGAAAGAAGATATGCCGATCTTTAATGTTCAAAGTTCATTCGAGAAGTAGACTTTGGAGAAAACATGAGGAAGGCGACGGACAATTTTAAATAGAGACATGAGAAAGAGGCAAGGAAGAGTTGGAATTGGGAGTGTGCTTTGTTTATCGTCGGGTGTGCCTTGGAAAGATTGCTTGCCAGATCTATCAATGTTGCCTTAAGTTTGCAAGGGATTGACTTCTCATTGATTGAGTTGCTTCATGCTTGCACGCTTTCCACTCAATTAAACATGCCATTTCGAGTGCACTTGCACTTATTGTCAATCATATCCGGAAAGGGAAACTAAGAGGAGAGGAGGATGAAACTTCCAACTTTTGAGCATAACTAAGATGTGCATCTTTCTACGGTCAATTCACTATAGCAACCAACAATGGTGAATTTGTGACATTGAAGGAATTAAAAATGTGAATCTGGCTATAAGCACTCATATATGGCTGCAAGTCAGTAAATGCTACACACATCAGGGGAAATTGAAGAAAAGTGGCACTTGCGAAGGCATTGGAAAAAACACGAACTGCTCAAGAGAGTAAGGAACGTACAAAATAGGTGATTCAAGATGTGGAATCAGAAAATAAGAGACTCCAGAGGGGACTTACAGAGACAAACAAGAAGTCGGAACTACTATAGGCTGATAAGGATAACTTTAAAACAAAAGCACTGGCCGAAGTTGTTTACTGAGGCACATAGGGTAGAGAGAGGAGCAAAAGCTTATTGAAGAGGTGGGAACAGCAGATTCGATATTCAGATGCGCACAGGAATCACAAAGAAGTTGAGATCATGATGAGATGAGAAGAAGCCTTTTTCAAAAGTTTCCTTTGAGGAATAACAGCAGATCATACTTTGCTTGATAGCTGATGTGTTCTCCTTTAATTTTGAAGAAGTGGGGTAGTGTCCCAGTTGATTATTTCCTTGAATACAACGGAATAGGAGACACATACGAAACTGAGATTCAATCTCCAATAGAAATAGTGGGAAGATATCCATCTGCATAAAAGATAACGCTTTGTGAGCTCGAAAGTAAAAGCATAGGCTTCAATTTATAGGAGTTGTTGGCATTTCTTTCTTGTTTATGAGTTCATTACACTATACAAAGCTATGCATTGTTCTTTTGTCTAAACTTATGAGAATTTTCTTGTACGTAAGCATAGAGAACTCATTCTTCATATATCTTGAATGATTCCAATCGTGAAGTTAAAAGAAATTTTTCCTTCAAAGCCTTCAAGGAGATCATGTATGTGAATACAAGAAAAGTAGAATTATTTTACCCTGTCATTATTTTATGAGCAGGTTGTTTGCTCCTAGTGAAACGAAAATGTCAAAATTTGAATCAATAGTTTATGAGATATTGTAGAGGTCGGAAACTCTCAGATGCCTTGGGATGAAGCTTCAGGAAGTGTTCAAGCGCTCTGACACGGATATATTTGAGTTCTGAGCAGTCGTTGCTGTCATCTTTTCTTTGCTACCTCGGTTGTTTTGATAACTATCTCTCTCTATCCCCTTTTTTCTTTTCCCTTTCTCTCTCTTTCCCTCTCTCTCTCGGTCCCTCTCTCCCTCTTTTTCTCTCTTCATCTCCCTTTTCCTCTCTCTCTTCCTCTCTCTTTTTCTCTCTCTTTCTCTCTCTTTTTCTCTCTCTCTCCCCCTCTCTTCCCCCCTCTCTCTCTCTTTCCTCCTCCCTCTCTCCCTTTTCCTCTCTCTCTTTCTCTCTCTCTCTCTCCCCCTCTCTTCCCCCCTCTATCTCTCTCTTTCCTCCTCCCTCTCTCCCTTTTTCTCCATCTCTCTTTTCCCTTTTTTCTCTCTCTCTCTCTTCCCCGCGTGTGAATCCCCTCCTTTCTCTCTCTCTCTCTCTCTCTCTCTCTCTCTCTCTCTCTCTCTCTCTCTCTCTCTCTCTCTCTCTCTCTCTCTCTCTCTCTCTCTCTCTCTCTCTCTCTCTCTCTCTCTCTCTCTCTCTCTCTCTCTCTCTCTCTCTCTCTCTCTCTCTCTCTCTCTCTCTCTCTCTCTCTCTCTCTCTCTCTCTCTCTCTCTCTCTCTCTCTCTCTCTCTCTCTCTCTCTCTCTCTCTCTCTCTCTCTCTCTCTCTCTCTCTCTCTCTCTCTCTCTCTCTCTCTCTCTCTCTCTCTCTCTCTCTCTCTCTCTCTCTCTCTCTCTCTCTCTCTCTCTCTCTCTCTCTCTCTCTCTCTCTCTCTCTCTCTCTCTCTCTCTCTCTCTCTCTCTCTCTCTCTCTCTCTCTCTCTCTCTCTCTCTCTCTCTCTCTCTCTCTCTCTCTCTCTCTCTCTCTCTCTCTCTCTTCCCCTCTCTCTCCCTCCCTTCTCTCTCCTCCCCCGCCCGCTGGCCTCCGCACCACCCACCCGCACGCCTCCGCCCCCCACCCCTGACACACCCGCCCTCCACCACCCGCCCTCTGCCACCCGCCCTCCGCCACCCGCAGAACCCTCCCCCTCCTCCCCTCCGCACCTGCCCTCCGCCCCTCACACACCCCTCCGCCACCCGCAGAACCCCCCCCCTTTTCCCCTCCGCACCCGCCCTCTGCCCCTCGCCTCACACACCCGCCCTCCGCCCCTCACACACCGCTCCGCCACCCGCAGAACCCCCTCACACACCCCTCCGCCACCCGCAGAACCCCTCCTTTTCCCCTCCGCACCCGCCCTCCGCCCCTCCGCCACCCGCCCTCGGCCACCCGCAGAACCCTCCCCCTCCTCCCCTCCGCACGTGCCCTCCGCCCATCACACACCCCTCCGCCCCTCACACACCCGCCCTTCGCCACCCGCAGAACCCTCCCCCTCCTCCCCTCCGCACCCGCCCTCCGCCCCTCACACACCCCTCCCTCCGCCACCCGCAGAACCCTCCCCCTCCTCCCCTCCGCACCCGCCCTCCGCCCCTCACTCAACCCTCCGCCACCCGCAGAACCCCCCCCCCTTTTCCCCTCCGCACTAGCCGTCCGCCCCTCGCCTCACACACCCGCCCTCCGCCCCTCACACACCCCTCCGCCACCCGCAGAACCCCCTCACACACCCCTCCGCCACCCACAGAACCCCCTCTTTTCCCCTCCGCACCCGCCCTCCGCCCCTCCGCCACCCGCCCTCCGCCACCCGCAGAACCCTCCCCTTCCTCCCCTCCGCACCTGCCCTCCGCCCCTCACACACCCGCCCTCCGCCACCCGCAGAACCCTCCCCTCCGCACCCGCCCTCCGCCCCTCACACACCCCTCCCTCCGCTACCCGTAGAACCCTCCCCCTCCTCCCCTCCGCACCCGCCCTCCGCCCCTCACTCACCCCTCCGCCACCCACAGAACCCCCCCCCCCGTTTTCCCCTCCGCACCCGCCCTCCGCCCCTCGCCTCACACACCCGCCCTCCGCCCCTCACACACCCCTCCTCCACCCGCAGAACCCCCTCACACACCCCTCCGCCGCCCGCAGAACCCCCTCACTCTCTATCTCTCTCAGATACCCGCACTTACACACGCACAATAGCACACATACGCACACACATACACAAGCACACACACATTTTCACACACACACCCCACTCACACACACTCACATGCGCACAACGCACACACACTCACACACCTACCATCACATACACCCATGCACACACTCACACTTTCACATTCACACATACCCCGCGTTCACACACACATTCACACACACGCACCCACACACACAAACACATATACACGGTCACTCACAATCACACAATCACATAGGAACAATGCAAAACTCCGGAGGCAATTCTTCAGTCCTGGCCATCTCAGGAGATGACAAATATGGAGCCTTAAACAGAACATTTCTTGGAAGTAAAACGGGAAATGATGATCTTGAGGTAGGGATTATCCGGCCAACTCTCTTTGACATGGTTGGAGGTGATTCAAGGAGCAAAGTCAAAGGTTGTAAAGGTTCTGCTACAGAGAGTGCACCGTGATGGAGATGTGAGTGTGCCCCATTTAGGCCGTCTGAGTTCCCTGGCTCAACAATTCATCAAACACAAGCTTGATGAGTCTGAGGATGCAAATGAGTACTTCGAGCCAGCTTTGGAGATGACCTTTCAAATTAAAGTATTTCTTGGGGCTCTAGGATTTGTGAAGTCACCCTCCCTTTCTCACACACCCTTCCTCACACTCAAGGGGTGTTTTTTAAAAATCACCAGCAACATAAAGTAAAGATCTCAATTTGACTACAAAAGGGCATGTGATAAAAGTGTGCATGGTAAAAAGTAAAAGTGGATGAACAAATGTTGCCGCCAACCATTCACGGCGACTACCTATTTTTGTGGATCTAATTCAAATCAAGGGAATATTTGACCTACTCCTCCAATTTTGGGTGATGAACCGGCGCGTGATCAATGGACGTGAAGATTCGGCAAGACTCTTGGCCTATTGGGGCCTATAAAAACAATGGATTTGTGCTCATTTGGGGTACAAGTTGGAGAGATACAAGTGGTTCGTACATACGTGCGAAAGTCTTCTCTTGCACTTGGTGGTTTCAAGTCTATTGTGGGTGCTACTCTGTAGTGTGTATACAGAGGGTAGGCCTCTCAGTGAAGGGCTATGAGCACTATAGTGCAAAAGAGTAGCTTAGATTTTTCTTCTTTTCCGTGAGTCAGTGTGGTTGATTGTGTTCTATTCTCTTGAGAAGATCTTACCATTTGCATTGTTCTGAGTTAGTCTGCACATCAGTGGTCCTTATGCTGATAGGAAGAAACTGTTGTATTAGAGTATTTACTTTTAAGGTGGTTTGACAGCCCTAAGCTTGTGGCTTGTTAGTCCTAAAGTTGTACCTTAGGCATCACTCTGCCCAACATTGTACTCCCCTGATTTGAAACAAGAAGTGTACGGTCTTCCTTGGTCATTCATTGTTCACATTTTCTAAAGTATTTACTACTCTGTTCAAATCCTTGTATCTGCGTGCTCACAGAAATGTTAAAGGGTATACTTCCCTAAAGAGAACCCCCCTTGAGTAGGCGACGTACTGGACGTGTTTAATCTTCATTCTCTACTTTTGTTAAAAGCGGATACCCTAGTACCTCCTCTACAGTTTGGCACGCACGGTGGGACCTTTGCATTTCTGTGAGAGGTGTTTTGCGCTATTGCAATTGCGAATAGGTACATGACCCATACACGAGCAGATAAGGAATCTCTTCGTGTTCGAAGGAGCCTTAACAAGTTAGCAATAACCACGGCTAGTGAGTCTACCTCCCCTCTGTCCTCCCTAAATTTGTCTATTGATTTGGGTGCGACACCTTTGTCAAAAGAAGGGTATAGGAGAACTCTAGACTTCTCCTCAGATACGTCCGAAGAAACACTAGTACAAATGGAGGATGTCTCTCATTTACTCTCCAGATTAAATATCAAATTCCCTACCTTCAAGGGACAAGCCTATGAGGATGCTGATGATCATGTGAGAAGATTCATCTCTTTATGCCGTGGACGAGGTTTGCAAAATAGATAGGATGCAATGCTGGCACTCTTTCCATCCACATTGGAGGGTCTTGCAGATAAATGGTATAGTCAATATGCAGATGGCCATTTCATTACTTGGGAGACTTTGAAGGCGGTGTTCTCACAGACATTCCGACCAAGTGATTCCTCGGAAAGAGCTCTAGATCAGCTAGAGAATTTGAAGCTAAGACCAGGTGAATCCTTTCATGAACTTCACACTAGAACAAAAGCACTTGTTGCACGTCTGCCACATGCTCCGGGTGACTTTTTGGTTAAAAAGTGGATCAAAAAGGCTCTACCTAGGTCATCTCAGCAGAAGCTTCGTGAATCTCTTAGATTGGATGCGACCCTCAATGATTTTGTTGCAGCGGCATCACGCATTGAAGAAGCAAGGCAACATTTTGAAGGGGATACACAAAAAAAGTATGCTGCAGATCTGGATCCTATTGAGCAACTAAGGAGGGAACTGGAAGCATTGAAGATGCAACAAAATCAACAAGAAGAGAAGGTCTTGTCACCACTGCGTTGCACTGATGATGAAGTAGCTCAACTTCGCCGAGAGTTAGAAGATTTGAAGACCACTCAGGATATAAGGAGACAAATTTGGTGTACAAAGTGTAACAACAATGGACATTCCAATGCTAATTGCCCTATTAAGGTAAGCTGTCAATTTGGTGGAAAAGATGGTCATGAAGCAAGGGATTGCTACTACCTCAAGGGTACACAGCAGAGAGGTAACCCTCAAAATTTGGATTCATATTATGCTAGTACATCAAATACTTCAAATAGAGAGGAGAATCGGCCTGCAAAGCCTAGATATAATAGACCTTTGATGTGTTATCGTTGTGGTGAGTACGGCCACATGCAAAATAGGTGTTCTCTTCCAGAAGATGCACCTCCTTGTCACCATTGTCTAGAGGCCAAGGATCATTATACCAAAGATTGTCCGAGAAGTCGTCCTGCTCCAATCCACATGATTGCAATCTCTCCACACGAAGAAGGAAAAACCACCTCATACTTATGCTGTTTCATCCTCTGCTATGCCCATGATGACCAGAGCTAGGCAAGCAGCAGCAAACCTTAGGGGGGAACAACAAGGAATACAGGATAAAGAGGAAGAAAAGAAGTCTGGATGGAAGGATCAAGTAGAAATTGAAGGAGCTTATGATAAGATGACTACTTATCTAAAGGGCCAACCATCAAGTCTGCAAGAAAACACTCAGGAGGTAAACATTGAACAGATCTTGAAAGGTATTCATCACAAGGTTAGTCTATATGAACTTATAAGGATGGATTCAAAAATAAGAAGTGACTTACTGAAGATTATACACTCTGCTCACTTGGTCCAATCACCTATTATAGATGGATTCATGGTTGATTTTCCCCCTGCAACCTTAGCAGACTACCAAAGTTCAAGATTATCAGTTTGTATAAAGGATGAAGCTCTTACAGGTGTGATCATAGATGGAGGCTCTGGTATCAATTTGATGCCAGATTTTACAATGAAGAAGCTAAATTTGCACCCCACCAAAATGGCACCATTTACAGTTACACTAGCAGATCAACATCGGGTTGCGCCTCTTGGCATTATTGAAAAGGTACGGATGATAGTACAGGATTGCCACTTTGTGTTGGATTTTGTTGTCATTGCACTTCCACAGGAGACTTCCTATCCTTTGCTCCTGGGAAGACCTTGGCTGAGACAAGCAAAAGCTTTGCAAGATTGGGGGAAAAATAAACTATGGATTTGAACAAATACCAATAGCCAATTGCAACTACATTTGGAAGAAGGATTCGACTCAGGAAAAACTACTCGATATACTATGGATACTCAGGTAATGCCCTCTCTACCCCAAGAAGATGATACATTGTTAAATTGGATGATGGGAAGTGCAGAGTGTTGCACAGTGGAGATCAATGAAATTGAGGAAGAGGTTGCAGATAAGGAAATTACAGAAAAGGGCAATGAAGACCACAAGGTGTTGGAGAATGAGCAACTGAAGGAAAATACAATCTTTGAAGAGGCTACCAATATAAAAGTATCAGAGAGGGAAGATTATGAACCTAAGAGCCGAGAAGATCTTCCTTTTGCAGATATACCTCAAGGATGGATGAAAGAACATGTTGCAGACTATGAATTAAAATCCACTCCTGCATATAGTGGAGATGATTTATCAAACAAGGCCAGTCCTGAAACATTGGTTCAAGAAGTAAATTTAGGGGATGGAGAGAACCCTCAAGTAGTCCATTTGGCATCCTGGTTGTGGCATTATCCTAATTTACTACAGAAGGTAACTTCTTTGCTCTTTACTTACAAAAGTGTCTTCGCGTGGTCCTACAAAGATCTAACAGGAATACCAGAAGAGCTTGGATTACATCGGATACCCTTGGTTGAGGGAGCTACGCCTGTAAGAAGTAGGCCATATCGACTCAATCGGAAGTATGCAGAGGCGGTAAAAGCAGAGATTACAAAACTAGAAGAAGCAGGTATAATTGTGCCAGTAGAACATTCCAGGTGGCTTTCTTCTATGGTTATTGTGCCGAAGAAAAATAGTGGAAAAATAAGGGTATGTGTTGATTTTCGTGCTTTGAATAAAGTGACTATTCAAGATGGATTTCCTCAGCCCTTCACAGAGCAAGTACTTGAAGAGGTAGCTGGTCACACTTTGTATAGTTTCTTGGATGGTTTTAGTGGCTACAATCAGATAGTCATCCATCCTGATGATAGGGACAAAGCAGCCTTTGTCACTCCCTGGGGCACTTATGTCTATACTCGTATCGCTTTTGGTTTGAAGAATGCACCGGCTTCATTTAATAGAACGATGTATCTGATATTGGGCAAATGGTTAACAACCTTTCTACGCATTTTCATGGATGACTTTTCAGTATTTTCAGGTATAGATAGAAGGGCAGCAGTTCAAGATTTCCATGACCATTTGGAAAATCTAAAAGAAATTTTTGAGCAATGTCTCAAAACAGGTTTGAAATTGAATCCTGATAAATGTCACTTTTTGGTCACTAAGGGCACTCTTCTTGGTCACATAGTATCTGCTGAAGGCATAACTGTTGACCCTGCAAAGGTTACAACTATTCTTTCCATGACAATTCCACAAAGCCCAAAAGAAGTGCAAAGTTTCTTGGGACATGCAGGGTATCACAGAAGATTCATTAGGATGTATTCACAAAATTGCTAAGCCCTTGTCAAGGCTTACCAGTAAAAAGATCCCTTTCTCATGGAGTGCTGAAGCCGACAAAGCATTTTGTGAACTAAAGTTGAGGCTATGTACTGCTCCACTTTTAAGTGTTCCTAATTGGTCATTGGAATTTCATGTGCATACAGATGCTAGTCTTCATGCTGTTGGTGCAGTTTTAGCTCAACCATCATCTCACAAAGTGGATAGACCCATCTCTTATGCAAGCAGACTACTCAGCCAAGTTGAAAGAAATTACAGTACAACGGAAAGAGAAGGTTTGGCTATCGTATTTGCTCTTCAGAAGTTTAGACATTATCTCCTTGGCGTACATTTCATTGTTATTTCCGATCATCAGCCCTTGAAGTATTTGATAAACAAGCCTAGAGTAGCTGGAAGGATTTGGAGATGGTTACTCCTATTTCAAGAATTTAATTTTGATATTCATATTAAGCCAGGAAAAGAGCACTACATGGCAGATCAAGTGTCCAGGACGGCAATGAGCGAAAAGGCAACAGGTATTAATGACGAATTGGTGGATAGCAATCTTTTTCTAGTAGCAATCCGGACCGGTTGGTATGATGAAATTCTTCATGTTCTCACTACTGGAAAGATCCCAGAACACTTGACACCTGTAGAAAAGAGAAGATTGCTCCTGAAAACCAAAGCATATTCTCTTATAAATGGAAATTTATATAAATACTGTCAGGATGATATATTGAGAAGGTGTGTCTAACCAGAGGAGGTAAATCTTCTGCTAGAGGCTGCACACAGTGAAGGACATCTAAGGGGGGAAGAATTGGCTCATAGAATCATCCACAAAGGTCTATGGTGGCCTCATATTTTCAAGGATGCAATCAAGTTTTCTAAAGAATGCCACATCTGCCAGAGGTGTGCTCCCGCCCCAACCAGATTGAATTTCCAACCATTGGTCATATCTACAGGATGGCTCCCATTTGAACAATGGGGTCTTGATTTCATAGGACCAATTAGCCCAACTAGTCAACCTGGAGGTAAAAAGTATATTTTGATGGCTACATGTTATGCCACTAAATGGATAGAGGCTAAAGCTACTGTGGACTGCACGGCTTTAACAGTAGCTAAATTTATGTATAAACGTATTTTCTCAAGATTTGGTTGCCCACTGGAAATTACTAGTGATAGGGGCACACATCTTGTAAATCAATTGCTCCAGTTTATATTTGACAGGTACAAAATCTTCCATAAAAAATCTTGTGCCTATTACCCAAGGGAAAATGGCCAAGCAGAGAGTTCCAATAAGATTTTGATTGGACTACTTCCCAAATTATCTTTTGATCATCAAAGCTCTTGGCCACTAGCATTAATTGGTGCAATTTGGGCTTTCAGAACCACGAAGAGGGGAACCACAGGCGAGACCCCATTTCGCTTAGTTTATGGAAAAGAGGCATTGGCACCATTTGAGTTCATTATCAGAAAAGAAATAGGAATCAAAACCATTGGAATTGAACCCCCCATTCAAAGATTGGTGGCATTAGAAGAATACAGGGAAGAAGCAATGCAAAAACTTCAAGTAACACAAGAAGAGCGCAAGAGATTGCATGACAGGTATCTGAGATCCAATGAAGTTCAGGAAGGGTCTATGGTTTTAGTGCATCAGGTTCCACCAATTCAAACTAAATTGGCACCCAAGTGGATAGGACCTTATAAGGTAATCAAGGTATTGCCACATGGCGCAGTGCATCTGGAAGATCTGCAGGGTAAAAGGATTCCCCTGGTCAACATCTCCAGGGTGAAGAAGTATCTGAACTAGGTCAAAGTGGAAGCATTCTATCCCTTGTACATATCATGTTTCTTTTGAGTAATTGCAGTTAAATCTCATTGAAATAAGCATATAAAGGAGTTATTGCACTGGGACGGTGCAAAAGCTTGATGTGGGGGTCTGTAGAGGTCGGAAACTCTCAGATGCCTTGGGATGAAGCTTCAGGAAGTGTTCAAGCGCTCTGACACGGATATATTTGAGTTCTGAGCAGTCGTTGCTGTCATCTTTTCTTTGCTACCTCGGTTGTTTTGATAACTATCTCTCTCTATCCCCTTTTTTCTTTTCCCTTTCTCTCTCTTTCCCTCTCTCTCTCGGTCCCTCTCTCCCTCTTTTTCTCCCTTCATCTCCCTCTTCCTCTCTCTCTTCCTCTCTCTCTTTTTCTCTCTCTTTCTCTCTCTTTTTCTCTCTCTCTCCCCCTCTCTTCCCCCCTCTCTCTCTCTTTCCTCCTCGCTCTCTCCCTTTTCCTCTCTCTCTTTCTCTCTCTTTCTCTCTCTCTCCCCCTCTCTTCCCCCCTCTCTCTTTCTCTTTCCTCCTCCCTCTCTCCCTTTTTCTCTCTCTCTCTTTTCCCTTTTATTTCTCTCTCTCTCATCCCCGCGTGTGAATCCCCTCCTTTCTCTCTCTCTCTCTCTCTCTCTCTCTCTCTCTCTCTCTCTCTCTCTCTCTCTCTCTCTCTCTCTCTCTCTCTCTCTCTCTCTCTCTCTCTCTCTCTCTCTCTCTCTCTCTCTCTCTCTCTCTCTCTCTCTCTCTCTCTCTCTCTCTCTCTCTCTCTCTCTCTCTCTCTCTCTCTCTCTCTCTCTCTCTCTCTCTCTTCCCCTCTCTCCCTCCCTTCTCTCTCCTCCCCTGCCCGCTGGCCTCCGCACCACCCACCCGCACGCCTCCGCCCCCCACCCCTCACACACCCGCCCTCCGCCACCCGCCCTCCGCCACCCGCAGAACCCTCCCCCTCCTCCCCTCCGCACCTGCCCCCCGCCCCTCACACACCCCTCCGCCCCTCACACACCCGCCCTCCGCCACCCGCAGAACCCTCCCCCCCCTCCCCTCTGCACCCGCCCTCCGCCCCTCACACACCCCTCCCTCCGCCACCCGTAGAACCCTCCCCCTCCTCCCCTCCGCACCCGCCCTTCGCCCCTCACTCACCCCTCTGCCACCCGCAAAACCCCCCCCTTTTCCCCTCCGCACCCGCCCTCCGCCCCTCGCCTCACACACCCGCCCTCTGCCCCTCACACACCCCTCCTCCACCCGCAGAACCCCCTCACACACCTCTCCGCCACCCGTAGAACCCCCTCACTCTCTATCTCTCTCAGATACCCGCACTTACACACGCACAGTAGCACACATACGCACACACATACACAAGCACACACACATTTTCACACACACACCCCACTCACACACACTCACATGCGCACAACGCACACACACTCACACACCTACCATCACATACACCCATGCACACACTCACACTTTCACATTCACACATACCCCGCGTTCACACACACATTCACACACACGCACCCACACACACAAACACATATACACGGTCACTCACATTCACACAATCACATAGGAACAATGCAAAACTCCGGAGGCAATTCTTCAGTCCTGGCCATCTCAGGAGATGACAAATATGGAGCCTTAAACAGAACATTTCTTGGAAGTAAAACGGGAAATGATGATCTTGAGGTTGGGATTATCCGGCCAACTCTCTTTGACATGGTTGGACGTGATTCAAGGAGCAAAGTCAAAGGTTGTAAAGGTTCTGCTACAGAGAGTGCACCGTGATGGAGATGTGAGTGTGCCCCATTTAGGCCGTCTGAGTTCCCTGGCTCAACAATTCATCAAACACAAGCTTGATGAGTCTGAGGATGCAAATGAGTACTTCCAGCTAGCTTTGGAGATGACCTTTCAAATTAAAGTATTTCTTGGGGCTCTAGGATTTGTGAAGTCACCCTCCCTTTCTCACACACCCTTCCTCACACTCAAGGGGTGTTTTTTAAAAATCACCAGCAACCTAAAGTAAAGATCTCAATTTGACTACAAAAGGGCATGTGATAAAAGTGTGCATGGTAAAAAGTAAAAGTGGATGAACAAATGTTGCCGCCAACCATTCACGGCGACTACCTATTTTTGTGGATCTAATTCAAATCAAGGGAATATTTGACCTTCTCCTCCAATTTTGGGTGATGAACCGGCGCGTGATCAATGGACGTGAAGATTCGGCAAGACTCTTGGCCTATTGGGGCCTATAAAAACAATGGATTTGTGCTCATTTGGGGTACAAGTTGGAGAGATACAAGTGGTTCGTATATACGTGCGGAAGTCTTCTCTTGCACTTGGTGGTTTCAAGTCTATTGTGGGTGCTACTCTGTAGTGTGTATACAGAGGGTAGGCCTCTCAGTGAAGGGCTATGAGCACTATAGTGCAAAAGAGTAGCTTAGATTTTTCTTCTTTTCCGTGAGTCAGTGTGGTTGATTGTGTTCTATTCTCTTGAGAAGATCTTACCATTTGTATTGTTCTGAGTTAGTCTGCACATCAGTGGTCCTTATGCTGATAGGAAGAAACTGTTGTATTAGAGTATTTACTTTTAAGGTGGTTTGACAGCCCTAAGCTTGTGGCTTGTTAGTCCTAAAGTTGTACCTTAGGCATCACTCTGCCCAACACTGTACTCCCCTGATTTGAAACAAGAAGTGTACGGTCTTCCTTGGTCATTCATTGTTCACATTCTCTAAAGTATTTACTACTCTGTTCAAATCCTTGTATCTGCCTGCTCACAGAAATGTTAAAGGGTATACTTCCCTAAAGAGAACCCCCCTTGAGTAGGCGATGTACTGGACGTGTTTAATCTTCATTCTCTACTTTTGTTAAAAGCGGATACCCTAGTACCTCCTCTACAGTTTGGCACGCACGATGGGACCTTTGCATTTCTGTGAGAGGTGTTTTGCGCTATTGCAATTGCGAGTAGGTACATGACCCATACACGAGCAGATAAGGAATCTCTTCGTGTTCGAAGGAGCCGTAACAGGTTAGCAATAACCACTGCTAGTGAGTCTACCTCCCCTCTGTCCTCCCTAAATTTGTCTATTGATTTGGGTGCGACACCTTTGTCAAAAGAAGGGTATAGGAGAACTCTAGACTTCTCCTCAGATACGTCCGAAGAAACACCAGTACAAATGGAGGATCTCTCTCATTTACTCTCCAGATTAAATATCAAATTCCCTACCTTCAAGGGACAAGCCTATGAGGATGCTGATGATCATGTGAGAAGATTCATCTCTTTATGCCGTGGACGAGGTTTGCAAAATAGAGAGGATGCAATGATGGCACTCTTTCCATCCACATTGGAGGGTCTTGCAGATAAATGGTATAGTCAATATGCAGATGGCCATTTCACTACTTGGGAGACTTTGAAGGCGGCGTTTTCACAGACATTCCGACCAAGTGATTCCTCGGAAAGAGCTCTAGATCAGCTAGAGAATTTGAAGCTAAGACCAGGTGAATGCTTTCATGAACTTCACACTAGAACAAAAGCACTTGTTGCACATCTGCTACATGCTCCAGGTGACTTTTTGGTTAAAAAGTGGATCGAAAAGGCTCTACCTAGGTCATCTCAGCAGAAGCTTCGTGAATCTCTTAGATTGGATGCGACCCTCAATGATTTTGTTGCAGCGGCATCACGCATTGAAGAAGCAAGGCAACATTTTGAAGGGGATACGCAACAAAAGTATGCTGCAGATCTGGATCCTATTGAGCAACTAAGGAGGGAACTGGAAGCATTGAAGATGCAACAAAATCAACAAGAAGAGAAGGTCTTGTCACCACTGCGTCGCACTGATGATGAAGTAGCTCAACTTCGCCGAGAGTTAGAAGATTTGAAGACCACCCAGGATATAAGGAGACAAATTTGGTGTACAAACTGTAACAACAATGGACATTCTAATGCTAATTGCCCTATTAAGGTAAGCTGTCAATTTTGTGGAAAAGATGGTCATGAAGCAAGGGATTGCTACTGCCTCAAGGGTACACAGCAGAGAGGTAACCCTCAAAATTTGGATTCATATTATGCTAGTACATCAAATACTTCAAATAGAGAGGAGAATCGGCCTGCAAAGCCTAGATATAATAGACCTTTGATGTGTTATCGTTGTGGTGAGTACGGCCACATGCAAAATAGGTGTTCTCTTCCAGAAGATGCACCTCCTTGTCAACATTGTCCAGAGGCCAAGGATCATTATACCAAAGATTGTCCGAGAAGTCGTCCTGCTCCAATCCACATGATTGCAGTCTCTCCACAGGAAGAAGGAAAAACCACTCGCACTTATGCTGTTTCATCCTCTGCTATGCCCATGATGACCAGAGCTAGGCAAGCAGCAGCAAACCTTAGGGGGGAACAACAAGGAATACAGGATAAAGAGGAAGAAAAGAAGTCTGGATGGAAGGATCAAGTAGAAATTGCAGGAGCTTATGATAAGATGACTACTTCTCTAAAGGGCCAACCATCAAGTCTGCAAGAAAACACTCAGTAGGTAAACATTGAACAGATCTTGAAAGGTATTCATCACAAGGTTAGTCTATATGAACTTATAAGGATGGATTCAAAAATAAGAAGTGACTTACTGAAGATTATACACTCTGCTCACTTGGTCCAATCACCTATTATAGATGGATTCATGGTTGATTTTCCCCCTGCACCCTTAGCAGACTACCAAAGTTCAAGATTATCAGTTTGTATAAAGGATGAAGCTATTACAGGTGTGATCATAGATGGAGGCTCTGGTATCAATTTGATGCCAGATTTTACAATGAACAAGCTAAATTTGAACCCCACCAAAATGGCACCATTTACAGTTACACTAGCAGATCAACATCGGGTTGCGCCTCTTGGCATTATTGAAAAGGTACGGATGATAGTACAGGATTGCCACTTTGTGTTGGATTTTTTTGTCATTGCACTTCCACAGGAGGCTTCCTATCCTTTGCTCCTGGGAAGACCTTGGCTGAGGCAAGCAAAAGCTTTGCAAGATTGGGGGAAAAATAAACTATGGATTTCAACAAATACCAATAGCCAATTGCAACTACATTTGGAAGAAGGATTCGACTCAGGAAAAACTACTGGATATACTATGGATACTCAGGTAATGCCCTCTCTACCCCAAGAAGATGATACATTGTTAAATTGGATGATGGGAAGTGCAGAGTGTTGCACAGTGGAGATCAATGAAATTGAGGAAGAGGTTGCAGATAAGGAAATTACAGAAAAGGGCAATGAAGACCACAAGGTGTTGGAGAATGAGCAACTGAAGGAAAATACAATCTCTGAAGAGGCTACCAATATAAAAGTATCAGAGAGGGAAGATTATGAACCTAAGAGCAGAGAAGATCTTCCTTTTGCAGATATACCTCAAGGATGGATGAAAGAACATGTTGCAGACTATGAATTAAAATCCACTCCTGCATATAGTGGAGATGATTTATCAAACAAGGCCAATCCTGAAACATTGGTTCAAGAAGTAAATTTAGGGGATGAAGAGAACCCTCAAGTAGTCCATTTGGCATCCTGGTTGTGGCATTATCCTAATTTACTACAGAAGGTAACTTCTTTTCTCTTTACTTACAAAAGTGTCTTCGCGTGGTCCTACAAAGATCTAACAGGAATACCAGAAGAGCTTGGATTACATTGGATACCCTTGGTTGAGGGAGCTGCGCCTGTAAGAAGTAGGCCATATCGACTCAATCCGAAGTATGCACAGGCGGTAAAAGCAGAGATTACAAAACTAGAAGAAGCAGGTATAATTGTGCCAGTAGAACATTCCAGGTGGCTTTCTTCTATGGTTATTGTGCGGAAGAAAAATAGTGGAAAAATAAGGGTATGTGTTGATTTTCGTGCTTTGAATAAAGTGACTATTCAAGATGGATTTCCTCAGCCCTTCACAGAGCAAGTACTTGAAGAGGTAGCTGGTCACACTTTGTATAGTTTCTTGGATGGTTTTAGTGGCTACAATCAGATAGTCATCCATCCTGATGATAGGGACAAAACAGCCTTTGTCACTCCCTGGGGCACTTATGTCTATACTCGTATGGCTTTTGGTTTGAAGAATGCACCAGCTTCATTTAATAGAACGATGTATCTGATATTGGGCAAATGGTTAACAACCTTTCTACGCATTTTCATGGATGACTTTTCAGTATTTTCAGGTACAGATAGAAGGGCAGCAGTTCAAGATTTCCATGACCATTTGGAAAATCTAAAAGAAATTTTTGAGCAATGTCTCAAAACAGGTTTGAAATTGAATCCTGATAAATGTCACTTTTTGGTCACTAAGGGCACTCTTCTTGGTCACATAGTATCTGCTGAAGGCATAACTGTTGACCCTGCAAAGGTTACAGCTATTCTTTCCATGACAATTCCACAAAGCCCAAAAGAAGTGCAAAGTTTCTTGGGACATGCAGGGTATCACAGAAGATTCATTAGGATGTATTCAGAAATTGCTAAGCCCTTGTCAAGGCTTACCAGTAAAAAGATCCCTTTCTCATGGAGTGCTGAAGCCGACAAAGCAATTTGTGAACTAAAGTTGAGGCTATGTACTGCTCCACTTTTAAGTGTTCCTAATTGGTCATTGGAATTTCATGTGCATACAGATGCTAGTCTTCATGCTGTTGGTGTAGTTTTAGCTCAACCATCATCTCACAAAGTGGATAGACCCATCTCTTATGCAAGCAGACTACTCAGCCAAGCTGAAAGAAATTACAGTACAACGGAAAGAGAAGGTTTGGCTATCGTATTTGCTCTTCAGAAGTTTAGACATTATCTCCTTGGCGTACATTTCATTGTTATTTCCGATCATCAGCCCTTGAAGTATTTGATAAACAAGCCTAGAGTAGCTGGAACGATTTGGAGATGGTTACTCCTATTTCAAGAATTTAATTTTGATATTCATATTAAGCCAGGAAAAGAGCACTACATGGCAGATCAAGTGTCCAGGACGGCAATGAGCGAAAAGGAAACAGGTATTAATGACGAATTGGTGGATAGCAATCTTTTTCTAGTAGCAATCCGGACCGGTTGGTATGATGAAATTCTTCATGTTCTCACTACTGGAAAGATCCCAGAACACTTGACACCTGTAGAAAAGAGAAGATTGCTCCTGAAAACCAAAGCATATTCTCTTATAAATGGAAATTTATATAAATACTGTCAGGATGATATATTGAGAAGGTGTGTCTATCCAGAGGAGGTAAATCTTCTGCTAGAGGCTGCACACAGTGAAGGACATCTAAGGGGGGAAGAATTGGCTCATAGAATCATCCACAAAGGTCTATGGTGGCCTCATATTTTCAAGGATGCAATCAAGTTTTCTAAAGAATGCCACATCTGCCAGAGGTGTGCTCCCACGCAAACCAGATTGAATTTCCAACCATTGGTCATATCTACAGGATGGCTCCCATTTGAACAATGGGGTCTTGATTTCATAGGACCAATTAGCCCAACTGGTCAACCTGGAGGTAAAAAGTATATTTTGATGGCTACATGTTATGCCACTAAATGGATAGAGGCTAAAGCTACTGTGGACTGCACGGCTTTAATAGTAGCTAAATTTGTGTATAAACGTATTTTCTCAAGATTTGGTTGCCCACTGGAAATTACTAGTGATAGGGGCACACATCTAGTAAATCAATTGCTCCACTTTATATTTGACAGGTACAAAATCTTCCATAAAAAATCTTGTGCCTATTACCCAAGGGCAAATGGCCAAGCAGAGAGTTCCAATAAGATTTTGATTGGACTACTTCCCAAATTATCTTTTGATCATCAAAGCTCTTGGCCACTAGCATTAATTGGTGCAATTTGGGCTTTCAGAACCACGAAGAGGGGAACCACAGGCGAGACCCCATTTCGCTTAGTTTATGGAAAAGAGGCATTGGCACCATTTGAGTTCATTATCAGAAAAGAAATAGGAATCAAAACCATTGGAATTGAACCCCCCATTCAAAGATTGGTGGCATTAGAAGAATACAGGGAAGGAGCAATGCAAAAACTTCAAGTAACACAAGAAGAGCGCAAGAGATTGCATGACAGGTATCTGAGATCCAATGAAGTTCAGGAAGGGTCTATGGTTTTAGTGCATCAGGTTCCACCAATTCAAACTAAATTGGCACCCAAGTGGATAGGACCTTATAAGGTAATCAAGGTATTGCCACATGGCACAGTGCATCTGGAAGATCTGCAGGGTAAAAGGATTCCCCTGGTCAACATCTCCAGGGTGAAGAAGTATCTGAACTAGGTCAAAGTGGAAGCATTCTATCCCTTGTACATATCATGTTTCTTTTCACCCCCCTCTCCCCCTCTCTTGCTCCCTCTCTCTCTCTCTTTCCTCCTTCCTCTCTCCCTTTTTCTCTCTCTCTCTCTCTTTTCCCTTTTTTCTCTCTCTATCTCTTCCCCGCGTGTGAATCCCCTCCTTTTTCTCTCTCTCTCTCTCTCTCTCTCCCTCTCTCTCTCTCTCTCTCTCTCTCTCTCTCTCTCTCTCTCTCTCTCTCTTTGTCTCTCTCTCTCTCTCTCTCTCTCTCTCTCTCTCTCTCTCTCTCTCTCTCTCTCTCTCTCTCTCTCTCTCTCTCTCTCTCTCTCTCTCTCTCTCTCTCTCTCTCTCTCTCTCTCTCTCTCTCTCTCTCTCTCTCTCTCTCTCTCTCTCTCTCTCTCTCTCTCTCTCTTCCCCTCTCTCTCCCTCCCTTCTCTCTCCTCCCCCGCCCGCTGGCCTCCGCACCACCCACCCGCATGCCTCTGCCCCCCACCCCTCACACACCCGCCCTCCGCCACCCGCCCTCTGCCACCCGCAGAACCCTCCCCCTCCTCCCCTCCACACCTGCCCTCCGCCCCTCACACACCCCTCCGCCACCCGCAGAACCCCCCCCTTTCCCCCTCCGCACCCGCCCTGCGCCCCTCGCCTCACACACCCGCCCTCCGCCCCTCACAGACCCCTCCGCCACCCGCAGAACCCCCTCACACACCCCTCCGCCACCCGCAGAACCCCCCCTTTTCCCCTCCGCACCCGCCCTCCGCCCCTCCGCCACCCGCCCTCTGCCACCCGCAGAACCCTCCCCCTCCTCCCCTCCGCACCTGCCCTCCGCCCCTCACACACCCCTCCGCCCCTCACACACCCGCCCTCCGCCACCCGCAGAACCCTCCCCCTCCTCCCCTCCGCACCCGCCCTCCGCCCCTCACACACCCCTCCCTCCGCCACCCGCAGAACCCTCCCCCTCCTCCCCTCCGCACCCGCCCTCCGCCCCTCACTCACCCCTCCGCCACCCGCAGAACCCTCCCCCCCTTTTCCCCTCCGCACCCGCCCTCCGCCCCTCGCCTCACACACCCGCCCTCCGCCCCTCACACACCCCTCCGCCACCCGTAGAACCCCCTCACACACCCCTCTGCCACCCGCAGAACCCCCCCTTTTCCCCTCCGCACCCACCCTCCGCCCCTCCGCCACCCGCCCTCCGCCACCCGCAGAACCCTCCCCTTCCTCCCCTTCGCACCTGCCCTCCGCCCCTCACACACCCCTCCGCCCCTAACACACCCGCCCTCCGCCACCCGCAGAACCCTCCCCCTCCTCCCCTCCGCACCCGCCCTCCGCCCCTCACACACCCTTCCCTCCGCCACCCGCAGAACCCTCCCCCTCCTCCCCTCCGCACCCGCCCTCCGCCCCTCACTCACCCCTCCGCCACCCGCAGAACCCCCCCCCTTTTCCCCTTCGCACCCGCCCTCCACCCCTTGCCTCACACACCCGCCCTCCACCCCTCACACACCCCTCCTCCACCCGCAGAACCCCCTCACACACCCCTCCCCCACCCGCAGAACCCCCTCACTCTCTATCTCTCTCACATACGCGCACTTACACACGCACAATAGCACACATACGCACACACATACACAAGCACACACACATTTTCACACACACACCCCACTCACACACACTCACATGCGCACAACGCACACACACTCACACACCTACCATCACATACACCCATGCACACACTCACACTTTCACATTCACACATACCCCGCGTTCACACACACATTCACACACACGCACCCACACACACAAACACATATACACGGTCACTCACAATCACACAATCACAT
Source organism: Ceratopteris richardii (assembly GCA_020310875.1). Taxonomy (NCBI): domain Eukaryota; kingdom Viridiplantae; phylum Streptophyta; class Polypodiopsida; order Polypodiales; family Pteridaceae; genus Ceratopteris; species Ceratopteris richardii. The sequence goes on along the minus strand of CM035419.1, from coordinate 99,250,230 downwards.
AGGAACAATGCAAAACTCCGGAGGCAATTCTTCAGTCCTGGCCATCTCAGGAGATGACAAATATGGAGCCTTAAACAGAACATTTCTTGGAAGTAAAACGGGAAATGATGATCTTGAGGTAGGGATTATCCGGCCAACTCTCTTTGACATGGTTGGACGTGATTCAAGGAGCAAAGTCAAAGGTTGTAAAGGTTCTGCTACAGAGAGTGCACCGTGATGGAGATGTGAGTGTGCCCCATTTAGGCCGTCTGAGTTCCCTGGCTCAACAATTCATCAAACACAAGCTTGATGAGTCTGAGGATGCAAATGAGTACTTCGAGCCAGCTTTGGAGATGACCTTTCAAATTAAAGTATTTCTTGGGGCTCTAGGATTTGTGAAGTCACCCTCCCTTTCTCACACACCCTTCCTCACACTCAAGGGGTGTTTTTTAAAAATCACCAGCAACATAAAGTAAAGATCTCAATTTGACTACAAAAGGGCATGTGATAAAAGTGTGCATGGTAAAAAGTAAAAGTGGATGAACAAATGTTGCCGCCAACCATTCACGGCGACTACCTATTTTTGTGGATCTAATTCAAATCAAGGGAATATTTGACCTACTCCTCCAATTTTGGGTGATGAACCGGCACGTGATCAATGGACGTGAAGATTCGGCAAGACTCTTGGCCTATTGGGGCCTATAAAAACAATGGATTTGTGCTCATTTGGGGTACAAGTTGGAGAGATACAAGTGGTTCGTACATACGTGCGGAAGTCTTCTCTTGCACTTGGTGGTTTCAAGTCTATTGTGGGTGCTACTCTGTAGTGTGTATACAGAGGGTAGGCCTCTCAGTGAAGGGCTATGAGCACTATAGTGCAAAAGAGTAGCTTAGATTTTTCTTCTTTTCCGTGAGTCAGTGTGGTTGATTGTGTTCTATTCTCTTGAGAAGATCTTACCATTTGTATTGTTCTGAGTTAGTCTGCACATCAGTGGTCCTTATGCTGATAGGAAGAAAGTGTTGTATTACAGTATTTACTTTTAAGGTGGTTTGTCAGCCCTAAGCTTGTGGCTTGTTAGTCCTAAAGTTGTACCTTAGGCATCACTCTGCCCAACATTGTACTCCCCTGATTTGAAACAAGAAGTGTACGGTCTTCCTTGGTCATTCATTGCATTATCAAAAGTATTTACTACTCTGTTCAAATCCTTGTATCTGCCTGCTCACAGAAATGTTAAAGGGTATACTTCCCTAAAGAGAACCCCCCTTGAGTAGGCGATGTACTGGACGTGTCTAATCTTCATTCTCTACTTTTGTTAAAAGCGGATACCCCAGTACCTCCTCTACAGATATCATACCAACCTTACCATTTGAATACGATAACATTGATTTGCTTTTGCCCAATGAAGAAGTCACCTATAAGATCTTATCTTTGAGTTTTCCCTACCCTAGGTATGCATTAATAGCCTTATTTTGAATCTCACATTTGATAACCATGCATAGATAGCTTGGCACATTTGCATATGAGCAATCATCCCCTGTGTATGATATGTACCCACACACCAATGTTTAGAGAACCAAAGAGTGTGATACACACAATATTCATAGTCCTTCTATTGCTCCTTCCTTTCTCAAAACCCCACAACAATGCATGGAAATGCTACTGGTTGGAAAGGGATGACATACACCCTAGGTCTCCATGCAGCTCTCCAATTGCTCCCTCCATCATGATCCTTCCCTCCTACACTGTCTTTAAATTTGGCTACTTGATGTTCAATTTCAAAGGATTGATTAGGGTTTTTGTGTTTGGACCACTCATCTTAACAAATGAACCTCATAGATGGGAGCACCTAATTGGTTGGTTCATATGTACTCCAATTGAGTCTTATAGGGACCTTTAGGGGTCTCACAATGAGATAGCCTTTGTTGGAGTTAGACGTCTGTAGAAGCACGCGAAGAGCATAAGGAAGAAGAAGAATCTTGGAGCACAAACACACAATACTGAATGTATTACTAGAGAATGTACAAAGATAAGTAGCCCATTAGGGCAATAGGCGTATATACAAGCCGGGGGAAAAAAACCTCCTAAAGAGGGAAAAAAGTGCCCCGGCGGTCCTAGTGTGTTCACACACATTACTACCTAAATATATCAACAAATCCCCCCTGGGAGTGATGCGGTGAACAAGGAGCTGGCACTCATGTATAAGGAAGTGCCAAGCTATGTGGAAATCATTCCACAAAAGGAAGTAAGGCCAAAGCTTTGCGGAAGGCTTCAAACTTCTCCCTAGGCAGAGCCTTCGTGAAAAGGTCTGCAATGTTCTCCTGCGTGGGCACATATGCCAAGCTGATCTCCCCAGCAGAGAACCTCTCCCTGACATAGTGATAATGCACCTCAATGTGCTTAGTGCGAGCATGGAACATAGGGTTCCTCGCAACTGCCAATGCGCTCTGACTGTTAGTGAAGATGGTGGTGGCAGAAGATTGGCCAACACCCAAATCAGCCATAAGGCCTCTGAGCCACACACACTCAACAGTCGCTGTGAAAGCTTCCCTATACTCAGCCTCACAACTGGAACTGGCCACAGTAGGTTGCTTCTTGCTCATCCAAGATATACATGAGCTACCAAGCATGAAGCAAAAACCACTGGTGGACACACGAGTTTCATAGCAACCAGCCCAATTTGAGTCAGAAAAAGCATGCAAATCTGGCGGTAGTGATCCCCCCTTGGGATAAAACAACCCAAGTAGCCGAGTATCACTCAAGTAGCGAAAGATGCGCTTAACCGCCTTCCAATGCGTGACTCCTGGGCAATGCATAAACCTGCTCATCTGTGAGACAGCAAACTGAATATCTGGCCGAGTAATGCATAAGTAAATCAAGCATCCAACAGCGTGCTGATAGAGAACAGCATCAAATGCATCTCCAGCATCATGAAGAATCAATCGTAAACCTGTCTCCATAGGAGTGGCAATAGGCTTACAGTCTTCAAGGCCAAAACGCTGCAATAATATGTCAATATATTTCGTTTCACACAAAGCCATTCCACCATCAACTTGCATAAATTGAATGCCCAAATAGTGATGCAAATGCCCCTGATTTGCTGCAAATCAGCCTTGAAATGAGCAATATGCTTCTCAATAGGACCAATGAGCAGCATGTCATCAACGTAGACAACAATGATCAAAAGCACATCATTAGCACGCTTAACATATAAGGTGCTTTCAGTTGGACTATTCATAAAACCATGTGCAACCAGATAGGCATGTATCTTCTCATACCAAGCACGTGGTGCTTACTTTAAACCATATAACGCCTTCTTTAACCTGCACACCTGGTTTTCATGCCCTTTGTGCACAAAGCCACGGGGCTGAAAAAAATACACTTCTTCATGCAATTCACCATTCAGAAATGATGTTTTAATATCCAACTGATGTACATTCCAACCATGATGGGCTGCAAGTGCACAAATGCTCCGAACAGTAGTCATATGGAATGTATGTGCAAAGGTCTCATAAAAATAAATGCCTCTTTCCTGCGCATAACCCTTTGCAACAAGCCTAGCCTTATACCTGTCAATTGTACCATCAGGTTTACACTTCAGCTTGTATACCCACTTAGTGCCAATGGCCTTCTTGCGAGGAGGCAAGTCACATAAAGACCATGTCCCACTCTTCATGATAGCATCATATTCAGATTGCATGGCAGCCATCCAATTTTCTGAATTTTGTGCTTCATCAAAAGAAATAGGCTCATTCTCATCACACAGACTAAATGCAGCCATAGCATAGCAATCTGATGCAAAGGAGGCACTATGAGAGCCTGAACGAGTACCATATGTCAAAGGTGCATCTAATTTGCTGTCACGCAAAGTCTGCACCAGCCATTTTGGCATAGTTTTTGCCTACTCAATATCAACTCTCTCATCAACAAGTGCATCATGTAAATCTGCATCAGAAATTTAATGATCTGCATCATCATATGAAACCTGCAAAGGCTGAGAAGTTGCCCCATTAGGACCAACACTAGACTGTCCACCTGTACAAAGAGGCATCAACGTATCATACATGTCTTTGGAGCTAACAGATGTCTCCTTAGTACATGAAAGCAATGGCTGAATAGCATCTTCCACAAAGACAACATCACGGCTAACCAGAATGCGTTTAGTCTGTGGATGATACAGACGATAGCCTTTACTTTCAGAACTATACCCAACAAAAATACATTTTACTGCCTTATCATCCAATTTTCTGCGATGTTGTTCACGCACTAATGCATATGCCAAACAACCAAAAACACGAAGATGAGCAACAGATGGCTTGCGGTCATGCCAAGCCTCATATGAAGTGATAGACTGCAGCGCTTTAGTGGGACACTTGTTCAGTACATATGCTTCACACATGACAACCTCAAGCCAGAAACTATGTGGTAAAGCCTGACTCTTGACCATGCACCTCGCCATCTCCATGAGTGACCTGTTCTTTCGTTCAGCAACTCCATTTTTTTGAGGTGTATACGGCATTGTACACTGGTGTTTTATCCCACGTTCAGCCAGAAATGCATTAAAATCAGAAGACATATATTCCCCCCCGCGATCAAAACGGAGGGTGCCCATTTTACATGCTAACAGATTTTCAGCCAAAACCAAAAACTGTTTAAAGCACATGAACACTTCGAACTTTTCTTTGAGTAAATATACCCATGCATGCCTGGAAAAATCATCAATGAAAGTCACGAAGTAAAGGTAATTCCCAAAAGAGGGTGTCTGCATAGGACCACAGACATCACTATGTACAAGCTGCAATTTCTGCGTAGCCCGAACTAAACCATCTTTTGGAAAGGAGGAACGCTGCATTTTGCCCAAAATAAAGCCTTCACATACATGTTTTCCAGGTGCCTCAAGCTTGGGCAAAGAAGACACCATATCAGATTTCTGCAGGCGTAGAAAACTAGCAAAATTCAGATGACCAAAGCGTGCATGCCAAAGCTTTGCATCTGAGATAGCCTGAGAATCATGAACTGCACATGCCGAATGGTTCACAGATCTTTCATAGTCTATGAGCTTATACTACCCACGACATAAAATGCCAGAAGCAATAATGACATTGCCATTTGACAGATCATGAATTGTACACCTGTCATCAACAAATTGCACAACCAAGCCAATCTTGACTAATGCAGAAACTGATAACAGGTTTTTCTTGATCCCTGGCACAAATAAAGCATCTAACAAGGTGAAAGAACTACCATCAGCAGTAGTCAGAATGATCTTACCAACTCCCATAACAGGATAAGAGGAGTTGTTGGTGCATGTGACAGTATTCCCTATAGGGGGAGGCTCGAGTGAAGAAAAGAAACTGCGCTGCGAGGTAATATGTTTGGTCGCCCCACTGTCAAAGTACCAAACATCTGAGTCCACTGCAGACATGCACCGCTCATGAGAAGATGGGTCAAAACTGCAAACAGTAGTAAACGCCCATTCTTCTTCCTGCACAAGATTAGCAGACTCTATTTTTGGTGTAGAGGCTTCTGCAACAACCATTCCAGCCTCCTTTTTCTTTGCCTCTTTTGCAGCCAATTTTGGACAGTTCTTTATGATATGATCATTCCCTTTATGGTACTTGCAAAACAATTTCTGCTTTTCTCATTTCTTCTCATCTTTATCCTGGTTCTTCGAATGTGCAACATTTGCACATTTCTTCTTACTAGTAGAAGAGCTCCATTTTCCTTTGCCCTTCTGACTAGCCAGGAAACCTTGATCTGCAACACGCATAATGGACCTGTTCTGTCTGGACTGATCTTCTTGCAACAGAACAGAGACTAACTCCTCAAATGATAAGGCATTCGGATTGCCTTTCATCATCAACCGAAGAGTAGAAGCAAAACTCTGATATGAATCAGGAAGACCATTCAGAACGGTCTGCACAAGTGAGCTATCTGGTATAACCTCATCAACAGAAATCAATTGTTCCTTCAAATCTTTGATCTTCGTTAGGAAACTTTCCATAGAATCACCTTCATTCATGTGCTCACTCTCCAACTGTTTTCGGAGGTAAGCAGCACGAGCCTCATTCCTAGCTTGGTACAATGTGGTAAGTGTATCCCAAGCATCCCTAGTTGTTCTGCAAGAGCGAATATGAGGAATAATGGCGTGTTTGACAGACAAAGCTATCAATGCATGTGCCTGGGTATCTTTGCCATTCCAACGAATTTGCTCTGCTGTAGGTGCAACAGAAATAGTAGCACGAATAAGAATCTGCGGAATATCATCTTCGACACCATCTTCATCAGCTCTAGCACCTGTATTTGTAGTACCTCTCATTATAGGTGTATTAGGACGTCTTTCAACACCCTGCACAATGTTCCACAATCCTTTCGCAACCAAAACATGTCGCATCATATAAGCCCATAATGGGTAGTTGGTACCATCCAACTTATCCTCAACAACCAACATACGGAATACATCACTGCTTTCAGCCATGGGCGGTGACTAAAATACCTTGATGCAGAAAATTGACTATATCTCAAAAAGTTGAACAGAACTGCCCAGACGAGTTCTGCTAGACCTGTAGCAGACTTCGAGACGCTTAAACTGGCGAACAGAAACTGGTATATAACTTTGGCATAAAAAGATGAAATAGCTTGCACAAGCGCTACGATAGTGCATTCGGAGGCCAAAACGAGCTCAGATCGCGATTTCGGCACCATAGAGCGAAGCAATTTTGATCTCGGAAACACGCTCAGTATGCTCACCATAATTCGTGCGATTCTGAGACTGCAAACGGAGGAGTGTCGACGGCACCCTAGATGAAGCGACGACCTGCTTTGATACCAATTGATGGAGTTAGACGTCTGTAGAAGCGAACAGCACAAGGAAGAAGAAGAAGCTTGGAGCACAAACACACAATATTGAATGTATTACTAGAGAATGTACAAAGATAACTAGCCCATTAGGGCAATAGGCGTATATACAAGGCGGGGGAAAAAAACCTCCTAAAGAGGGAAAAAAGTGCCCCGGCGGTCCTAGTGTGTTCACACACATCACTACCTAAATATATCAACCGCCTTGAACTTCCATGTAAGTCTTTCCATTGATCGCAAGCAAAGTGTTTTGGCTCCCTCGTGAAGCACGGAGGATAGCCCTATTGTAAGAATATCCCCCCCCCCCCGAAAAGCCACCATCATGGAAGTGCTACTCGTTGGAAAATGACAACATACACATTAGGTCCCGATCCAAATCTACAGTTGCTCCTACCATCATGATCTTTCCCTCTCTCTCTCTCTCTTTGTATCTCTCAAGAATGAAATGAAGGGAATGCAATGCAAAATGGAATATGACAAGGAAGGTGAAATTTTCCTGAAGATGAAGATGGAGGTAGTGGTGAGAAGGGATAGTAAGGATGATGGTGAAGAAGGGAAGAAGATGAAAAACAAGAACTTTACCTATGGTTCTAGTGTCAAATCATTATTTCTTACCATCACACACATGTTCTCAAAGGTACCTCTCTAGGAACAACACCAAAATTCGTGTCACTCTAACAAAATGAGAAGCACCAAGGTGAGGATATCGACCTCGTAATTCTCCATCTGTGGAGATGTGACTCTCGTGGGATGAACTTGAGCAAGTGAGCACATACATGGGCGAGTGGGTATCATAATTATATGCACATACATACACATGTGCACATACAAGGTAAGACAAAGAAAGAGAACAGTGGAATCTTCAATTATTAAACTCAAAACAAGTCTGCAATGCTCATGATTAGGTTCATTGTCCCCTTAGCTTACCCCAAAAATGAGCGATCCAAGTCTTTGTATAGATTTATGACTAGCTTTGCCCTTGTTGAGACCAAGCACATGGCTTACTAAAAACATAGGTTCCCTTGCTCATTTGAAGGCTCAAACGGGCTAAAAAAAACTATGAAATTTCAGACTTACATTGTTTGATTGCTCAAGATTGAGGAATCTTGGGCTTGAACAAAAAGAGTTCTATTCTACCAAAAATGAGATTTAGAATGAAGTGCTATTGTTGTTTTCTTTGACTCTGCTCTCTCTAGCCCCTTTTCCTCATGCTTCCTTGGTGTGTCAAGCATTCTTCATCGCTAAAAAATGTAAACGGCACAAATGGTGAATCTGGTGACTCGAAAAACAAGGTATGCCAAGGTCTATGACTTCTTCACCATCTTAAACATAAGCCTCCAAGGGAGCTATAGGTGGGAATTATCAATCTTTTGATCAATTGCTTACTCTTTTGCCTTTAACAGTGTTTTGATACCAAACTCATGAACTAGACTATTGGAACTACCACTCGCTAGAGATTTGAGTCTCTTTCCAACCTTATGCCTCTATATATATCTCTTCAATCAATGATAACCACGACACTAACTTAAGTTGACCTCTGCATGTATGATTTGCAACTCTCCTTTCAAACCTTTTCCTATAATCGAGTAGTGATAATGTACTCGAGAATCAAGTTAAGTATGTTTCGGCACAAACTAAGTCATGCTGCTTCCCATCCTTGAGACTTCATCACTATGCTAAGTGCATTTGTTATTTTAGAGAGAACATGAGCCCATTCTTAAGTGTAGAATGAAGATATTTAATCGTCGATGAGAATGAAGAAACAATGTTTGATTTATGACCTATTCACACTAATCGGATGTTGATATCATATAATTAGCTTATAATAGCTTGTATATATGATGGTAACTCTAACAAGCCACTTATCTTTGTATATTCACTTGGTACTATATTCAATACTCTTATGTTCTCCTAGATTATTCTTCTTCCTTATGTTGTTCCCATGCTTTCACAAACCTCAAACTCCTACAATTGGTATCACAAATATCCGATTTCTCTAGAGTAGTGTGTACATCCATGTAGTCATAATCTCAAAATCGCACAAAACTCAGTGAGGATACTCTTGGTGATAAGGACTATCAGAATGATGATGCAAGGAATTTCTTCCTTTTACGAAAACCCTATATACACCAATACAAGCATCTCAAAGTTGCTACATGTCTAGAAGAGCTTGAATAGGTATTTCTTATCAACGTTTTGTGATACAATAAATTTAGAACAATAATTTTTTGGCATCAAGGTATTAAGTTAGTGGCCATGGCTGAAACTAGGATGTATTCCATATGTTGGATATTGACTATAAGCTCGATGGTACCAATTACCTATTGTGGGCATACATTATGTGACATGTTTTGGTCACAAAAAATCCTATGGAGCATTGCGGAGGGTGTTGAAAATGCATACTATGTGTGCAAATATAGTGATTAAGGATACAGAGCAAGTTTGATCGGATGGCAAATATGCATTGATAGCTTTGTCTATCCAACATGCCATTCTTTCTCACATTCACTTCCGCAAGACAACACAAATTGCTTGCGATACTGTTATAACATTATGCTAGGCAAGAAAGTTCGTGATTTATATATGTATTACGTGGTCCTTACATTCAACTTTTTCTCTCTAAAATGAGCGAGTTTATGCATAGTTGTGGCCTCAAAAGTACCTAGGTGGTTAAATGCATCTTTTTTTACTTGTCATGTACCCCACGTATTTGCTTGATTTATCATAAGGAAAGAATGTTATTGCCATGTTTGTATATTATTTCTTCACGTACTCTGATTGGGTTCAATGTTCTAAAATGTATGTGTCTACAAGTGGATTTCACTTTATGATTGGCAGCTTGTGCGTATATTGGTTAACCAAGAAATAGCATATTGCATCAACATCTTTTTATGAGGCTTAGCTTAGGAAAAAAGTTATACCTGCGGTGGAGTGTGTGTGGCTCTCATGGCTGATGAATGATTTGGGTGGTTTGTAGAGTCCTAAAACAACAAGAGGGTAATGAAGTTTAGTAAAGTTTCAATACCAAGCCACAATGTTAGAGTCTCATCGATACAAAGTCATTAGGAGAGGGTAAGATATGTAGTTTAGTAGGTTTAGGGACTAGACACCAACGTGTAAAGAAAGTAGTTTAGTAGAGCAATTTTTCTGCCAAAGTTCAAGGTATAAAGGAAATAGCTACAATGCTATTGCCTTGGATATAATATAGTGAACATAAGTTTTCGAAGTGAAACGAGATACGTCATGAAAGTACTCCAAAGCTTAGCGGCATCCAACCATTATGTGATGTACTTGTACAAATCATTGGCTAAGTTACCAATTGTATCCTTGAAAATTACTACACGAAAGGTCTCAAAGGTACATCAAAGGTCTTAACAACTTTGAAAATTTCAGCCAAGCTCAATTGTCCATAGAAATATCTAACGGTATCTGTTTCATATAGATATCTAGGTTTTGGGAAAAGAAAAAAAAATGGTATGTGCGATAGAACTTATGATGTGCATGGGATAGCCTAGCCTACTCTATTGGTATAGAGTAAATAAAAGAGGCCCAATCAGCCAAGTCATCGTGTCCACCTAGCCATATAGAAGGAAAAGTCTCAAGGAACGAAGGTGTTGCAAGATGTTGCATGCATGTAGTCAATCCCATCAAGTCGAGGGTTGTTATGCTCCATGTGCCTATGCTTGGCCAAAGCACACAGTGAGTGCATCGGTAACGAGATTAGTAGGTCGTCTACCAAATCACTTGGTCATCTATCCAAGAGGTCATACACTATCAATCTTAGAAAACAACTCATCACACGGAGTCCATTGTCTAGACACACATCAATAATTTTATGAATTGAGATTAACACATCCACATGAATGCATGTATTAAATATACGTAATTGATGTACAGAGTTCAAGTTTATAAATCCATGCTTTACACATACGTATGAATTGAGATTAGGGTCACTTACTCAATGATTTGATTTGTCTTATTAATTAGTTGAACATGGCAATGTGGCGAGTCTATCCGTGTAATACCTTCGGACCATTGAAACTAAATATTTTCTAGTAATGTTTCGTCAGTCTAACCCTTGGTTTATGGATACCAGAATCTAGGGATACTATACCTTCACTTCTGCTTTCAATACATTCAAGTCGGGGAGATTTGGCTAAACGCATCACACCCACAAACTTTGTCGGATTTGCAGTCCACTACGGTTTTTGTCTCCAGAAATATGCCTTGAGAAATGGTCGGGTTTTGTCGACTACGGCTTTTGCAGTCGCCTTCCCGACGGCAGCCATTTCTGAACATAAAATGAAGCTTACGTTCATCTGAAAGCACTCGAACCAGATTTCTCAGCCCCTTGAGTTGTTTTCTGCGTTCAGTTCTGCTTCTACGATTGCCCTCTCATTAGCGTTTCACAACTCTATTGTAGCAGACGGCCCGCAAATCAACAGGAGGCAAAGCTTCTCCCAAGCAATTGGCCAGCAAAGCTGCCCGCAAGTCGGCCCGGACAACTGGCAGGGTCAAAAAGCCTCGTCGTTACAGGCCGGGAACGGTTGCGTTAAGGTGTGCGAAATCTCTCCTGATGTCTATTGAGTATTCTGTTGTTTGCGCAAGTAGCAGTATTTGATATCTTGATCTCAATCTACAGGGAAATCCGTAAATATCAGAAGAGCACAGAGCTCTTGATTCGGAGGCTTCCGTTCCAACGACTTGTTCGTGAGATTGCCCAAGATTTAAAAGGTATGACTCAATGGTTTTCGGGTTTCCTTGCGTTTCAATTCTCCTTTTTTGGTATGAACTGTGTATTTCTAATTATTCGACAACATGCAATTTCGTCAGACGGACTTGCGCTTTCAGAGCCATGCTGTGTTGGCTTTGCAGGAAGCCGCTGAAGCATACCTTGTGGGTCTTTTTGAAGATACGAGCTTGTGTGCTATTCACGCCAAAAGGGTTACTATAATGCCTCAACATATCCAGCTTGCAAGGCGTATCCGTGGCTAGAGAGATTGATTACATTTTCATTTCATACACACGGGAAGGAGCTCAAGCGGAGTGGGAAGCTGCTCCTTCTGCATAGTGAGAGGATTAATGGTAGTAGCGGGGATTCTTTCTGTGTAAAGAAAACATTTAAGTTTGCAGTAGCTTATATTTTGTGACTAAGGATTCTTTGTGTGTAGAGATTCACGACGGTGCGAAGCGTTGCATCTTTAGTCCTCAAGCTTGTTAAATGCTCTCATTTGTCTCAGTCAAACAAGTTGTTACATCTTATCAGACAACAGTTGATGGCTGATAAATGTTGATGTTTTTCATGGTGAGATCTTATAACTGTTGGTGGATATCCGCGATTTCCGTGTGCACATCGTATTCCATCACGGGGAATATTTTCAGTACTTGCAAGTTACTCCATGCAATTAGTGTTCTACCCTTTTCTCTGTAGAGTATCTGCAATGAGTTTTGGGGAGTGTTCACTGCCAAGATGCTCTTAACAGTTGGAAGTCGATTGTATTGTTTTATCTTCCTTTCACTACCAGCTTTCAATCACTCGTCATAATATGCTTACGTAAAGTTATAAGGTTTCCATATTGTATCTGTTGCACAAATTTGCATTAGACATTGATGGTAGAGATCTTTCTTCCGAGAAAGGCGAGTGCTTACTGGTTATCCAGAGACTTACTCAATCCTCTCTCTATACTCTTACCAAGAGTCGGAAAGCTTGCTTTTGTTGCGATCATATTTAAGCCAAAAACAAAAATATCGATCTCTCGGAATAATTTGGTTATGCACAACTTTTGATCATATACAATCCGAATCAGATAGTCTGATTGTCTCTTGAGGTGTTTGCTTGAAGCTATGGACCAAGGATGAAGTGTTATGCATGATATCACTCTAAGAGAACTCTGTGATAAATCCTTCTAGCAACTAGTTGATGTCCCTAAAATGATCTTGATGTAGTGGTTGGAGCCACATGAAGGCAATGTCTGCATCCCAAGATGCGTGCATAGATTTTTCATGCTGACAATATTGCTTTTGATGCTCGTGCCTACTAGAAAGCTCCACAAAACTACAAAGAGGGGGGGGGGGGGGGGGGGAGAGAGAGACAGAGGCAGAGAGAGAGAGAGATGAACCTATTCTTCATTGTAGTATAAAGATATTTTATCCTAGATGAGAACGAAGAAATAGTGCCTGATTTATGAACTTTTCGAGCCACTCACTGCTCATGTCATAGAATTAATTTTTGATAGCTTGTATATATGCCTATAACGCTAACAAACCACTCATTTTTGTATACTCTCTTGGTACTACATTCAGTATTTTGTTGCTCGCCTAGATTCTTCTTCTTCTTTGTGTTTTTCCCACGCTTTCACAAACCTCAAAAGTACAACAATTATTATCACAATAGGTATCCAATTTCTCTAGGATAGCATTGACGTCCCTGTAGTCAAAGCCTAGAAATCATTATGAAAATTAGTGAGCATATGCAGGGTGATAAGGAGTATCACAATGACTATGCAAGCAAATTCTTTCTTTTATGCCAAACATATATATGCATCAATGTATTTTTAGTGGGCATGGTTGAAGGTGAGGATGTATTCCCTTTGTTGCCTACTGATGACAAGCTAGATGTGCCAATTACCATTTAGCTGACAATTCTGAAGACATTTCTTTTATCCCCAGTGTAGTGTAGTTCATTAGTAGTATTGTATCATCGGCTATGACTTGGATAGTGATTCACCTTGTATATTATTTGTAATTGTTGCTTTCAACTTTCTATAGAAATAATACTTGAGTGTGTGTGTGAGAGAGAGAGAGAATGGAGCTTGGTAAAATGCATGCACGTAGGTAATTAGTGAAGAGAGAGAATCCCTTATGGCATATAGCATATGTGAATCCTAATTATAGAAAAACTAGAGAGAGGGAGTGAGAGAGAAAGAGAGAGTGAGAGGGCAAGTATGAGAGAGAGAGAGAGGGAAATGGGCAAATCAATCATCCTAAAATAACTGTAGCATTGCAGGGATGGATAGAGAGTGCTTTTATGCTTAGAGTAGAGAGCAAAATCGAGAGAGAGAGAGGGTGAGCAAAGATGGTTGTTGTGCAACTATGGTGAGAGATTGCAATACATCAAAGAGAGAGGGGATAGAGAGAGAGAGATAGATAGAGAGATAGAGATAGATATATCGAGAGAGAGGGAGATACAAATTAGTATTGGATCATCGGCCATGACTTGGATAGTTATTCACTTTGTATCTGATTTTGTGATCCATGCTTTCAACTTTCTATAGAAATTAGACTTCTTGAGAGAGAGACAGAGAGATAGAGAGAAAGAAAGACGCTTGGTAAAATCAATGCATGTAGGTAATTAGTGAAGAGAAAGAATCCCTAATGGCATATAGGATATGTGAATCCTTATTATAGAGAAATTATAGAGAGGGAGTGAGAGAGTGAGTGAGTGAGTAAGAGGGAGAGCGAGAGTTAGAGAAAAAGAGAGAGAAATGAGCAATGAAATCATCGTACAATAATTGTATGTTGCAGAGATTGATGGATAGTTCCTCTATGCTTAGCCTAGAGGTGGAAATAGAGATAAAGAGGAAGGATTGACAAAGATGAGTGTTGTGCAATTATGGAGAGAAATAACAGTACATCAAAGAGAGAGAGAGAGAGAGAGATGGTAAGGGAGAAAGAGAGGGAGGGAGGGAGGGAGCGAGGAGGAGGAGGAGAGACACAGAGAGAGAGAGAGAGAGAGAGAGAGAGAGAGAGAGAGAGAGAGAGAGAGAGAGAGAGAGAGAGAGAGAGAGAGAGAGAGAGAGAGACAGAGAGAGAGAGAGAGAGGAGGGGGGAGTGAGGGGAGAGAGAGAGAGAGAGAGAGAGAGAGAGAGAGAGAGAGAGAGAGAGAGAGAGAGAGAGAGAGAGAGAGAGAGAGAGAGAGAGAGAGAGAGAGAGAGAGAGATGGAGAGAGAGAGAGAGAGATGGGGGAGGGAGAGAGAGAGAGAGAGAGAGAGAGAGAGAGAGAGAGAGAGAGAGAGAGAGAGAGAGAGAGAGAGAGAGAGAGAGAGAGAGAGAGAGAGAGAGAGAGAGAGAGGAGAGAGAGAGAGAGAGAGAAAGGGGAGAGAGAGAGAGAGAGGAAGGGAGAGAGAGAGAGAGAGAGAGAGAGAGAGAGAGAGAGAGAGAGAGAGAGAGAGAGAGAGAGAGAGAGAGAGAGAGAGAGAGAGAGAGAGAGAGGGGAGGAGAGGGGAGAGAGAGAGAGAGAGAGAGAGAGAGAGAGAGAGAGAGAGAGAGAGAGAGAGAGAGAGAGAGAGAGAGAGAGAGAGAGAGAGAGAGAGAGAGAGAGAGAGAGAGAGAGAGAGAGAGAGAGAGATGGGGGAGGGAGGGAGGAGAGAGAGAGAGAGAGAGAGAGAGAGAGAGAGAGAGAGAGAGAGAGAGAGAGAGAGAGAGAGAGAGAGAGAGAGAGAGAGAGAGGGAGAGAGAGAGAGAGAGAGAGAGAGAGAGAGAGAGAGAGAGAGAGAGAGAGAGAGAGAGAGAGAGAGAGAGAGAGAGAGAGAGAGAGAGAGGAAGGGGAGAGACAAAGAGAGAGAGAGAGAGAGAGAGGAAGGAGAGAGAGAGAGAGAGAGAGAGAGAGAGAGAGAGAGAGAGAGAGAGAGAGAGAGAGAGAGAGAGAGAGGGAGAGAGAGAGAGAGAGAGAGAGAGAGAGAGAGAGAGAGAGAGAGAGAGAGAGAGAGAGAGAGAGAGAGAGAGAGAGAGAGAGAGAGAGAGAGAGACAGAGAGAGAGAGAGAGGAACCTAGTACACATGGTGATTCATAGTGAGTGAACTGGTAGGAAGAGAACGAGAGAGATGGATAGATAAAATGATAGATAGTTAGATAGATAGATAGATAGATAGATAGATAGATAGATAGATAGATAGATAGATATATAGATAGATAAATAGATAGATAGATAGATAGATAGATAGATCGATAGATAGATAGAAAGAAAGATAGATAGATAGATATATAGATAGATAGATAGATAGATAGATAGATAGATATATATATAGAGAGAGAGGATAGAAAATAGAATTATGGAAAATTATAAAAAGAAAAATAAGATCCATTGGAAATTAAAGGAACAATAGTCAAATAAAAAGGGATAGTTTTTTCTTTAAGAGTGCTTTTATGAAATGAAGAGGTACTAATTGTTTTTTCCCATGAATTTTTCTTTGAGAAATTTTCTTTCTGAAATATCGATGATTTGAAGTGAACAATTTGAAGTGAAGGAAAGAGATTTTTTTCCTTGTAGGTGAGAAGTTCGAAGACGTGTTTTATCTACACTATAGCAGAGTTCCTTACTAGCATTTCTATCATTTGACACCACTTCGATAGTGATTCACTTTGTATATGATCTTTTGATTGATGCTTTCTTGTTCAGCCATGATATATTAGTCCTGTATATACATTTGATCTAGCTCTTGAGTGTTGAATAGTACAATTGTTTTAATTTGAGTTATTTATTTCTCCATTCAGATCTCATCCTTGGTGACCTAGTCCATTGATCGTAGGTAAACTTTGGCTCCCTCATGGAGCGCCGAGGGCGGCCTATTGTCTAAATATCTCCCCCCCCCCCCCCCCCCCCCCCCCCCCCCCCCAGAAAAGCCACGAGCATGGAGATCCTACTCATTGGAAAGGGAGGACATACACCCTAGGTCTGGATCTAACTCTAGAGTTGCTTCCTGCTTCATGATCCTTGCCTCCTCCACCATCTTAAAATTTGACTAATTGATGTTTAATTTTGAAGGGTTGATTAGGGCTTTTGAGTTGGACCACTCATCTTAAGAAATGAACGGTCTCATAGATGGGAGCACCTAATTGCTTGGATCGTATGTACTCAATTGAGTCTTATAGGGACCTTCAGGGGTCACTAAATGAGCTAGCCTTGAACTGCATGTAGGTCCTTCCATGCTAAATGACATTTTCTAATCACTCCTCTATAAGCTCAATACACAAGTATAGTCATTAAGCTATTGAGCCCATGACCTAGCAATGTGATTAACAGAAGCTTCTGGTAAGCTGATGTGTTGTCTATCCCTTCCTAGATGTCTACCTAAGGTAAGGTTAATATGCTTGTTAATTGGCCCAATTTTCCAAGTATAAACATGTTGTTGAGTACTTTTGTAGTGTCCACTTGTTGTTCTTCATTTCGTTTGTATGGATGTCTTGTGTTAACATGGGCAACATGAGATCACTTAAGTTGGGCACAATTTTTTGTTCATCTCGATCAAATTATATCCTTTTTCACTTAGCTTATCTCCATTTAGCTTGAAGTGTTCTTGGACTTGAGAAATTGAAGGACCTTGAACTCTTTCATGCTTATCATAGCCCCAAATTAATTCTAATTTACTAGTCTTGCTTATCCTAAACTGCAAAATTGGTCAAGGGGGTTTATTAAACTTCTAAGCTCAAGCTTGATGCTTTTATTGATGCCTAAATCTCCAAGATTCATGTTGCTAAGAATTTTGTAAAAAAATTCATATTTTCTTGATGTGCATGTGATTAAGAATACTATGGCATACTTGTTTTCACCACACACTGCACTTTTCTATCTATCAAGAAAGATAAATGTCTTTATCCTAGGGTGGGTGCACAAAGTTTTCATACCTTTTGATGCTGCTACTTGTCATGTTGATGCTAATGCCTACCAAAAAGCTTGACAAAATAGAAAACACACAATCCACAAGCATAGTCTCTCTCTCTCTCTCTCTCTCTCTCAAGAACGAAATGAAGGGAATGCAATTTACAAGGGAGGTAGCAGTGAGAAGGAGGTAGGGATGATGATGAGGAATGTAAGAAGGTGAAAAACAAGAAATTTACCTATGATTCAGATGTCAAATCTCCACGTCTTACCATCACATGCCGGTTCTCAAAGCTCTCTCTCTAGGAACAACACCAAAGTTCGTGTCACTCTAACACAATGGCGAGCATCAATGTAAGAAGATCCACCTCGTAATTCACAATCTATGGTGGTGTGACTTTGGTGGGATGACCTTGAGCAAGTGAACACACATGTGGGTGAGTGGAAATCACACTTACATGCACACACATACACATGTGCACATAAAAGGTAATACAAAGAGAGAGAACAATGGAATCTTTTATTATTAGACTCAAAACAAGTTTAGAATGCTCAAGAGTAGGTTTGCTCTCGAACTAGCTAACCCCAAAATTGAACCATCGAAGTCTTTTTATAGATTTCTCACTAGCTTTGGGCTTGTTCAGACCAAGCACATGGCTTACAAAAAAATAGGTTCACTTACTCATTTGGAGGCTCAAACGGGCTAAAAAATGTATGAAATTTCAAACATACATTGTTCAATTCCTCAAGCTTGAGGAATCTTAGGCTTGAACAAAAAGAAGTCTATTCTACCAAAAATGAGACTTAGAATGAAGTGTTGTTTTATATTGGATGTGCACAAAAATGAGTGGTCAACTCATGAGATCTTCATTCGCTTCCTTGTCTGCTTGGACCTCCTTGACCTTCTCTTTGACTTTGCTCTCTCTGGCCCCTTTTCCTCATGCTTCATTGGCATGTCAAGAATCTTGATCGTAAACAAACACAAATGGCTTGAATGTTGAATTTGCTGACTCAGATAACAAGGTATGCCAAGGTCTATGCCTTGTTTGCCACCTTAAAAGCCTCCAAGGTAGGCGTGGGTGGGAATTATTAATCTTTAAATTTGAAGAATTTCTAACTTATTTACCTTTAAGAGTGCTTTGATACCAAACTCATGAGCTAGATTTTTAGGACTACCACTTGCTAGATATGTGAACCTCCTGCCCACCTTATGCCTCTATATATAGCCCTTGGATCCATGATAACTAGAAGACTGACTTAAGTTGATGTGCATGTACGATCTGCAACTCTCATTTCAAACCTTCCACTAGAATCCAGTATTGGTAGGTGTACTCAACAATTAAGTTAAGTATCTTTGGGCATAAGTTATCTCATGTCAATTGAAGTTCGAAGGCTCTAGAGCTCTTTGAGCGAGACGCTTGCCCCATGATACTCATGGGTTTGAACCCAAGACCTCCTCCTTCACATCCTTGAGACTTAACCACTATGCTAAGTGAATTTTTATTTTAGAGCACATGAACCTATTCTTAAGTGTAGTATGAAGATATTTAATTCTAGATGAGAATGAAAAAACAATGTTTTGATTTATGACCTTTATGAACTAGTCAGATGTTGATGTCATAGAATTAGCCTGTATATATGTGTGTAACCCTAAGGACCCATTTAACTGTGTATATTCACTTGGTACTACATTTAGTACTCTGTTGTTCTCCTAGATTCTTCTTCTTCCGTCTATTGTTCCCATGCTTTCACAAACCTCAAACTCCAACAATTTGTATCACAACAAGTATTCGATCTCTCTAGGGTAGTGTGGACATCTCTATAGCCATAATCTCAAAATCACACAAAAATCACTGAGCATATTGAGGGTGATAAGGACTATGACATTGACTATGCAAGTGGCTTTTTCCCTTATGCCAAGCACATATACACCATTACAAGCATCTCAAAGCTTGCTACATGTCTAGAAGAGTTTGAATAGGTATTTTTGTTCAACATTCTAGGATACAATCAATTTTCTGCATCAAGGTATTTAGATAGTGGCAATGGCTGAGATGTATGGATGTATTCCATATGTTGGCTATTGACTATAAGCTCCTTGGTACGAAATTCCCATTGTGGGTTTACATTATGTGACATGTGATGGTCGCAAAAATCCTATGGAGTATTGTGGAGGGTGTTGAAAATACATACTACACGTGCAAATATAGTGATTTAGGATGGAGAGCAAGTTCGAACGGATAGCAAAGATGCATACAAACATGCATTGATAGCTTTGTCTATCAAACATGCCACTCTTTCTCACATTCACTCCCACAAGACAATACAAGATGCTTGAGATACTCTTATAACATTAGCTAGACAAGCAAGTTCTTGATTTATGTACGTATTACATGGTCCTTACACTCAACTTTTTATCTCTCAAATGAACGAGTTTATGCATAGCCGAGGTCTCAAAAGTACCGAGGTGGTTAAATGCATCTTTCTTTACTTATCAGGTACCCCATGTATTCACTTGATTTATCATAAGGAGAGAAAATTATCGCCATGTTTGTATACTATTTCTTCCCGTACTCTGATTAGGTTCATTGTTCTAAAATGTATGTGTCCACAAGTAGTTTTTGCTTCATGATTGGCAGCTTGTACATATATTGGTTAAGAAAGAAGTAGCATATTGTATCCACATCTTTTTTCATGAGGCTCAGCTTAGGAAAGAAGTTATAGCCACGGTGGAGTGTGTGTGACTCTCATGGTTGATGAATGATTTGGGTGATTTGTAGAGTCTTAAAACCATCCTATTAATAATAGTACTTAGAATCAGAATGCGTTGAGATTTGGAGGGAACATAGCCCCTTGAACCATTGAACCATTGAAACTAGATGCTTTCATGGAGTGCTTTTTCTAGTAATGCTTCGTCCGTCTGATCCTTGCTTTGTGAGATACGGAGATCCTAGGGATACTATACCCTTGACTTCTTCTTCGTGTGTAAGGTACGAATCAAAGACCTGTCGCGTTCAAAATCAAAGGCCATGCATTAAGCATGGAGGTGTTTCAACAGCGTTCTTCACTAAAAACATCAAACCCACAAACTTTGTCGGATTTGGAGTCCACTACGGTTTTTGTCTTCAGGAATATGTCTGGAGAAGTTGTTGGGTTTTTTCGACTACGGCTTTTGCAGTTGCCCTCCCGACGGCAGCCATTTCTCAACATAAAAGCAAGCGCACGTTGATCTGAAAGCACTCGAACCAGATTTCTCAGCATTTTGGGTTGTTATCTGCGTTCAGTTCTGATTCTACGATTGCCCTCTCATTCGCGTTTAAGAACTCTATTGTGCAATGGCCCGTACCAAGCAGACGGCTCGCAAATCAACAGGAGGCAAAGCTCCCCGCAAGCAATTGGCCAGCAAAGCTGCCCGCAAGTCGTCCCTGACCACTGGCGGGGTCAAAAACCCTCGTCGTTACAGGCCGGGAACCGTTGCGCTCAGGTGTGCGAAATCTCTCCTGATGTCTATTGAGTCTTCTCTTGTTTGCGTGAGTAGCAGTATTTCAAATCTTGATCTCAATCTACAGGGAAATCCGTAAATTTTGTGCGAAATCTCTCCTGATGTCTATTGAGTCTTCTCTTGTTTGCGTGAGTAGCAGTATTTCAAATCTTGATCTCAATCTACAGGGAAATCCGTAAATATCAGAAGAGCACAGAGCTCTTGATTCAGAGGCTTCCGTTCCAACAACTTGTTCGTGAGATTGCCCAAGATTTAAAGGTATGACTCCAGGGTTTTCGGGTTTTCTTGCGTTTCAATTCTCTTTTTTCGGTATGAACTGCGTATTTCTAATTATTCGTCAGCATGCCATTTCTTCATTTCTTCAGACGGACTTGCGCTTTCAGAGCTATGCTGTGTTGGCTTTGCAGGAAGCCGCTGAAGCATACCTTGTGGGTCTTTTTGAAGATACGAACTTGTGTGCTATTCACGCGAAAAGGGTTACTATAATGCCTAAAGATATCCAGCTTGCAAGGCGTATCCGTGGCGAGAGAGCCTGATTGCATTTTCATTTCATACACACGGGAAGGAGCTCAAGCGGAGTGGGAAGGTGCTCCTTCAGCATAGTGAGAGGATAAATGGTAGTAGTAGGGATTCTTTTGTGTGTAAAGAAAACATTTAGGTGTGCAGTAGCTTATATTTTGTGACTAGGGATTCTTTGTGTATACAGACCAACAACGGTGGGAAGCGTTGCATCTTTAGTCTCTTGTTGGAAACGCAATCAAGCTTGTCATAATGCTCTCATTTCTCTCAGTCGAACAAGTTGTTACATCTTATCAGAGGTTTGTCTTACGATTTATCAGACAGCCGTTGATGGCTGATAAGTGTTGATGTTTTTCATGGTGTGATCTTATAAGTGTGCGTGGATTTCCACGAATTTCAATTGCACATTTTATTCCATCAGGAGGAATATTTTCTGTACTTGCAAGCTACACCGTGTAACTAGTGTTCTACCCTTTTCCCTGTCGAGTATCTCCAATGAGTTTTGGGGAGTGTTCACTACCAAGGATGTTCTTAACAGTTGGAATTCGATTGTGTTGTTTTATCTTCCTTCCACTACCAGCTCTCAATGAGTCGTAATAATATGTTTATGTAAAGTTAAAACGGTCATATTGTATCTATTGCACAACTTCGGATCAAACATTGATGGTAGAAGTGTTGAATCTCATACACAAAACTATATGGGGGCCTACAAGGGAGCCATCCATTGAGGTAATAGATATTTTGTCACATTGATAGATGATCATTCAAGGTTCTTTTGGATGTATTGCATGAAGTCAAGATGAGAGGTGTTTTACCAAGATGTTCAGAAACCTAGTGGAGAAGGAAACAAGGAAGTATGTAAAGACTCTCACATTCGATGGAGGGGGCGAGAATTTTTTAAAACAATTTTCAGATTTTGTAGACCATGGCCATCAAAAGGCAATTGACTTGCAGATATACACCTCAACAAAATGGAGTGGCAGAGTCGAAGAATAGATAATAGCAGAAGTGGCAGAGCTATGTTAAATGAAATGAATGTTCCTAGCTCTTATTGGGTTGATGCAACAAATACAGCCATATACATTATGAATAGGTGTAAAACCTCAGGAGCACATGGAGTAACACCTTATGAAGCTTGGTGTGGTAACCTTTCACATCTCAAAGTATTTGGTTGTGTGTGTTATGTTCACATACCTCAGAATTGAGACACAAGCTAGACTCGAAGGCCGATAGGTTTATATTTCTTGGATATTCTTTGGAGAAAAAAGATTTTACAGGCTATAATCCATGCACCAAAGAGTTTAAGGTGTCTAGGGATGTAATATTTGATGTATTTCTGCCTTGATATGGTAGCAAAGATGTGTTAGAGGTTGATGATGCAAATGGAGCCTAGAAGAACTTCAAAGAGCCATAACAAAGCATGGAGATGAGTGGTCCAGCCACTTCAAGCACAACATCATAGGAGAGTACTACATCCAGATGAGATGGAAGGACAAGGAATGAAGCTCATTCAAGTGAAGGAAGTAGCAAAGGAAAGGAAAAGGAAAATGATGAAGACCATCAATGGGTAGACATGGAATGTACAAGTGATGAAAATATGGAAAAGTTAGAAGCTCTAAGATTTAAAGCATCTAAACCAAGGAGGACGAGATTCCTACAACCTAATGGTGAGTCAAGGTCATCAAATACGGTTAAATACCATGTTCAAAGTTTAACTTATGATTCATTCATTGCAAGACACTATGCCTACATGATTCAAGTTATGACTTGTGAAAAACCTAACTCTTCTGAAGAAGTCAATAAGCATAGGGAATGGATTGAATCCATGGAGGAGGAAGTCAAGGCACTTGAAGAAAATGATACTTGGACATTGGTGCCAAGAACAAAGGACACGAAAGTCATTGGCAACAAATGGGTGTACAAGGTAAAGAGGCATGCAAATGGGAGCAAATCTAGGTATAAAGCAAGGATGGTTGTGAGATGCTTGCACATCATGTATGCACGCTTAAGAAGGTTCTTTATGGATTCAAGCAAGCCCCAAGGGCTTGGAACGAAAGGTTTGTGGACTACTTGGTAAACTCTGGATAAAATGAGAGTCATGCAGACTCATCACTATTTGTGAAGAAGGAAGGTAACAAAATTGTTTTCATTTGTATATATAATGATGATTTGATCATTATAGGGGATGATAAAGCCAATATCACAGACATAAAGAGGAAGCTTGGATGTGAGTTTAAAATCTCTCATTTAGGGATTTTAAGGTATTTCCTTGGGATTCAAGTACGATATCAAGAGGAAGGTATATACTTGATGCAAAAGAAATACATTCTAGATCTCTTGAAGAAGTTTTTGTAATTCCAAGCCTATTTCAAATCCATTAGAAGTAAATGTTAAACTAAGTGCTCACGAAGGTGAAGAACTGAAGGATGTGACCATGTATGGATCAATAATTGGTTCTCTCTTGTATGCTACTATGATGGGACCAGATATTGCACATGCAGTTGGAGTGTTATCTCAGTTTTTATAGGCACCAAGAGTACCTCATCTTGATGCATCCAAAGGGGTACTTAGATACCTCAACGGATTAGTGAATGAAGGTCTATATTATCCATTTGATGATGAATTAAATGTATAATCTTATTGAGATGATGATTGGGTAGGTTCAAAAGACAATAGCAGGAGCACGAGTGGTTATGTTATCATGCTAGGGAAGAAGACCATCTCATGGATGTCAAACAAACAACCAACAGTGGCTCTCTCTCATCGATCGAAGCTAAGTATAGAGGCTTAGCACAATTCTCATGTGAACTTATGTGGCTCAAGAAGTTGTTTGTTGATCTTGATTTGCAGCTTAAGCAAGTACCTATTTTCTATGACAACATAAGTAGCATATGCTTGGATCAAAATCAGGCGTTCCATGCAAGTTTGAAGCATATAGAAGTGCATTTCCAATTTGTTAGAGACAAGATCATGTCAAAGGATGTCAAGGTGGAGGATGTGAATACAAAGGCATTTTCTAAAAAGGAGCACCCAAAGTCGTGGAATCAAGTTGCAAGCTCCACTAGACTCCATCAAATTCAAATCTCATCAATCAGCGACCAAAACATTCACCGACACTGATTGATGGGTGGTTAGCTAGATTATAGGAAAATGAAAACTCTATATAAGCATCATCCCGCCTTTGTTTCATGATTTGTATGCATTCCACGAGTGTCCCACTTAGTTTAGTGAAGTCATAAACTCCAACAAGTAGGCCCCTTCGTTGCTTACCTCATTTGCTCATGATTTTGCTCCTCTCTATCTAGAGATGTAGTTAGACTTTTCCAAATCTAATTGGACCACTTTGTAGAGCATTGTGTGATCCCTTATTGTACTCATTTTCATTGATTTCAAGCTTTATTTGGTCTCTTATATAGTGCCCTTAACTTTGCCAAAGTTGCAAGTTATTTGAATGAGTGACTTGTGATAAATTGCCAACTTTGTGAAGGTATATCTGTGCATATAGGCAGAGAGTACTGCAAACATGTAGCCTATTTTTTCGAGGTTTTTTCACCCAATTGGAATATTTGTTTGGGATGATTTAAAGCTTGTTGGGTAGCTCTTAGAGTCTACTATAAGTTTGCAAAGTTTCATTTTTAAGTCTATGTAGAGGTGCAGAGAACGTTCAAAATAGTGAACATATGCTTGTGGACCTAGTAGAGAGCAACCATCTTCCATTTTTGCATTGGGGTTTTAGAATCATCCCCCATTAGAAGTGTCATAACAACAAGCCTAGCTTGAATAAAAAAAATCATGTAAATATGGTGGTAGTGATCCCCTATTGGGATAAAAAAATCCAAGTATCTAGGTACCACTCAAAAGCAAAAGATGCACTTGTCTACCTATCAATGCTTGACACGTGGGAAATGCATACATCCACTGATTTGAGAGACAACAAACTAAATATCAAGCCAATTTATGCATACATAAATGAAGCATCCAACAACCTACTAATAGAGAACAACATCAAATGCATCTCCAACATCATGAAGAATCTACCATGAATCTATTTCCTTAGGGATGGTAATAGTTTTGCATCGTCAATGCCAAAGTGCTAAATTTGACACAAAACTATTCCTTTGTACAATTGCATAAATTGAATGCCCAAATAATGATGCAACTACCAAAAATCTAACATCTTAATAGAGGCATGTCAATCAGCTTTGAATTCAGCAATATACTTCTCATTTGGACGGCTACTAAGTAGCATGTCATCAACATACACCACAATGATAAAAAATACATCATGTACATGCTTAAGATATTAGTTTATCTCAGTTGGATTGTTCTTCAAACCATGTGCGATTAACTAGGCATGTATTTTTTCATACCAAGCATGTGGTGCTTGCGTCCAACCATATAATGCTCTTTTTAACTTGCACACTTTCTTTTCATGCCCTTTCTGCACAAAACCAAGGGGTCAAAATACATACACTTGTTCATGTAAGTTGTAACAAGCCTTCTAATCTTCAATCAAAATCCCACACAGAATATTAATCTTTGGCACAACAAGATATAAAGAAGAAAAACAGAGTATACACAGAACTAGAAGAGAGAGAACTTTATTATTTGTGCATATTTACAAGTAGTTCTTATCTAAGTTAAAAAATCTATATCACCCAAAAATAACCCATATTTCCATGTGCATTTTCTAAATCTGCGAACATGAATAAGATGAATCAAGGCTTCTCTTTTTTTTTTACGTGTCAAAAAACAACACTTTTCCAAGATCTATAACTGTAAAATAGTGAAGAATTAGCTTAATCTTATGAGACAAAACAATATTTAGTTCTTCAATCTGTACAATAATGTTAGAGACACCTTAGGTCCAAATCCGCTTCTAGATATCACTTTTGGGCCTTCGAACTTCAAAAATTCTAGAGAGAGATGAAAAAACATGAAAAATCTCTTCATTAACCTATCTTCATGTGACCAAATGAGACATAAAACATAGTAACTACAAAAAATTCAATCAACTTTTTCTACTAGGGGTACTCTACCTTTCTCTCATACAACACTTTTTTAGATTCCTTCATATTCATGCTCAAATTTGACACACAAATTTCATGCGATAACTTTTTAGAGAGAGAAGTCCTAGAAAAGCCATGGTGTGCAACGAAAGGTGCATCATGATATTCAAGCAGAATCTTTTCATTTATTTCTCAAATGAAATTTCCTTGAAACATAGGACCTCGATTTTTGTCCAAAAATTTCAATATTGATGCATAAAATAAATCTTCATTTAATTATTCTCCAATACCAATATCAGCGGACAAAATAAAAATTGAATTGCATACTGGTTTATGGCTCAAAGCATCAACCACTTTGTTTTCTTTTCGTGCCAAGTATTTAATATCAAGATCATATTCACTTAGCAATTTGATCATCATTTTTATCTATTGTTAAGTAGAGGTTGAGTAAATATAGATTTAAGGCTCTGATGATCTGTTCTTAATTCAAGCTTTACTCCAAGAAATAAGTGTCTCCAATATTTAAGTGCATGAACGACCGCAAGCATTTCCAAGTCATGTGTTGTATTATTTAGATAATGTTTCCTTACTTTCCTTGAATCATAATCCACTACCCTTCCTTCTTGAGAAAGTATGCATCCGATTTGACTTTTACTGGCATCACATGCAACAATAAATGAGTTCCCTAACTAAGGTATCTTTAGCATACAAATTTCGATAATGTTTTGTTTTATTTCTTCAACTGCATTTTGACATTCATCATTCCATGTGAAGTCTCTAATTTCCTTTTTCAATTCCTTAAGAGGATTTACAATTTGAGAAAACTCCCTAATGTGTGCCCTTTCATATTGTGCCAAACCAAGGAAGCTTCTCACCTCTCTCACACATTTGGGTGTAGGCTAGTCAACTATGCTTTTAACTTTTTCAAGATCTATGTGAATCCCTTCCTTAGAAACAACTCTCTCCAAAAGTCACTTCCCTCTTTGCAAAAAAATATTTACTCATCTTACCACATAGTTTATGCTCTCTGAGTTTCTATAAAGTCTTCCTGAGATGCAATGCATGTTCATCATCATCTTTATAATACACAAAAATATTGTCAAGAAAGACTAATATAAATTCATCCACATATTCATGAAACATATTATTCACCAAACACAAAAATGTTGCAGGAGAATTCGTCAATCCAAAGGGCAAAATTGTGATCATAATGTGTTCTAAAAGCGATTTTGGGTATGTCCTCACACTTTGCTCTAATTTGATGATATCCCGATCTTATGTAAATTTTAGTGAATATTGTGGCACCACTCAATTAACTCAGCAATTCATGTATGTGTGGAAGTGGATAATTATTCTTAATGGATTTCGTGCTCAATCCCCTATAGTTGATACAAAGTCTGTATGAGCCATCTTTCTCTTTTTGAAACAAAATAGGTGCTCTCGACGGTGAACCACTAGGACTTATCAACCCCTTCTTCAATAGATCATCTAGTTGGAGCTTCAACTCTTTCAATTCATCAATATTGAACCTATAGGGTGCTCTAGAATAAGGCTCACTTCCTAGATAGAGGTCTATAGCATGGTCGATTTTCCTAGGAGGAGGCATGCTCGACAGATCATAAAAAATACATCTGCGTTGTAGGCGTGAAAGTAACAGTTGGTGAATGAGATCAACCGTTGGAATTACAGTGCACGTCGGGTGCTTGAAGCAAGCTCAGGTGCAGTGGAGACTCAAGGAGAAAATGATACTCTCAAATATTTAAGCGGTTCAAAATCAAAGATTTTCCATCTAACTTAAAGCTTTGGAAATTCTTGCCATATCTTGATATCACATCAATAAGCATTAGTAATTAAAGTACAACAATAAAGTTTTTATCAAATTTGGCTCTTTTTTTTTCCGAACTTCCAATCACTTCTGCAAAGTTTTATCATTTACGTATTTGTTTTAAAAAAAAGACTTCAGTGTTGATCGGCCATTAGAGCAACCATAGCAACAAAAAAAGTCTCAAGATTCTCAATCATGAAAACACACCATACGTATGGCCTTTTAACTTTCACAATTATGTTGCTTAAAACAAATCATCAAAAAATCTAAAGAAAATATGAATTCGCAAAAGAGAGTTCGCTATGACAAAACTTAAGTTAATGAAGAAAAATAAAATATCATTTGTTCCAGAGCTTCATGTTCTATCAGATACCTTCATCTTATTTGACATTGGCCTCTTTTTTCAAATTGAAGCCATTGGAAATGATCACTCTCGCGGAACTTCAAACAAAAACATTACATTCATTTCAGTTTATGTAAGTCCAAGCAATACAGTTGGCTTGGACTCAAATGATGTGAAAATTGTACGAAGCAGCATTAGCTAGGGCCATTGTTTTTCAGAAAGTGTTAAAAGTTCCTTAACTTTTACTTTTCGAATCTAATTCGTATTCTTACTAAAAACAATGAATCGATTCAGCTCAACTTATTCATCACAAAAGGAACGAAAGCAAGAAGCAATTAGCATGTATATCATGTTGTAAGCATAACTTCAAAATAGAGGCAATGCCTTATTCGGTGTCATTCCACCTTTGCACAAGCAAGATGAAACAATATGCTCAGCCTAAATGAGCAAAACTTTATATATACTTCTTTATTTAAGAAAAAAAGACAAGCATATAATCCACGTTTTAGAATTAGATAATATGACATGACAAGAATCGCTTTGTAAATTGATTGATGAAGACAATTTTTGTTTTCGCGATTGTTCCTTTGCTACTCAGAATCTATTGACCATCAAATTTATGCAAGAAGAAGGCGAAAGTCTTCATGTATGGTAGACTGCTGCAAAGTGAATTGAATTCTTCGTTTAACAAGGCAAAGACTGATCACTAATGTCAATATGTATTCATAGGCATGGCAAATATAATCATATAAACTTAATTCCTTACAACCCAAATACTATAACAAGTTTGGTGCATTTTTCGGCTCGCTTCAGAGTATTTGAAGTGTGTATGTCAACATCACACTCGTTCAAAATTGATGGCATTAGCCTACACAATTCGCAGAAAAAGGATTCAGCCGCAGGACCCTATATGTATGTTCTGCATGACATAATCCAGCAAAAGCGCAAGACAGATCACAAGATTCGAGAGAAAAATTAACTAGATCAATTTATCCTTTGAACTGTAATGATCAGCAACCACTAGAAAGCACTGATGTGCATCAAAGCAGCAAGGTTTGGTGGCACGTACACTATTCATTGTTCATCATTTAACCAAAACTTCATCATAAATCCCTACCCATTCAATGCATATTGAAATTATTGACTTCCTCAAAACTCTTTAATGACTCATTAGTCAACTCTGCAACATGTCGTACTCGCTATATGAATAAAAAACATCACGGAAGCCTACCGAAAGCACTCAAATCTTCTTTGCTCGTTGTCATATTGGCAACAAGAGGTTAAATTTTTAGTGACTAAAAAACTTCTAGGAAACAAAATGCAAGTTTTTGCGTATGACATACACCCTAGGTCTTGATGCAGCTCTACAATTGCTCCCTCCATCATGATCCTTACCTCCTACACCGTCTTCAGATCTGGCTACTTAATGTTCAATTTCAAATGATTGATTAGGGTTTTTGAGTTTGACCACTCATCTTAACAAATGAACCCCATAGATGGGAGCACCTAATTGGTTGGTTCATATGTACTCCAATTAAGTCTTATAGGGACCTTTAGGGGTTTCTCAATGAGCTAGCCTTGAACTTCTTGTAGGTCTTTCCATGCTAAATGACATTTTTGAATCACTCCTCTCTAAGTTCAATACATAAGGATACTCATTAAGCTATTGAACCCATGACCTAGCAATGTGATTAACACAAACTTCTAGTATCCTAATGTGTTGTCTATCCCTTCCCACATGTCTACCTAAGCTAATGTTCATATGATTTGTTAATTGGCCCCATTTTCCAAGTATAACCATGTTGTCGAGTACTTTTGTAGTGTCCACCTGCTCGTTTTAATTTCTTTTGGATTGATTTCTTGTGTTAACAGCGGAATCATCAAGATCACTTAAGTTTTCCGCAATTTTTTATTCATCGCGATCAAAATTTGTCCCTTCTCACTTAGGTTACCTCTACTTAGCTTAAACTATTCTTGGACTTCAGAAATTGAAGGACCTTGAACTCTTTCATGCCTTTGATTGCCCTAAATTAATTCAATTTACTAGTCTTGCTTAGCCTAAACTATGAAATTGGTCAAGGGAGTTTAGTCAACTTCCGACCTCAAGCTTGATGCTTTTATCAATGCCTAAATTTCCAAGGTTTGTGCTTCTAATCATGCTGCATACAATAAGCATTCTTAGTCTTTCCATAGAGTGTCTAAAATTGACCAAAAAAATTGCATCCCTAAAGATTCTCATTTTTGCTTGTCTATTGCAAAGGTGAGAGACTATATGTCCCAATGGGCAGAAATATCAGTCGTGCTCTACCTATCACAATGGATAGGGCAGTCACGATAGACAACATCTATTGTAGGGCCTATGTAGCACGTGGATAGATATAGTGTAGTTTTGTGTCTATTCTATGTCTCGTTGTCATGCTGACTAGATTTTTATCACAGTAGATACTAACTGTTATAGGTTCTTGTCTGTCATCTATCGGTGAGAGATGATAGAAACTATCTCTGATAAAAGTTTTCTACCATGATGGATAGGGAGAATGTGTATTTTGTAAAAAGAATCATATTTTCTTGATGTGCATGTGATTTAGACGATTATGACATGCTAGATGTCTAGAAAGAATGCGTATTTTGTATCATGGTGGGATGACCTTGAGCAAGTGAACACACACATGGGCAAGTGGTAAGCACACTTATATGCACACACATACACACGTGCACATACAAGGTAAGACAAAGAAAGATAATAATGGAATCTTCAATTATAAACTCAAAACTAGTTTACAATGCTCATGATTAGGTTCATTCTTCAACTAGCTAACCCCAAAAATGAACCATCTAAGTCTTTTTATAGATTTATGACTAGATTTGGCCTTGTTTAGACCAAGCACATGGCTTACTAAAAAAATAGGTTCACTTGCTCATTTGAAGGCTCAAACAGTGTCGGAAAGATTTCCACCTTCAAGTTTATATTCAAGGAAATAAAAGTACTTTTGATTGGTGATATCTTGACCCCTCTATAACGTTGTTGATAAATTGCTTTGAGTTGAGCTATTTTCTCTGGGAGTCCCTACTAATATAAATTACTATAGCTTATATATGTTCATGTTAGGGTTTTACCCTAAAAACCATTTCCATGTGTGAATATACCCTAGTATGTAGGGGGTATGGGTAGATACTTATAGGTTAAGCTAAATAAATGTGTATGTAAGTATTTATATGAGTCTTTATGAGGGATTCAGAGGGTATATATGTATGTGTAGGTGT
>CM035419.1:99193336-99208336 GCA_020310875.1 Ceratopteris richardii | reverse complement strand
TAGTGAGTAAATCTGCAGATTGCATATTAGTAGATACATAAGTCAGCTGAATGTCTTTACTAAGCAACTTCTCTCTCACATAGTGGTAATGAACCTCTATGTGTTTTGTTCTAGCATGATATATTGGATTTGCTGCAAGGTGAAGAGAACTTGTATTATCTCCAAAGATAATTGGTGGTCTTGTATATAAGCCTAACTCTGTATACAAAAGCTTCAACCAGATAGCTTCTTGAGTGGCATTGGCAAGCCCTCTATACTCTGCTTCAGTGGATGACAATGCCACTGTAGGTTGTTTCTTGGCTGACCAAGAAATAGGCTTATCTCCTGCAAAACAAATGTAGCCTGATGTGCTTCTCCTATCATCCTTGCATCCTGCCCAATCTGCATCTGAGTAAATTTTAATATCAATATCTGATGTATAAGGAAAGTACAAACCATGGTTCTGAGTTCCCTTCAAATACTTCAAGATCTTCTTTGCTGCCTCTAGATGAGGTACCCTTGGTTTGTGCATGAATTGACTAAGCACACTAACTCCATATGCTATGTCAATTCTTGTCAAGGTAGCATAGTTCAAACTACCTACCATACTTTGGTATCGTGTAATGTCTTGGACTTCTTCTCCTTCATGAGCACTTAGCTTTAGGTTGACCTCCATTGGAGTAGTAGATACTTTAGCATCCAGCAAACCAAACTTCTTGACCATATCCTGTACATACTTCTTTTGAGTGATATATATACCTGAGTTGGTGTAGACCAACTCAAGACCTAAGAAGTACTTCAATAATCCAAGATCATTAATCTTGAACTCTTTCATCATCTGTCCTTTGATGTGTCTAATCCCATTGACATCATTGCCTGTAATGATGATGTCATCAACATAAACACACAAGTAGATTACCTCTGTACTACTTCTCTTTATGAACAGCGAAGTATCAGCTTTGCTCATCACAAATCCTTGGTCTAGGAGATAGGTTGTCAACCTGTAATTCCATGCTCTAGGTGCCTGCTTTAAACCATACAGAGCCTTCTTCAATTTACAAACATAATGTACCTTTTTTGGATCTTCATAGCCAGGTGGTTGTGACATGTAGACTTCTTCAGATATCCATCCATTCAAGAAAGCATTCTTGACATCTAATTGGTACATATTCCAATTCTTGGATGCAGCTACACTCACCAATATTCTGATAGTTGGCATCTTAGCCATAGGAGAAAATGTCTCCTCATAATGAATGCCTTGGGTTTGTGCAAAACCCTTGGCTACCAACCTAGCTTTGTACATGTTTATTGTTCCATCTGAATTCTTCTTTAGCTTGTAGATCCATCTGGATCCTATTACCTTCATAGAGTCTTTCTTGGGTACCAAGTCCCAAGTATCACTTTCCTTGAGAGCTTTCATCTCTTCATCCATAGCTTCTTTCCATTCTGGTTTGGTAATTGCTTCTTCATAGGTATCGGGTTCTTCATTCAACAAGTCCTTTGCAAGATATACGGAATGTTTAGTTACAAGTGATGTGTCATACCCAAATCTGATAGGCTTCTTCTTTTCTCTCTGAGATCTCCTCATTGCTTGAGTTGAGGATTCTGGTTTATCTTCTAGTTGCTTCATCTTCATCTTCCCTTTGGATTTCCAAGCTTTGAACTCCTCAAGATTTATTGTATCATCATCTCTGAGCTTGAACCTTCTTTCTGAATTGATTCCTCCTTGGTGAGCTTTGGGAAATCTTCTTCCATGTCATAGGGTAGAGTAATCTTCCTGCATTCATTCTCATACCATGAGTCATTCTCATCAAAGATGACATCTCTGCTTACCTTGAAACCTTTGTTTATTGGGTTGTAGAATCTGTATCCCTTTTGGTTCAAATCATAACCAATGAAGATACATTTTTCAGCCTTGGGGTCTAGCTTTCCCCTTACCTGTGAGGGAATATGCACATATGCTACACATCCAAAGATTTTGCAATGATCCAGAGAGGGTCTCTTACCATGCCAAGCTTCATATGGTGTCATGCCATCAAGTGATTTGGATGGCAACCTGTTTATGAGATAGGTGGCTGTGGATACACTCTCTGCCCAAAGATAATTCGGCAACTTCTTTTCATTAAGCATAGACCTAGCTGTTTCTACTATAAGTCTACTCCTTCTTTCAGCTACCCCATTTTGTTCAGGTGAGTACCTTGTAGTAATCTCCCTTTTGATGCCTCTTTCCTGCAAGAAATCTTCAAACTCATTGGAGAAGTACTCTCCTCCACCATCTGACCTTAGCCTCTTCAAGCTTCTTCCTGTTTGATTTTCAACAAGTGCAAGATACCTCTTGAAACAATTAAACACTTCATCTTTATGCTTCATAAAGTATAAAATGGTCCACCTGCTATAGTCATCAATGAAGGACACATAATACCTTGAACCTGAAATAGAAGGGTCCTTGCTAGGTCCCCAAACATCTGTGTGTACCAAGTCTAGGTAGTCTTCATGCATGAAACCTTTCCTTGAATAGGGTAACCTGTGAGACTTACCAAACTGACATGCTCCACACTTGTAAATCATGTGTTGCTTGGACACATTAGGTATCCCAAGCACACATTGATCTCTGCACATTTGCTTTAGGGTTCTTTCACCTATGTGCCCTAATCTCTTGTGCCATATTTCTAATTCTGAAAGTGTCTGATCCTTGTAATTATACAAAGCAATGTTCTTGGTGTCTTCTAGCTCAAAAGTAAACAATCTACCTGATTTTTCCCCTTTGGCTATCCTTCTGAATCCATGTCTTGGGTCCTCCACATATGCTCCATGTTGTGTGAATCTGACCTGCAAACCTTTCTCCACAATCTGACCAACACTCATTAGATTCTTGGTGATGGTTGGTACATAGAGTACCCTGCTCAATAGGTTCTGGTTACCATCACATGTCTTCACATTTCCAATTTTTATAACAGAATGTTTAGTATCATCACCTGTCTGTACCTGATGTTTGCCCTTGGGTTCTTCCAAATCAGAAAGTAGTGCCACATTGCCAGCTACATGGTTAGAACATCCTGAGTCAATATAAAATAAATGATCATCATTTGTACCTGCCTTGGAGGTCATATTCATGATCAATAGGGAGTCATCTTGCTCCTCTGTGTAGTTGTTTTAATCTCTTCTATTTCTGAATCCACCTTGATAGTTACCATTGTGATTGTGGTTGTAATTGTTGTTGTATTGATTGTTGTATCCATTGTAGCTTTGATGTTGGTTGAATCTGCCTCTCCCTTGAGAGTATCCACCTCTTGAGTAGCCTCTTCCTCTCTGATTCTTGTAGTTCTTGTAGCATTCATCTGTGGTATGATTAGACAATCCACAAATGTTGCATGGTGATGAGTTGTAGGGTCTCCCCCTACCTGACTTACCTCCTCTGCCTCTTCCTCTTGAGGATCTACCTCTCCCTGCATAGTTTGCTTGGGAGGTAGTGCCTTGTTCATCAACCTGTTTCTTCCCTTTACCTTTATCTTTAACTTTCTTATCAGTATAGAGAGCAGAGGGATTATTACCTTTTGATTGATCTCCTGCCTTTGTAAACTTTGCTTCATGTGTAAATAGTTGGCCCATGAGTGTTGTGAGATCTGGGGTATGCATGTGCATATAGAGGTCCATTGCAGTGGTGAAACTTTCCCACTTATCATCTGCCTTGAGTCCATTTGTTACTTGCCTGACTATTTGCTCCTCTTCAATCTCCTCTCCAATGCTTGCTAATTGGTCTGCCACATCTTTGATCTTTGTCACATACTCTGAGACTGGTTGCTTGGGCTGCTTCCTAAGGGTTGTGAATTCAATCCACAGTTGATTCTTCCTGGCCCTTGTGTTGGAAGAAAAATAGTTTGACAAGGTTTCCCAAGTCTCTTGGGAAGTCTTACAATTCCTTACATGAGGTAAAAGAAAGTCAGATATAGAGTTAAAAAGATAAGACCTTGCCAAAGCATCCTTTGCACACCATTGGTTGAGTTTTTCATGTTCATCCTTTGCGGGTAGTCCTCTAGTCTTGAATGAGGGCAATTCCTCATCTCTTGATATGTATCCAAATAAGCTTCTGCCTTGTAGATAGGTCTTCATTCTCAGAGACCAGGCTTGATAGTTGTTCGTGTCCAATTTGTCAATGAATGAAGGAAAACCATCTCCCATGTTTACCTTATTTGCTCTGATACCACTGTTGGGAGAGATGGTTGGATGCACTCAGAAGATTGAGTTGGTACTGCTAATCCTGCTTTGCACCAGCCCTCTTTGATCCTTTTCTTCAATTCTACTTCTTGATAATGCGACGAAGACTGTGCCTTGCGGAAATTGTCACGCCAAGAAGAACTAAGTTAGAGTGATTCAGAAGTTCTTTGTAATCAGTCAATAGCTTAGAATGCTCTCTAACTTTACTGGAAAAATTTCACCGAAATTTCACCGGACTGCCACTGGACTGACACCGTAATCGTACCAGAATTATACCGGAATGAACTTCAATTCTGTTTATAATTACTTCAAGTGAACATACATGAAGTAAGGAAGTGACATGTGAACTTTCTTAACTTACTGAACTCTTACTGAAGTTTAAGAAAAAACTCCTCTAGTTCAGACAGCCTCTTTCCGGTCAGACTTTGTACTGTGTGTAGATATCTTTTTCACCGGAAAGATTGATCAACTAAAAGTAGAGATGTTTAGCTATAGAGTAAGCTATTTCTCATACAAAACTTTGCATTACTCTGCGAGATCTACGTCGTTGTTCTACCGGAAATTACTTGTTTACTGTAAGAACTAAAACAGTAAGCACTTCGACCATGATTTCTTGAAATTGGCTGAACAAAATCTTCTGAGATTTTGTATGCTTGTAGAAGACCTTAAGCTGGTTCCAATGAGCTATTGAGCTCTTGACTTGGTTCAGTAGATCCAGAGATATGCTTCTCTGAAGTTGACAGACTTGGAGTAGGAGACTCAGACAAAACAGAGATAATGAATGTAAGTATTTGTATTATATCATATGATTGTACATTCCCATTGGCATGATAGACATAGCACAATGGTACTCAGAGGTGTAGGTGTAGAGGAGGTACTGGGGTATCCGCTTTTAACAAAAGTAAAGATTAAAGATTAACACTTCCAGTACATCGCCTACTCAAGGGGGGTTCTCTTTAGGGAAGTATACACTTTAACATTTCTGTGAGCAGGCAGAAACAAAGTTTTCACAGAGTGGTAAATACTTCAGAAAATATGGACAACTAATGACCAGGGAAGACCGTACACTGCTTACAAATCAGATGATTACAAAGTTGGGCAAATGATGAATGATACTCAAAAGTGTAAACTCAGGGCTAACAAGCCACCCTAAAAATAATTCACTCCAGCACAACAGATTCTTCTCATCAACATAAGGGGCCAATGATATGCAGACTAACTCAGAACAATTCAAAGAATTTCACAAGAGGATAGGGCTCAATCACCAATACAGACTCACGGAAAGGAAAGAAAATCCAAGGCACTTTCTTACACTCTAGTGCTCATAGCCCTCAACTGAGAAGCCTCCCCTCTGTATACACACTACAGAGTAGCTCCTACAATAGACTTGAAACCACCAAGTGTAAGAAAGGACTTCTGTACGTACACACAAACCACTGTATCTCCCAAGAACATGTACTCCAGTGTACCCAAATGAGCACAAATTCCTTGATTTTATAGGCCCCAATAGGCCAAGAGGCCTTGCCGAATCTTCACGTCCACTGATCCCGCGCCGGTGGAATGCCCAAAATTGGGGGGTAGGTCAAATATTCCCTTGATTTGAATTAGATCCTCAAAATAGGTAGTCACCGTGAATGGTTGGTGACAAAAAGCTTTGCCCTGCTTTCACTTTTTACCCAGCACATTGTTATCCCGTACCCACATGGGGTGGGTGACTAATAAATCATCTTCAATAACTTATTTGCCAATCTTGTTCAGTGAACTTGCTATAATGTTCCCAATTATCCTGGTAAAGATGGAGTCTTCGATCGACACAACAAGTCTTGTAATTGGGTATTTCCCAGATGAATACCACGCTTGGGTTGAGCCCCATCACTAACATATGTATATTTTTGCCTCATACCAAGCCTGACCCAATGTGCTTTGGACGGCTCACAATTCCCGGAAATACAGACCGAGGAGCATCATCGCCATCAAACCCATCCTTTACCATACTCGATCCGTTGTGTGAATGTCGTATGTGTGTGTGTATGTATGTGGGGGTGTGTGTGATTGTGTGGGTGTGTGTGATTGTGTGGGTGTGTGTAAGAATGTGTGTGTGTGTAAGTGTGTATGTGTGGGTGTTTATATGTGAGTGAGAATATGTAGGTGAGTGTGTATGTATGATTGTGTGTATGCGTGCGTGCATGTAGGTGTGTGTGTTGCATGTGTGTGTGTGTCGGTGTGTGTGGGTCGGTGTGTGTGGGTTGCATGTGTGGGTGTGTGGGAGTGTGTGTAGGGATGTGTGTGTGACAGGGGGGTTGGAGGAGGGTGAGGACGCATGGGAGAAGTGGGGGGCTAGCAAGCAAAAAAGGGGGGGGGGGTGGGCTAGTGGGTGGCTAGGGGGGGGTGCTATGGTGGAGGGGCTATGGCGGAGGGGGTGTGCGGGTTGAGGAGGGCGGAGGGCGGGTGCGGGGTGAGGGGGCGGAGGGTGGATGGCGGGGAAGGGAAGCAGCGGGGGGCTTGTGAGCAAAAAAGGGGGGGGGTGGCTAGTGGGTGGCTAGGGGGGGGTACTGTGGCGGAGGGGCTATGGCGAAGGGGGTGTGCGGGCTGAGGAGGGCGGAGGGCAGGTGCGGGGTGAGGGGGCGGAGGGCGGATGGCGGGGAGAGGGGGCAGTGGGGGGTGGCTTAGTGGGTAGCAAAAAGGGGGGGTGACTATGGCGGAGAGGGTGTGCGGCTGAGGAGGGCGGGTGCGGGGTGAGGGGGCGGAGGGCGGATGGCGGGGTGACGGGCAGTGGGGGCGGAGGGAGGCGGGGGCTAGGTGGCGGGGGAGGAGGACAGCCGGGGACGGGTGGCGGAGGCTATGGCGGAGGGGGGGGCGGGGTGAGGGGCGGAGGGCGGAAGGCGGATGGCGGGGGCGGATGGCGGGGGAGGGGAGTCGGGGCGGGTGGCGGAAGAGAGAGAGAGAGAGGGGGAAAGAGAGAGGGAGTGAGAGGGAGAGAGAGGGAGGGAGAACACGCGGGGGCGGGGGAGGAGAGAGAAAAGAGAGAGAGAGAGAGAGAGAGAGAGAGAGAGAGAGAGAGAGAGAGAGAGAGAGAGAGAGAGAGAGAGAGAGAGAGAGAGAGAGAGAGAGAGAGAGAGAGAGAGAGAGAGAGAGAGAGAGAGAGAGAGAGAGAGAGAGAGAGAGAGAGGAGAGAAAGAGAGAGAGGCAGGGACGGGGGAGGAGAGAGAGAGAGAGAGAGAGAGAGAGAGAGAGAGAGAGAGAGAGAGAGAGAGAGAGAGAGAGAGAGAGAGAGAGAGAGAGAGAGAGAGAGAGAGAGAGAGAGAGAGAGAGAGAGAGAGAGAGAGAGAGAGAGAGAGAGAGAGAGAGAGAGAGAGAAAGAGAGAAAGAGAAAAGGGACGAGAAGGCGGGGAGAGAGAAGGAAGAGGGAGGGAGAGAGAGGGGAGAGAGAGAAGAAAGAAAGAGAGGAAGAGAGAAAGAAAAAATGAAAGAGAGGGAAATAGAGAGAGAAGGAAGAGAGAGAGAGGGAAAGAAATCAAAAGAGAAGAGGGAGAGAGAAAGAAAGAGAGGAAAGAGAGAGATGACAGGGAAGAGAGAGGGGAGGGGGACCTACAGACCCCCACATCAAGATTTTGCACCGTCCCTGGTGCAATTCCTTTATTTCCTTATTCCTTCAAAATGAACTGTAGAAAATGAAAGACTATGGTATGTACGGGAAGTGAACTGCTTGCATCAATTCAAATAACCCTTCACCCTGGAGATGTTGACCAAGGGAATCCTTTTACCCTGCAAATCTTCCAAATGCACTGCGCCATGTGGCAATACCTTGATCACCTTATAAGGTCCTATCCATTTGGGTGCCAATTTTGTTGAAATTGCCGGGACTTGATGCACTAAGACCATGGACCCTTCTTGAACTTCATTCGATCTCAGATACCTGTCATGCAACCGCTTGCGCTCTTCTTGTGTTACCAGAAGTTTCTGCATTGCCCCTTCTCTGTACTCTTCTAATGCTACCAATCTCTGAATGGGGGGTTGAATGCCAATGGTTTTGATTCCTATTTCCTTTCTGATAATGAACTCAAATGGTGCCAATGCCTCTTTTCCATAAACTAAGTGAAATGGGGTCTCGCCTGTGGTTCCCCTCTTCGTGGTTCTGAAAGCCCAAATTGCACCAATTAGTGCTAGTGGCCAAGAGCTTTGATGATCAAAAGATAATTTGCAAAGTAGTCCAATCAAAATCTTATTGGAACTCTCTACTTGGCCATTTGCCCTAGGGTAGTAGGCACAAGATTTTTTATGGAAGATTTTGTACCTGTCAAATATAAACTGGAGCAATTGATTTACAAAATGGGTGCCCCTATCACTGGTAATTTCCAGTGGGCAACCAAATCTTGAGAAAATACGTTTATGCATAAATTTAGCTACTGTTAAAGCCGTGCAGTCCACAGTAGCTTTAGCCTCTATCCATTTAGTGGCATAACATGTGGCCATCAAAATATACTTTTTACCTCCTGGTTGACCAGTTGGGTTAATAGGCCCTATGAAATCAAGACCCCATCGTTCAAATGGAAGCCATCCGGTAGATATGACTAATGGTTGGAAGTTCAATCTGGTTGGCGTGGGAGCACATCTCTGACAGATGTGGCACTCTTTTGCAAACTTGATTGCATCCTTGAAAATATGCGGCCACCATAACCCTTTGTGGATGATTCTATGAGCCAATTCTTCCCCCTTTAGGTGTCCTTCATTGTGTGCAGCCTCCAGC
The DNA here is from genome assembly GCA_020310875.1 of Ceratopteris richardii. Taxonomy (NCBI): domain Eukaryota; kingdom Viridiplantae; phylum Streptophyta; class Polypodiopsida; order Polypodiales; family Pteridaceae; genus Ceratopteris; species Ceratopteris richardii. The sequence goes on along the minus strand of CM035419.1, from coordinate 99,199,395 downwards.
AAAAGATTTACCTCTTCTGGATAGACACACCTTCTCAATATATCATCCTGACAGTATTTATATAAATTTCCATTTATAAGAGAATATGCTTTGGTTTTCAGGAGCAATCTTCTCTTTTCTACAGGTGTCAAGTGTTCTGGGATCTTTCCAGTAGTGAGAACATGAAGAATTTCATCATACCAACCTGTCCGAATTGCTACTAGAAAAAGATTGCTATCTACCAGTTCATCATTAATACCTGTTGCCTTTTCACTCATTGCAGTTCTGGATACTTGATCTGCCATGTAATGCTCTTTTCCTGGCTTAATATGAATATCAAAATTAAATTCCTGAAATAGGAGTAACCATCTCCAAATTCTTCCAGCTACTCTAGGCTTGTTTATCAAATACTTCAAGGGCTGATGATCAGAAATAACAATGAAATGTACACCAAGGAGATAATGTCGGAACTTTTGAAGAGCGAATACGATAGCCAAACCTTCTCTTTCCGTTGTACTGTAATTTCTTTCAACTTGGTTGAGTAGTCTGCTGGCATAAGAGATAGGTCTATCCACTTTGTGAGATGATGGTTGAGCTAGAACTGCACCAACAGCATGAAGACTAGCATCTGTATGCACATGAAATTCCAATGACCAATTAGGAACACTTAAAAGTGGAGCAGTACATAGCCTCATTTTTAATTCACAAAATGCTTTCTCAGCCTCAGCACTCCATGTGAAAGGGATCTTTTTACTAGTAAGCCTTGACAAGGGCTTAGCAATTTCTGAATACATCCTATAATGAATCTTCTGTGATACCCTGCATGTCCCAAGAAACTTTGCACTTCTTTCGGGCTTTGTGGAATTGGCATGGAAAGAATAGATGTAACCTTTGCAGGGTCAACAGTTATGCCTTCAGCAGATACTATGTGACCAAGAAGAGTGCCCTTAGTGACCAAAAAGTGACATTTATCAGGATTCAATTTCAAACCTGTTTTGAGACATTGTTCAAAAATTTCTTTTAGATTTTCCAAATGTTCATGGAAATCTTGAACTGCTGCCCTCCTATCTGTACCTGAAAATACTGAAAACTCATCCATGAAAATGCGTAGAAAGGTTGTTAACCATTTGCCCAATATCAGATACATCGTTCTATTAAATGAAGCCGGTGCATTCTTCAAACCAAAAGCCATACGAGTATAGACATAAGTGCCCCAAGGAGTAACAAAGGCTGTTTTGTCCCTATCATCAGGGTGAATTACTATCTGGTTGTAGCCACTAAAACCATCCAAGAAACTATACAAAGTGTGACCAGCTACCTCTTCAAGTACTTGCTCTGTGAAGGGCTGAGGAAATCCATCTTGAATAGTCACTTTATTCAAAGCACGGAAATCAACACATACTCTTATTTTTCCGCTATTTTTCTTGGGCACAATAACCATAGAGGAGAGCCACCTGGAATGTTTGACTGGCACAATTATACCTGCTTCCTCTAGTTTTGTAATCTCCACTTTTACCGCTTCTGCATATTTCGGATTGAGTCGATATGGCCTACTTCTTACCGGCGCGGCTCCCTCAACTAAGGGTATCCGATGTAACCAGAGCTCTTCTGGTATCCCTGCTAGATCTTTGTAGGACCATGCGAAGAAGCTTTTGTAGGTAAAAAGCAAAGAAGTTACCTTCTGTAGCAAAGGAGGATAATGCCACAACCAGGATGCTAAGTGGACTACTTGAGGGTTCTCTTCATTCCCTAAATTTACTTCCTGAACCAATGTTTCAGGACTGGCCCTGTTTGATAAATCATCTCCACTATATGCAGGAGTGGAGTTTAATTTGTATTCTGCAACATGTTCTTCCATCCATCCTTGAGGTATATCTGAGAAAGGAAGATCTTCTCTGCCCTTAGGTTCAAAATCTTCTACCTCTGATACTTTTATCTGGGTTGCTTCCTCAAGGCTTGTGCTTTCTTGCCATTGCTCATTCTCCAACACCTTGTGGTCTTCATTGCCCTTTCCTGTAATTTCCTTATCTGCAACCTCTTCCTCAATTTCATTAATCTACATTGTGCAACACTCTGCACTTCCCATCATCCAATTTAACAATGTATCATCTTCTTGGGGTAGAGAGGGCATTACCTGAGTATCCACAGTATATCCAGTGGTTTTTCCTGAATCAAATCCTTCTTGCAAGTGTAGTTGCAGTTGACTATTGGTATTTGTTGAAATCCATAATTTATTTTTTCCCCAATCTTGCAAAGCTTTTGCTTGTCTCAGCCAAGGTCTCCCCAGGAGTAGAGGGTAAGAAGTCTCCTGTGGAAGTGCAATAACAACAAAATCTAGAACAAAATGGCAGCCCTGTACTACCATCAGTACCTTTTCAATAATGCCCAGTGGTGCAACCCGATGTTGATCCGCCAATGTAACCGTGAATGGTGCCAACTTGGTGGGGTTCAATTTCAGCTTCTTCATTGTAAAATCTGGCATTAAATTGATACCAGAGCCTCCATCTATGATCACACCTGTAAGAGCTTCATCCTTTATACAAACTGATAATCTTGAACTTTGGTAGTCCGCTAAGGGTGCAGGGGGAAATCCAACCATGAAACCATCTATACCAGGTGATTGGACCAAGTGAGCAGAGTGTATAATTTTCAGTAAGTCACTTCTTATTTTTGAATCCATCCTTATAAGTTCATATAGACTAACCTTGTGATGAATACCTTTCAAGATCTGTTCAATATTTACCTCCTGAGTGTCTTCTTGCAGACTGGTTGGTTGGCCCTTTAGAGAAGTAGTCATCTTATCATAAGCTCCTTCAATTTCTACCTGGTCCTTCCATCCAGACTTCTTTTCCTCCTCTTTATCCTGAAATCCTTGTTGTTCATCTCTATGGGTTGCAGCTGCTTGCCTAGCTCTAGTCATCATGGGCATTGCAGAGGATGAAACGGCATAAGACTGAGTAGTTTTTCCTTCTTCATGTGGAGAGACTGCAATCATATGAATTGGAGCAGGACGACCTCTTGGGCAATCTTTGGTATAATGATCCTTGGCCTCGGGACAATGTTGACAAGCAGGTGCATCTTCTGGGAGGGAACACCTATTTTGCATGTGACCATATTCACCACAACGATAGCACATCAAGGGTCTATTATATCTAGGCTTTGTAGGCCTATTCTCCTCTCTATTAGATGTATTTGAAGTACTAGCATAGTATGAATCCAAAGTTTGAGGGTTACCTCTCTACTGTGTACCCTTGAGGTAATAGCAATCTCTGGCTTCATGACCATCTTTTCCACAAAATTGACAGCTTACCTTAATAGGGCAATTAGCATTGGAATGTCCATTGTTGTTACAGATTGTACACCAAATTTGTCTTCTTATATCCTGAGTGGTCTTCAAATCTTCTAACTCTCGGCGAAGTTGAGCTACTTCATCATCAGTGGGACGCAGTGGTGGCAAGACCTTCTCTTCTTGTTGATTTTGTTGCATCTTCAATGCTTCCAGTTCTCTCCTTAGTTGCTCAATAGGATCCAGATTTGCAGCATACTTTGGTTGTGTATCTCCTTCAAAATGTTGCCTTGCTTCTTGAATGCGTGATGCAGCTGCAACAAAATCATTGAGGGTAGCATCCAATCTAAGAGACTCACGAAGCTTCTGCTGAGATGACCTAGGCAGAGCCTTTTCGATCCACTTTTTAACCAAAAAGTCACGTGGAGCATGTGGCAGACGTGCAACAAGTGCTTTTGTTCTAGTGTGAAGTTCATGAAAAGATTCACCTCATCTTAGCTTCAAATTCTCTAGCTGATCTAGAGCTCTTTCTGAGGAATCACTTGGTCGGAATGTCTGTGAGAATGCCGCCTTCAGAGCCTCCCATGTAGTGAAATAGCCATCTGCATATTGACTATACCATTTATCTGCAAGACCCTCCAATGTGGATGGAAAAAGTGCCAGCATTGCATCCTCTCTATTTTGCAGACCTCTTCCACGGCATAAAGAGATGAATCTCCTCACATGATCATCAGCATCCTCATAAGCATGTCCCTTGAAGGTAGGGAATTCGATGTTTAATCTGGAGAGTAGATGAGAAAGATCCTCCATTTGGACTGGTGTCTCTTCTGACGTGTCTGAGGAGAAGTCTAGAGTTCTCCTATACCCTTCTTTTGACAATGGTGTCGCACCCAAATCAATAGACAAATTTAGGGAGGACAGAGGGGAGGTAGACTCACTAGCCGTGGTTATTGCTAACTTGTTAAGGCTCCTTCGAACACGAAGAGATTCCTTATCTGCTCGTGTATGGGTCATGTACCTATTCGCAATTGCAATAGGGCAAGAATACCTTTCACAGAAATGTAAAGGTCCCACCGGGCGTGCCAAACTGTAGAGGAGGTACTGGGGTGTCCGCTTTTAACAAAAGTAAAGATTAAAGATTAACACTTCCAGTACATCGCCTACTCAAGGGGGGTTCTCTTTAGGGAAGTATACCCTTTAACATTTCTGTGAGCAGGCAGAAACAAAGTTTTCACAGAGTGGTAAATACTTCAGAAAATATGGACAACTAATGACCAGGGAAGACCGTACACTGCTTACAAATCAGATGATTACAAAGTTGGGCAAATGATGAATGATACTCAAAAGTGTAAACTCAGGGCTAACAAGCCACCCTAAAAATAATTCACTCCAGCACAACAGATTCTTCTCATCAACATAAGGGGCCAATGATATGCAGACTAACTCAGAACAATTCAAAGAATTTCACAAGAGGATAGGGCTCAATCACCAATACAGACTCACGGAAAGGAAAGAAAATCCAAGGCACTTTCTTACACTCTAGTGCTCATAGCCCTCAACTGAGAAGCCTCCCCTCTGTATACACACTACAGAGTAGCTCCTACAATAGACTTGAAACCACCAAGTGTAAGAAAGGACTTCTGTACGTACACACAAACCATTGTATCTCCCAAGAACATGTACTCCAGTGTACCCAAATGAGCACAAATTCCTTGATTTTATAGGCCCCAATAGGCCAAGAGGCCTTGCCGAATCTTCACGTCCACTGATCCCGCGCCGGTGGAATGCCCAAAATTGGGGGGTAGGTCAAATATTCCCTTGATTTGAATTAGATCCTCAAAATAGGTAGTCACCGTGAATGGTTGGTGACAAAAAGCTTTGCCCTGCTTTCACTTTTTACCCAGCACATTGTTATCCCGTACCCACATGGGGTGGGTGACTAATAAATCATCTTCAATAACTTATTTGCCAATCTTGTTCAGTGAACTTGCTATAATGTTCCCAATTATCCTGGTAAAGATGGAGTCTTCGATCGACACAACAAGTCTTGTAATTGGGTATTTCCCAGATGAATACCACGCTTGGGTTGAGCCCCATCACTAACATATGTATATTTTTGCCTCACACCAAGCCTGACCCAATGTGCTTTGGACGGCTCACAATTCTAGGAAATACAGACCGAGGAGCATCATCGCCATCAAACCCATCCTTTACCATACTCGATCCGTTGTGTGAATGTCGTATGCGTGTGTGTATGTATGTGGGGGTGTGTGTGATTGTGTGGGTGTGTGTGATTGTGTGGGTGTGTGTAAGAATGTGTGTGTGTGTAAGTGTGTATGTGTGGGTGTTTATATGTGAGTGAGAATATGTAGGTGAGTGTGTATGTATGATTGTGTGTATGCGTGCGTGCATGTAGGTGTGTGTGTTGCATGTGTGTGTGTGTCGGTGTGTGTGGGTCGGTGTGTGTGGGTTGCATGTGTGGGTGTGTGGGAGTGTGTGTAGGGATGTGTGTGTGACAGGGGGGTTGGAGGAGGGTGGGGACGCGTGGGAGAAGTGGGGGGCTAGCAAGCAAAAAAGGGCGGGGGTGGCTAGTGGGTGGCTAGGGGGGGATGCTATGGCGGAGGGGCTATGGCGGAGGGGGTGTGCGGGCTGAGGAGGGCGGAGGGCGGGTGCGGGGTGAGGGGGCGGAGGGCGGATGGCGGGGAAGGGAAGCAGCGGGGGGCTAGTGAGCAAAAAGGGGGGGGGGGGTGGCTAGTGGGTGGCTAGGGGGGGTACTATGGCGGAGGGGCTATGG
>CM035419.1:99178336-99183336 GCA_020310875.1 Ceratopteris richardii | reverse complement strand
TAACTTTTTCAAGATCTATGTGAATCCCTTCCTTAGAAACAACTCTCTCCAAAAGTCACTTCCCTCTTTGCAAAAAAATATTTACTCATCTTACCACATAGTTTATGCTCTCTGAGTTTCTATAAAGTCTTCCTGAGATGCAATGCATGTTCATCATCATCTTTATAATACACAAAAATATTGTCAAGAAAGACTAATATAAATTCATCCACATATTCATGAAACATATTATTCACCAAACACAGAAATGTTGCAGGAGAATTCGTCAATCCAAAGGGCAAAATTGTGATCATAATGTGTTCTAAAAGTGATTTTGGGTATGTCCTCACACTTTGATCTAATTTGATGATATCCCGATCTTACGTAAATTTTAGTGAATATTGTGGCACCACTCAATTAACTCAGCAATTCATGTATGTGTGGAAGTGGATAATTATTCTTAATGGATTTCGTGCTCAATCCCCTATAGTTGATACAAACTCTGTATGAGCCATCTTTCTCTTTTTGAAACAAAATAGGTGCTCTCAAAGGTGAACCACTAGGACTTATCAACCCCTTCTTCAATAGATCATCTAGTTGGAGCTTCAACTTTTTCAATTCATCAATATTGAACCTATAGGGTGATCTAGAATAAGGCTCACTTCCTAGATAGAGGTCTATAGCATGGTCGATTTTCCTACGAGGAGGCATGCTTGAAAGTAACGGTTGGTGAATCAGATCAACCGTTGGAATAACAGTGCACGTCGGGTGCTTGAAGCAAGCTCAGGTGCAGTGGAGACTCAAGAAGAAAATGATACTCTCAAATATTTAAGCGGTTCAAAATCAAAGATTTTCCATCTAACTTAAAGCTTTGGAAATTCTTGCCATATCTTGATATCACATCAATAAGCATTAGTAATTAAAGTACAACAATAAAGTTTTTATCAAATTTGGCTCTTTTTTTTTCCGAACTTCCAATCACTTCTGCAAAGTTTTATCATTTACGTATTTGTTTTTAAAAAAAGACTTCAGTGTTGATCGGCCATTAGAGCAACCATAGCAACAAAAAAAGTCTCAAGATTCTCAATCATGAAAACACACCATATGTATGGCCTTTAACTTTCACAATTATGTTGCTTAAAACAAATCATCAAAAAATCTAAAGAAAATATGAATTCGCAAAAGAGAGTTCGCTATGACAAAACTTAAGTTAATGAAGAAAAATAAAATATCATTTGTTCCAAAGCTTCATGTTCTATCAGACACCTTCATCTTATTTGGCATTGGCCTCTTTTTTCAAATTGAAGCCATTGGAAATGATCACTCTCGCGGAACTTCAAACAAAAACATTACATTCATTTCAGTTTATGTAAGTCCAAGCAATACAGTTGGCTTGGACTCAAATGAGGTGAAAATTGTACGAAGCAGCATTAGCTCGGGCCATTGTTTTTCAGAAAGTGTTAAAAGTTCCTTAACTTTTACTTTTCGAATCTAATTCGTATTCTTACTAAAAACAATGAATCGATTCAGCTCAACTTATTCATCACAAAAGGAACGAAAGCAAGAAGCAATTAGCATGTATATCATGTTGTAAGCATAACTTCAAAATAGAGGCAATGGCTTATTCGGTGCCATTCCACCTTTACAACTTATTCATCACAAAAGGAACGAAAGCAAGAAGCAATTAGCATGTATATCATGTTGTAAGCATAACTTCAAAATACAGGCAATGGCTTATTCGGTGCCATTCCACCTTTGCACAAGCAAGATGAAACAATATGCTCAGCCTAAATGAGCAAAACTTTATATATACTTCTTTATTTAAGAAAAAAAAGACAAGCATATAATCCACGTTTTAGAATTAGATAATATGACATGACAAGAATCGCTTTGTAAATTGATTGGTGAAGACAATTTTTGTTTTCGCGATTGTTCCTTTGCTACTCAGAATCTATTGACCATCAAATTTATGCAAGAAGAAGGCGAAAGTCTTCATGTATGGTAGACATGCCATGTAGTCTATGGTTCAGAATAATGCAAGAGAGTGAACGTTGATTTTAACTCATAACAATAGACTGCTGCAAAGTGAATTGAATTCTTCGTTTAACAAGGCAAAGACTGATCACTAATGTCATTATGTATTCATAGGCATGGCAAATATAATCATATAAACTTAATTCCTTACAACCCAAATACTATAACAAGTTTGGTGCATTTTTCGGCTCGCTTCAGAGTATTTGAAGTTCTACCTTAAGTGTGTATGTCAACATCACACTCGTTCAAAATTGATGGCATTAGCCTACACAATTCGCAGAAAAAGGATTCAGCCGCAGGACCCTATATGCATGTTCTGCATGACATAATCCAGCAAAAGCGCAAGACAGATCACAAGATTCGAGAGAAAAATTAACTAGATCAATTTATCCTTTGAACTGTAATGATCAGCAACCACTAGAAAGCACTGATGTGCATCAAAGCAGCAAGGTTTGGTGGCACGTACACTATTCATTGTTCATCATTTAACCAAAACTTCATCATAAATCCCTACCCATTCAATGCATATTGGAATTATTGACTTCCTCAAAACTCTTTAATGACTCATTACTCAACTCTGCAACATGTCGTACTCACTATATGAATAAAAAAAAACACGAAAGCCTACCGAAAGCACTCAAATCTTCTTTGCTCGTTGTCATATTGGCAACAAGAGGTTAAATTTTTAGTGCCTAAAAAACTTCTAGGAAACAAAATGCAAGTTTTTGCGTATGACATACACCCTAGGTCTTGATGCAGCTCTACAATTGCTCCCTCCATCATGATCCTTACCTCCTACACCGTCTTCAGATCTGGCTACTTAATGTTCAATTTCAAATGATTGATTAGGGTTTTTGAGTTTGACCACTCATCTTAACAAATGAACCCCATAGATGGGAGCACCTAATTGGTTGGTTCATATGTACTCCAATTAAGTCTTATAGGGACCTTTAGGGGTTTCTCAATGAGCTAGCCTTGAACGTCTTGTAGGTCTTTCCATGCTAAATGACATTTTTGAATCTCTCCTCCCTAAGTTCAATACATAAGGATATTCATTAAGCTATTGAACCCATGAACTAGCAATGTGATTAACGCAAACTTCTGGTATCCTAATGTGTTGTCTATCCCTTTCCACATGTCTACGTAAGCTAATGTTCATATGCTTTGTTAATTGGCCCCATTTTCCAAGTATAACCATGTTGTCGAGTACTTTTGTAGTGTCCACCTGCTCGTTTTAATTTCTTTTGGATTGATTTCTTGTGTTAACAGCGGAATCATCAAGATCACTTAAGTTTTCCGCAATTTTTTATTCATCGCGATCAAAATTTGTCCCTTCTCACTTAGGTTACCTCTACTTAGCTTAAACTATTCTTGGACTTCAGAAATTGAAGGACCTTGAACTCTTTCATGCCTTTGATTGCCCTAAATTAATTCAATTTACTAGTCTTGCTTAGCCTAAACTATCAAATTGGTCAAGGGAGTTTAGTCAACTTCCAACCTCAAGCTTGATGCTTTTATCAATGCCTAAATGTCCAAGGTTTGTGCTTCTAAGCATGCTGCATACAATAAGCATTCTTAGTCTTTCCATAGAGTGTCTAAAATTGACCAAAAAAATTGCATCCCTAAAGATTCTCATTTTTGCTTGTCTATTGCAAAGGTGAGAGACTATATGTCGCAATGGGTAGAAATATCAGTCGTGCTCTGCCTATCACAATGGATAGGGCAATCACGATAGACAACATCTATTGTAGGGCCTATGTAGCACGTGGATAGATATAGTGTAGTTTTGTGTCTATTCTATGTCTCGTTGTCATGCTGACTAGATTTTTATCACACTAGATACTAACAGTTATAGGTTCTTGTCTGTCATCTATCGGTGAGAGATGATAGAAACTATCTCTGATAAAAGTTTTCTACCATGATGGATAGGGAGAATGTGTATTTTGTAAAAAGAATCATATTTTCTTGATGTGCATGTGATTTAGACGATTATGACATGCTAGATGTCTAGAAAGAATGCGTATTTTGTATGGTGGGATGACCTTGAGCAAGTGAACACACACATGGGCAAGTGGTAAGCACACTTATATGCACATACATACACACGTGCACATACAAGGTAAGACAAAGAAAGATAATAATGGAATCTTCAATTATAAACTCAAAACTAGTTTATAATGCTCATGATTAGGTTCATTCTTCAACTAGCTAACCCCAAAAATGAACCATCTAAGTCTTTGTATAGATTTATGACTAGATGTGGCCTTGTTTAGACCAAGCACATGGCTTACTCAAAAAATAGGTTCACTTGCTCATTTGAAGGCTCAAACAGTGTCGGAAAGATTTCCACCTTCAAGTTTATATTCAAGGAAATAAAAGTACTTTTGATTGGTGATATCTTGACCCCTCTATAACATTGTTGATAAATTGCTTTGAGTTGAGCTATTTTCTCTGGGAGTCCCTACTGGTATAAATTACTATAGCTTATATATGTTCATGTTAGGGTTTTACCCTAAAAACCATTTCCATGTGTGAATATACCCTAGTATGTAGGGGGTATGGGTAGATACTTATAGGTTAAGCTAAATAAATGTGTATGTAAGTATTTATATGAGTCTTTATGAGGGATTCAGAGGGTATATATGTATGTGTAGGTGTTAAATTGATGTGTGTGAACCTTTAATTTGATCATGATATGATTACATTTAATTAAAATTTCTTATATTTTATACATTAGTAAAATTACTTTAACATATCCTTTAATTACTGATGTTAATGATATGGTTTTTATATCAATTACGGTATTAAACCGTACAGTAAACTTAACTTAAAATTATTAAAGAATTCTTAAATTAAAAACCAATTAAATAAAAATGAAAAAGTAAAATAGGTTAAATTATGTGTGGTATATGTGAGGTAATCTCAAAGTGTGGTAAAAAAACGTTGTGTATTTAAAGTGTGAGAAAAGTAAATTTAAAAGAATGGTA
>CM035419.1:99170836-99173336 GCA_020310875.1 Ceratopteris richardii | reverse complement strand
TTCCTGAGATGCAATGCATGTTCATCATCATCTTTATAATACACAAAAATATTGTCAAGAAAGACTAATATAAATTCATCCACATATTCATGAAACATATTATTCACCAAACACAGAAATGTTGCAGGAGAATTCGTCAATCCAAAGGGCAAAATTGTGATCATAATGTGCTCTAAAAGCGATTTTGGTATGTCCTCACACTTTGCTCTAATTTGATGATATCCCGATCTTATGTAAATTTTAGTGAATATTGTGGCACCACTCAATTAACTCAGCAATTCATGTATGTGTGGAAGTGGATAATTATTCTTAATGGATTTCGTGCTCAATCGCCTATAGTTGATACAAAGTCTGTATGAGCCATCTTTCTCTTTTTGAAACAAAATAGGTGCTCTCGAAGGTGAACCACTAGGACTTATCAACCCCTTCTTCAATAGATCATCTAGTTGGAGCTTCAACTCTTTCAATTCATCAATATTGAACCTATAGGGTGCTCTAGAATAAGGCTCACTTCCTAGATAGAGGTCTATAGCATGGTCGATTTTCCTAGGAGGAGGCATGCTCGACAGATCATAAAAAATACATCTGCGTTGTAGGCGTGAAAGTAACGGTTGGTGAATCAGATCAACCGTTGAAATTACAGTGCACGTCGGGTGCTTGAAGCAAGCTCAGGTGCAGTGGAGACTCAAGGAGAAAATGATACTCTCAAATATTTAAGCGGTTCAAAATCAAAGATTTTCCATCTAACTTAAAGCTTTGGAAATTCTTGCCATATCTTGATATCACATCAATAAGCATTAGTAATTAAAGTACAACAATAAAGTTTTTATCAAATTTGGCTCTCTTTTTTTCCGAACTTCCAATCACTTCTGCAAAGTTTTATCATTTACGTATTTGTTTTTAAAAAAAGACTTCAGTGTTGATCGGCCATTAGAGCAACCATAGCAACAAAAAAAGTCTCAAGATTCTCAATCATGAAAACACACCATATGTATGGCCTTTAACTTTCACAATTATGTTGCTTAAAACAAATCATCAAAAAATCTAAAGAAAATATGAATTCGCAAAAGAGAGTTCGCTATGACAAAACTTAAGTTAATGAAGAAAAATAAAAGATCATTTGTTCCAAAGCTTCATGTTCTATCAGATACCTTCATCTTATTTGGCATTGGCCTCTTTTTTCAAATTGAAGCCATTGGAAATGATCACTCTCGCGGAACTTCAAACAAAAACATTACATTCATTTCAGTTTATGTAAGTCCAAGCAATACAGTTGGCTTGGACTCAAATGAGGTGAAAATTGTACGAAGCAGCATTAGCTAAGGCCATTGTTTTTCAGAAAGTGTTAAAAGTTCCTTAACTTTTACTTTTCGAATCTAATTCGTATTCTTACTAAAAACTATGAATCGATTCAGCTCAACTTATTCATCACAAAAGGAACGAAAGCAAGAAGCAATGGCTTATTCGGTGCCATTCCACCTTTGCACAAGCAAGATGAAACAATATGCTCAGCCTAAATGAGCAAAACTTTATATATACTTCTTTATTTAAGAGAAAAAAGACAAGCATATAATCCACGTTTTAGAATTAGATAATATGACATGACAAGAATCGCTTTCTAAATTGATTGATGAAGACAATTTTTGTTTTCGCGATTGTTCCTTTGCTACTCAGAATCTATTGACCATCAAATTTATGCAAGAAGAAGGCGAAAGTCTTCATGTATGGTAGACATGCCATGTAGTCTATGGTTCAGAATAATGCAAGAGAGTGAACGTTGATTTTAACTCATAACAATAGACTGCTGCAAAGTGAATTGAATTCTTCGTTTAACAAGGCAAAGACTGATCACTAATGTCAATATGTATTCATAGGCATGGCAAATATAATCATATAAACAAAATGCAAGTTTTTGCGTATGACATACACCCTAGGTCTTGATGCAGCTCTACAATTGCTCCCTCCATCATGATCCTTACCTCCTACACCGTCTTCAGATCTGGCTACTTAATGTTCAATTTCAAATGATTGATTAGGGTTTTTGAGTTTGACCACTCATCTTAACAGATGAACCCCATAGATGGGAGCACCTAATTGGTTGGTTCATATGTACTCCAATTAAGTCTTATAGGGACCTTTAGGGGTTTCTCAATGAGCTAGCCTTGAACGTCTTGTAGGTCTTTCCATGCTAAATGACATTTTTGAATCTCTCCTCTCTAAGTTCAATACATAAGGATATTCATTAAGCTATTGAACCCATGAACTAGCAATGTGATTAACACAAACTTCTGGTATCCTAATGTGTTGTCTATCCCTTTCCACATGTCTACGTAAGCTAATGTTCATATGCTTTGTTAATTGGCCCCATTTTCCAAGTATAACCATGTTGTCGAGTACTTTTGTAGTGTCCACCTGCTCTTTTTAATTTCTTTTGGATTGATTTCTTGTGTTAACAGCGGAATCATCAAGATCACTTAAGTTTTCCGCAATTTTTTATTCA
>CM035419.1:99110836-99128336 GCA_020310875.1 Ceratopteris richardii | reverse complement strand
TTTTTCATTAGCTGTCGTGCTTTAACCTTGATCTCTTGCACCATTTTTGAGTTGCTTTGCACATAAAGTATGCATATTTTAATTTGGAATGAGCACATGTTTTTAAATCCTGTAAATACCTTGTTCGAGTGGATCTTGTTGGTCTAACTGTGATTGGCATGGATGTCGACTGTGAGCCTGGTATGAAGGTGGATTGAGGACCTTACAGTGGTCACCTGGGAAACCTGGTCAGTGGACAAAAGATCTCGATGGATATTTAATGATAAAAAAAAGAGTTCTCGTAATGCATTGGGGGAAGAAACAACGTAGTAGGACAAGAAGGAGCTTCGATGGAGGTCTTCTAGCGCATACGATCACCTATGGCAGACAAAAGGGAAAAGAGAGGGAGGTCGTCATCCTGGCTCTGATGATGGGCCTTGCTGCCATTCATTTTCCATAGTTATGGGGCAGAACATCAGGCTAAAAAACACATCCGTACGTGTGAGGGGAAGAAAAGCCCATGATCAAGAGGGATCAGAAGGGAAAGAAGATATGCCGATCTTTAATGTTCAGAGTTCATTCGAGAAGTAGACTTTGGAGAAAACATCAGGAAGGCGACGGACAATTTTAAATAGAGACATGAGAAAGAGGCAGGGAAGAGTTAGAATTGGGAGTGTGCTTTGTTTATCGTCGGATGTGCCTTGGAAAGATTGCTTGCCAGATCTATCAATGTTGCCTTAAGTTTGCAAGGGATCGACTTCTCATTGATTGAGTTGCTTCATGCTTGCACGCTTTCCACTCAATTGTACATGCCATTTTGAGTGCACTTGCACTTATTGTCAATCATATCCGGAAAGGGAAACTAAGAGGAGAGGAGGATGAAACTTCTTGCTTTTGAGCATAACTAAGATGTGCATCTTTCTACGGTCATTTCACTATAGCGACCGACAATGGTGAATTTGTGACATTGAAGGAATTAAAATGTGACACGAAGTGAGGCCCTCATGTGAATCTGGCAAGTCGGTCACAGTTTCTAGCTGCAAGAGGATATTTCAGTAAATGCTACACACATCAGGGGAGATTGAAGAAAAGTGGCACTTGCCAAGGCATTTGAAAAAACAGGGACTGCTCAAGAGAGTAAGGAACGTACAGAATACGTGATTCAAGATGTGGAATTAGAAAATAAGAGACTCCAGAGGGGACTTACAGAGACGAACGAGAAGTCGGAACTACTATAGGTAGGGACAGCAGATTCGATATTCAGATGCGCACATGAATCACAAAGAAGTTAAGATCATGATGAGAGATGGTGAGAAGAAGCCTTTTTCAAAAGTTTCCTTTGACGATTTAATGTTGATGCGGAGGAGCTAAGTTCAACTTCTGAACAAGATGATTGAATAATTTGAAGGCTATGCGGGTCAGTGTTTAGAGTTAAATTTATTTCTTCATATAGTCTAGACTTTGATTTCAACAAACTGAAAATAAGTGAAGAACTGTTTACTCACTCGACTATAAGTGATCATGTATTTTGGGTGCCGTTTGTCAATATTGATGTACATAGTTTATAACTCACCTACGGAAATACTAGTCCAGATATGTGTGATTAATTTTAGGAAAAGGTTTGTATGCAAGGATTAAAACTTTTAATGATAGAAGCATACTTGGATTGGATCAAGATATTGATAAAGAAAAATCATCTGTTTCAATCAATGCGAGTAATATAGAGACATGTCTGCCACTCTTTTGCATCAAAACCACTAGATCAATAACTGTGTGCAGTGCCCGAAGTTTTCGTGCATGAACTATTAGGAAATTAATGTTCAGATGATGAAGGATGAGGTGAAGTATATATTATAAAAAGGTTGGAGATTGATTAGTTATTGCGCCGATTCCGCATAATAGCAAATCATACTTTGCTTGATAGCCCTATTGTAAGAATATCCCCCCCCCCCCCCCCCCCCCCCCCCCCCCCCCCCCCCCCCCCCCGCCCCCTGAAAAGCCACCAGCATGGAAGTGCTACTCGTTGGAAAATGATGACATACAATTAGGTCCAGATCCAACTCTACAGTTGCTCCATCCATCATGATCCTTCCCTTTCTCTCTCTCTCTCTCTTTGTTGCTCTCAAGAATGAAATGAAGGGAATGCAATGCAAAAGGGAATATGACAAGGAAGGTGAAATTTTCATGAAGATGAAGATGGAGGTAGTGGTGAGAAGGGATGGTAAGGATCATGGTGAAGAAGGGAAGAAGATGAAAGACAAGAAATTTACCTATGATTCGAGTGTCAAATCATTATTTCTTACCATCACACACCCGTTCTCAAAGCTCCCTCTCTAGGAACAACACCAAATTTCGTGTCACTCTAACAAAATGACAAGCACCAAGGTGAGGAGATCGACCTCGTAATTCTCCATTTGCAGAGATGTGACTCTAGTGGGATGAACTTGAGCAAGTGAACACATACATGGGTGAGTGGGTATCACAATTATATGCACATACATACACATGTGCACATACAAGGTAAGATGGAGAAAGAGAACAATGGAATCTCCAATTATTAAACTCAAAACAAGTTTGCAATGCTCATGATTAGGTTCATTCTCCAACTAGCTTACCCAAAAAATGAACCATCCAAGTTTTTTTATAGATTTATGACTAGCTTTGCTCTTGTTCAGACCAAGCACATGGCTTACTAAAAACATAGGTTCACTTGCTCATTCGAAGGCTCTAACGGGCTAAAAAAAGTATGAAATTTCAGACTTACATTGTTTGATTGCTCAAGATTTGGGCTTGAACAAAAAGAGGTCTATTCTACCAAAAATGAGATTTAGAATGAAGTGCTATTGTTGTTTTCTTTGACTGTGCTCTCTCTAGCCCCTTTTCCTCATGCTTCCTTGGCGTGTCAAGCATCCTTCATTGCTAACAAATGTAAATGGCACGAATGGTGAATTTGGTGACTCAGAAAACAAGTTATGCCAAGGTCTATGACTTCTTCTCCATCTTAAACATAAGCCACCAAGGGAGCTATAGGTGGGAATTATCAATCTTTTGATCAATTGCTTACTTTTTTGCCTTAAACAGTTCTTTGATACCAACCTCATGGACTAGACTGTTAGGACTACCACTCGCTAGAGATTTGACTCTCTTCCCAACCTTACGCCTATATATATAGATCTTCAATCAATGATAACCACGACACTAACTTAAGTTTACCTCTGCATGTATGATCTGCAACTCTCCTTTCAAACCTTCCACTATAATCTAGTAGTGGTAATGTACTCGAGAATCAAGCTAAGTATCGTTCCACACAAATTAAGTCATGTTAATTTAATTTCGGAGGCTCTAGAGCTCTTTGATTGAAATGCATGCTCCATACTCCTCGTGGAATTCAAACCCAAGACCTCCTGCTTCCCATCCTTGAGAATTCACCACTATGCTAAGTGCATTTGTTATTTTAGAGAGAACATGAGCCCATTCTTAAGTGTAGTATGAAGATATTTAATCGTCGATGACAATGAAAAAACAATGTTTGATTTATGACCTATTCACACTAATCAGATGTTGATATCATAGAATTAGCTTATAATAGCTTGTATATATGACGGTAACTCTAACAAGCCACTTATCTTTGTATATTCACTTGGTACTACATTCAATAGTCTATTGTTCTCCTAGATTATTCTTCTTCCTTATGTTGTTCCCATGCTTTCACAAACCTCAAACTCGTACAATTGGTATCACAAATATCCGATTTCTCTAGAGTAGTGTGGACATCCCTGTAGTCATAATCTAAAAATTGCACAAAACTCAGTGAGGATACTCTAGGTAATAAGGACTATCACAATGATCATGCAAGCAATTTCGTCCTTTTATGAAAACCCTATATACACCAATACAAGCATCTCAAAGTTGCTACATGTCTAGAAGAGCTTGAACAGGTATTTCTTACCAACGTTCTATGATACAATAAATTTTTGGCATCAAGGTATTAAGTTAGTGGCCATGGCTGAAAGTAAGGATGTATTCTATATGTTGGATATTGACTATAAGCTCGATGGTACCAATTACCCATTGTGGGCATACATTATGTGACATGTGTTGGTCACAAAAAGCCCATGGAGCATTGCGGAGGGTGTTGAAAATGCATACTATGTGTGCAAATATAGTGATTAAGGATAGAGAGCAAGTTTGATTGGATGGCAAAGATGCATTGATAGCTTTGTCTATCCAACATGCCATTCTTTCTCACATTCACTGTAGAGGAGGTACTGGGGTATCTACTTTTAACAGGAGCATGCAACAAGCACTCCAATACTTCACCTACTCAAGGGAGGTTCTGCTTAGGGGAATATACCCTCTAACACTTCTGTGAGCAGACAGATATCAATGATTGCATAGAGTTGTGAATACTCAAGAAAATATTAATGACAACTGAGAATGAAGGAATACCATTCACTGTTCGAACAGATGATTACAACATAAGCAAGAAAAATGCTCTAAAGTTGATGCTCTTGGCTAGCATGCCACTCCACAACTAAACACATTCATTACAAGAGATTCGTCCAATCCATACAATGAACACAGCTAGATGTAGGTTAGCCCTAATCAATAGAAAGTCTGAAGAATTGCTCTAAGGAAAAGAGCATAAAAATACCACTGACTCACACTCAAAGACAAAACCAGGCCACTCTCTTCACACTAGTGCTATTAACCCGCCACTGGGAAGCCCACACTCTATATCCACACCACAGAGTGACTTCCTACACTAGGCTTGTAACCACAGAGTGCAAAGAGAGAACCCCTGTACGCATGTAAGTATATGTGTGTGTCCCAATTGAACACATATCCATTGCTTTTATAGGCTCCAATAGGCCAAGGGGGCCTTCACAATTCCTCACGTCCACTGATCATGCACCGGTTGATTGCCCAAGATTGGAGGGGTAAATCAAATATGCCACCAATCTTGAATTGGATCCTCAAAATTAGGCAGTCGTCATGAATGGTTGGCGGCAAGAGTCATTTCTCCACTTTCACTTTTACCACTTACACTCTTAGTGTCACCTTTGCATGCAAGCTAAGATCCTCATTTTGTTGCGCCCATGATGTTCGAATGGCCCTTAGAAGCACATCATTCACCTAATTTTTGTAGTAGCTTTTGATCCTTCATATTAAGTGGGCGGTGTGGGAGATGAGTTGTGGGGAGTTGAAGGAGATTAGGGGGGTCGTGGGAGGTTGTGGGTGGGAATAGGGGGTGAGTTGTGGGGAGTTGCGGGGGTTTTTGGGGTGTGGTAAAAAATTGATCCAAGATTTCAAAGTTATTATTGCACCATTGGAAAGTACTCGCTGAGAGCTTTCCAACGATATATAAGATTGTAGTGTTTGGTTGAGAAATGATCCTCCAAATATCCATCCAAACTCCATGAGAACCTTACGGGGGTCATGGGAAATTGTGGGGTTCATAGGGTTTGTGGGGTTTGTGGGGGGTTGTGGAGGGGTGTGGAGTTGTGTGGGGTTTGTGGAGTTTGTGGAGGGCTATGGAGGGGTGTGGAGTTGTATGGGGTTTGTGGAGAGCTATGGAGGGGTGTGGAGTTGTGTGGGGTTTCTGGGGTTCATGGGGTTCATGGGGTTTGTGGGGTTTGTGGAGGGTTGTGGAGAGGTGTGGAGTTTGTGGGGGGTTTTGGAGTTGTGTGGGGTTTGTGGACAGTTGTGGAGGGGTGTGGAGTTGTGTGGGGTTTGTGGGGTTCCTGGGGTTTGTGGGGTTTGTGGGGGGTTCTGGAGTTGTGTGGGGTTTGTGGAGTTTGTGGAGGGTTGTGGAGGGGTGTGGAGTTCTGTGGGGCTTGTTGGGTTTCTGGGTTTGTGGGGTTTGTGGGGGGTTTTGGAGAGGTGTGGATTTATGTGGGATTTGTGGAGTTTGTGGAGGGCTATGGGGGGTTGTGGAGTTGTGTGGAGTTTGTGGAGTTTGTGGAGGGCTGTGGAGGGGTGTGGAGTTGTGTGGGGTTTGTGGGGTTCTTGGGCTTTGTGGGGTTTGTGGAGGGTTGTGGAGGGGTGTGGAGTTGTGTGGGGTTTGTGGGGTTTGTGGGGGGTTGTGGAGGGGTGTGGAGTTGTGTGGGGTTTGTGGAGTTTGTGGAGGGCTGTGGAGGGGTGTGGAGTTGTGTGGGGTTTGTGGAGTTTGTGGAGGGGTGTGGAGTTGTGTGGGGTTTGTGGAGTTTGTGGTGGGCTCTGGAGGGGTGTGGAGTTTGAGGGGTTTGTGGGGTTCATGGGGTTTGTGGGGTTTGTGGGGGGTTGTAGAGGGGTATGGAGTTGTGTGGGGTTTGTGGAGTTTGTGGAGGGTTGTGGAGGGGTACGGAGTTGTGTGGGGTTTGTGGAGTTTGTGGAGGGCTGTGAAGGGGTGTGGAGTTGTGTGGGGTTTGTGGAGTTTGTGGAGGGCTGTGAGGGGGTGTGGAGTTGTGTGGGGTTTGTGAAGTTTGTGGAGGGCTCTGGAGGGGTGTGGAGTTGTGTGGGGTTTGTGGGGTTTGTGGAGGGTTGTGGAGGGGTGCGGAGTTGTGTGGGGTTTGTGGGGTTTGTGGGGGGTTGTGGAGGGGTGTGGAGTTGTGTGGGGTTTGTGGAGTTTGTGGAGGGTTGTGGAGGGGTGTGGAGTTGTGTGGGGTTTGTCGAGTTGTGGAGGGCTAAGGAGGGGTGTGAATTTGTGTGGGGTTTGTGGAGTTTGTAAAGGGCTGTGGAGGGGTGTGGAGTTTAAGGGGTTTGTGGGGTTCATGGGGTTTGTGGGGTTTGTGGAGGGTTGTGGAGGGGTGTGGAGTTGTGTGGGGTTTGTGGAGTTTGTGGAGGGCTGTGGAGGGGTGTGGAGTTGTGTGGGGTTTGTGGAGTTTGTGGAGGACTATGGAGGGTTGTGGAGTTGTCAGGGGTTTGTGGAGTTTGTGGAGGGTTGTGGAGGGGTGTGGAGTTTGAGGGGTTTGTGGGGTTCCTGGGGTTTGTGGGGTTTGTGGGGTTTGTGGAGGGTTGTGGAGGGGTGTGGAGTTGTGTGGGGTTTGTGGAGTTTGTGGAGGGCTGTGGAGGGGTGTGGAGTTGTGTGGGGTTTGTGGAGTTTGTGGAGGGCTATGGAGGGGTGTGGTGTTTCAGGGGTTTGTGGGGCTCGTGGGGTTTGTGGGGTTTGTGGAGGGTTGTGGAGGGGTGTGGATTTATGTGGGGTTTGTGGAGGGTTGTGGAGGGGTGTGGAGTTGTGTGGGGTTTGTGGAGTTTGTGGAGGGTTGTGGAGGGGTGTGGAGTTGTGTGGGGTTTGTGGGGTTTGTGGAGGGTTGTGGAGGGGTTTGGAGTTTCTGGGGGGTTGTGGAGTGTGCGGAGGGTTGTGGAGGGGTGTGGAGTTGTGCGGGGTTGTGGTGGTGGTGGGGGCCAGGGGGTGGTGGGGGAAAAGAGGAGGGCTGGTGGAGTTGGAGGGGGTCGTGGTGATGGTGGGGGCCGTGGGGGTGGTGGGGGAAAGAGGAGGGGACGGTGGGGTTGGAGGGGGTGGTGGTGATGGTGTGTTTCGCGGGGGTGGTGGGGGAAAGAGGAGGGCTAGTCGAGTTGGAGGGGGTCGAGGTGATGGTGGGGGCCGTGGGGGTGGTGGGGGAAAAGAGGAGGTCTAGTGGAGTTGGAGGGGGTGGTGGTGATGGTGGGGGCCACGGGGGTGGTGGGGGAAAAGACGAGGGCTAGTGGAGTTGGAGGGGGTTGAGGTTATGGCGGAGGCCACGAGGGTGGTGGGGGAAAAGAGGAGGAGATGGTGGGGTTGGAGGGGGTTGCAGGGAAGAGAGAGAGAGGGAAATGCCGCGATACAGACCCCCACATCAAGTCTCTACAGTGTCCCGGTGCAATTCCCGAAGCTGAAAACAAGATAGTGAGGGAAGTTCTTCCTCCTTGACTTAATTCAGGTGATTCTTCACCCCGGAGATATTAACCAGTTTTTTTTCTCTGTTTTTTTTTACTTTTTTTTCACTCTTTATATCATAAACTTTAATCACTGAATGAAATACGGTAGGTACGGTGAATGAAATGCTTCGAATTTACCTTAATTCAGGTACTTCTTCACCCTAGAGATATTGACCAGGGGTATCCTCTTACCCTGCAAATCCTCTAGATGTACTACTCCATGAGGTAATACCTTTACCACCGTGTAAGGTCCTATCCATTTGGGTGCCAGTTTGGTTGGAATTGCTGGGACCTGATGCACTAAACCATGGATCCTTCCTGAACTTCATTAGACCTCAAATACCTGTCATGCAGTCTCTTGCGCTCTTCTTGTGTTACCTGAAGTTTTTGCATTGCTCCTTCTCTGTATTCTTCTAATGCCACCAATCTCTCAATGGGAGGTTCAATTCCAATGGTTTTGGTTCCCATTTCCTTTTTGATAATGAGTTCAAATGGGGCAATGCCTCTTTTCCATATACTAAGCGAAATGGACTCTCACCAGTGGTTCCCCTTCTTGTAGTTATGAAAGCCCAAATTGCACCGATCAATGCTTGTGGCCAAAATCTTTGATGATCAAAAGATAATTTGTGCAGCAACCTGATCAAAATCTTATTGGAGCTCCATGCTTGGCCATTTTCCCTTGGATAGTAGGCACAAGATTATTTATGGAAGACCTTGTACCTGTCAAATATAAATTGGAGCAGCTGATTTACAAAATGTGTTCCCCTATCACTAGTGATTTCCAATGGGCAACCAAATCTTGAGAAAATACGTTTATATAAGAACTTGTCTACTGTTAATGCCGTGCAATCCACAGTAGCTTTAGCCTCTATTCATTTAGTTGCATAACATGTGGCCATCAAAATATACTTCTTACCCCCAGGTTGACCAGTTGGACTGATTGGTCCTATGAAATCAAGACCCCATCGTTCAAATGGGAGCCATCCTGTAGATATGACTAATGGTTGGAAATTCAATTTGGTTGGTGTAGGAGCACATCTCTGGCAAATGTGGCATTTTTTAGCAAACTTTAGCACATCCTTGTAAATATGAGGTCACCATAGTCCCTTGTGCATGATTCTGTGAGCCAATTCTTCCCCTTTTAGATGCCCTTCATTGTGTGCAGCTTTTAACAAAAGATTCACCTGCTCTAGATAAACACACTTTCTCAAGATATCATCTTGACAATATCTATACAAATTCCGATTTATGAGTGAGTATGCCTTGGTTTTAAGGAGTAATATTCTTTCTTCTATAGGTGTCAAATGCTCTCGGAGTTTTCCAGTAGTGAAAATCGAGAATTCCATCATACCAATCAGTCTGAGTTGCTACTAGGAAGAGATTACTATCCACCAGTTCATCATTAATACATGTTGCCTTCTCACTCATTGCAGTCCTAGACACTTGATCTGCCATGTAAAGCTCTCCTCCTAGCTTAATATGAATATCAAAGTTGAATTCTTCAAAGAGGAGTAACCATCTCCAAATCCTTCCAGCTACTCTAGGCTTGTGTATCAAGTACTTCAAGGGCTGATGGTCGGATATGACTATAAAATGTACACCGAGAAGGTAATGCCAAAACTTATGAAGAGCAAATACAATAGGCAAGCCTTCCCTTTCGGTCCTAGTGTAGTTCCTTTCTGCTTAGGTGAGTAATCTGCTGGCATAGGAGATAGGTCTATCAACCTTGTGTGATGATGGTTGAGCTAGAACTGCACCAACAGCATGAAGACTAGCATCTGTATGCACATGAAACTCTAATGACCAGTTAGGAACACTTAAAAGTGGAGCAGTACATAACCTCATTTTCAGTTCACAAAATGCTTTCTCAGCTTCAGCACTCCATGAGAAAGGGACCTTTTTACTGGTAAGCCTTGATAAGGGCTTAGCTATTTCTGAATACATTCGTATGAATCTTCTATGATATCCTGCATGGCCCAAAAAACTTTGCACTTCTTTTGGGCTTGTGGAATAGGCATGGATAGAATAGCAGTAACCTTTGCAGGGTCAACCGTTATCCCTTCAGCATATACTATGTGACCAAGAAGAGTGCCCTTAGTGACCAAAAAGTGACATTTAGCAGGATTTAACTTCAAACCTATTCTAAGAAGTTGCTCAAAGATTTCTTTTAGATTTTCCAAACGGTCATGAAATAGAAGAAAGCCACCTAGAATGTTCTATTGGAACAATTATACCTGCTTCTTCTAGTTTTGTAACTTCCAACTTTACAGCCTCTACATATTTTGGATTGAGTCGATATGTCCTACTTCTTGCAGGCGCGGCTCCCTCAACTAAGGGTATTCTGTGTAATCCATGCAAAGACATTATTGTAGGCAAAAAGTAAAGAAGTTACCTTCTGCAGTAAAGGGGGATAATGCCATAGCCAGGAGGCCAAGAGGACTACTTGAGGGTTCTCTTCATCCGTAACTTCTTCTTCTATTTCACTGATTTCCACCGTGCAACAGTCTGCACTTTCCATCATCCAATTCAATAATGCATCTTCTTCTTGGGGTAGAGAGGGCATTACTTGAATATCCACAGTATACCCAGTAGTTTTCCCTGAGTAGAATCCTTCTTCCAAATGTAATTGTAGTTTGCTATTGGTGCTTGTTGAAATCCATAGTTTGTTTTTCCCCCAATCTTACAAAGCTTTTTCTTGCCTCAGCCAAGGTCTCCCTAGGAGTAAAGGTTAACTGTGCAAGTGTAATAACAACAAAATCTAGAACAAAGTGGCAACCGTGTACTATCATCAATACCTTTTCAATAATGCCAAGAGGCGCAACCCGATGTTGATCTGCTAGTGTAACTGTGAATGGTACCGTCTTGGTGGGGTTCAAATTTAGTTTCTTCATTGTGAAATCTGCCATCAAATTGATACCAGAGCCTCCATCTATGATCACACGTGTGAGAGCTTCATCCTTTATACAAACAGATAATCTTGAGCTTTGATAGTCTACCAAGGGTGTAGGGGGAAAATCAACCATGAAACCATCTATACTCGATGATTGGATTAAGTGAGCAGAGTGTATAATCTTCAATAAGTCACTTCTTATTTTTGAATCCATCCTTATAAGTTTGTACAAACTAGCCTTGTGATGAATACCTTTCAAGATCTGTTCAATGTTTACCTCATGAGTGTCTTCTTGCAGACTTGTTGGTTGGTCCCTTCGAGAAGTAGCCATCCTTTCATAAGCTCCTTCAATTTCTGCTTGGCCCTTCCACCGCACCTTCTTTTCCTCTTCTTTATCCTGGATTCCCTCTTGTTCCTCTCTATGGGTTGTTGCCGCTTGTCTGGCTCTAGTCATCATGGGCATTGAAGAAGATGAAACAACATAAGACTGAGTGGTCATACCTTCTTCTTGTGGAGAGACTGCAATCATATGGATTGGATCAGGACGGCTTCTTGGGCAATCTTTGGTGTAGTGATCCTTAGCCTCGGGACAATGCTGACAAGGAGGTGCATCTTCTAGAAGGGAACACCTGTTTTGCATATGGCCATACTCACCACAACGGTAGCACATCAAAGGCCTATTATATCTGGGTTTGTTGGTCCGTTCTCCTCTCTATTAGGTGCATTTGAAGTACTAGCATAATATGAATCCAAAGCTTGAGAGTAACCTCGTTGTTGTGTACCCTTGAGGTAGTAACAGTCTCTAGCTTCATGGCCATCCTTTCCACAAAATTAACAACTTACCTTGTTAGGACAATTAGCATTGGACTACCCATTGTTGTTACAAATTGTGCACCAAATATGCCTTCTTATATCTTGAGTGGTCCGCAAATCTTCTAACTCACGGCCAAGTTGGGCTACTTCATCATCAGTGCATCGTAGTGGTGGCACAACCTTCTCTTCTTGTTGCTTTTGTTGCATTCTCAATGCCTCCAGTTCCTTCCTTAGTTGCCCAATAGGGTCTAGTTCTACAGCATAATTCGGTTGTGTATCCCCTTCAAAATCTTGCCTAGCTTCTTCAATGCGTGATGCTGCTGCAACAAAATCATTGAGGGTTGCATCCAATCTAGGAGACTCACGTAGCTTCTGCTGAGATGACCTGGGCAGAGCTTTTTCTATCCATTTTTTAACCAGGAAGTCACCTAGAGCATGTGGCAGACATGCTACAAGTGCTTTTGTTCTAGTGTGAAGTTCATAAAAGGATTCACCTCATCTTAGCCTTATATTCTCCAGCTGGTCTAGAGCTCTTTCCGAGGAGTCACTAGGTTGAAATGTCTCTGAGAATGCCGTCTTCAGAGCCTCCCATGTAGCAAAATGGCCATCTGCATATTGACTGTACCATTTGTCCGCAAGGCCTTCCAATGTGGATGGGAAGAGCACCAGCATTGCATCCTCTCTATTCTGCAGACCTTGTCAGCGGCATAAGGAGATGAACCTCCTCACATGATCATCAGCATCCTCATAAGCTTGTCCCTTGAAGGTAGGGAACTTGATATTGAGTCTGGAGAGTAAATGAGAGAGATCCTCCATTTGCACTGGTGTTTCTTCTGACGTATCTAAGGAGAAGTCTAATGTTCGCCTATGCTTCTCCTTTGATAGTGGTGTTGTACCAAAATCAATAAATAAATTCAAAGAGGGTAGAGGGGAGGTAGGTTCACTAGTTGAAGATATAACTGACTTGTTAAGGCTCCTTCATATACGAAGAGGCTCCTTATCTGCTCGCCTATGGATCATGTACCTACTTGCAAATGCAATAGGGAAAAAATACTGAAAAAGAGGACTATTTACTATCCTTAGGGCTCTCACAGAAATGCAAGAGTCCCACCGGGTGTGCCGAACTATAGAGGAGGTACTGGGGTATCTACTTTTAATAGGAGCATGAAGGAAGCACTCCAGTACTTCACCTACTCAAGGGAGGTTCTCCTTAGGAAAATATACCCTTTGACACTTCTGTGAGCAGGCAGATATCAATGATTGCACAGGGTCGTGAATACTCAAGAAAATATTAATCACAACTGACAATGAAGGAAGACCAATCACTCCTTAGTTCAAACGGATGATTACAACATATGCAAGTGAAATGCTCTAAAGTTGATGCTCTCGGCTAGCATGTCACTCCAGAACTAAACACATTCATTACAAGAGATTCGTCCAATCCATACAATGAACATAGCTAGATGCAGGTTAGCCCTAATCAATACAAAGTCTGAAGAATTGCTCTAAGGAAAAGAGCATAAAAATACCACTGAGTCACACTCAAAGACAAAGCCAGGCCACTCTCTTCACACTATAGTGCTATTAGCCCTCCACTGGGAAGCCCACGCTCTATATCCACACCATAGAGTGACTTCCTACAGTAGGCTTGTAGCCACAGAGTGCAAAGAGAGGACCTCTGTACGCATGTAAGTATATGTGTGTGTGTACCAATTGAACACAAATCCATTGCTTTTATAGGCTCCAATAGGCCAAGAGGGCCTTGATGATTCCTCACGTCCACTGATTATGCGCTGGTTGATTGCCCAAGATTGGAGGGGTAAATAAAATATGCTACTAGTCTTGAACTGGATCCTCAAAATTAGGCAGTAGTCATAAATGGTTGGCGGCAACAGTCATTTCTCCACTTTCACTTTTACCACTTACGCTTTTACTCTCACTTTTGCATGCAAGCGAAGATCCTCATTTTGTGCCGCCCGTGATGTTTGAATGACCCTGAGAAGCACATCCTTCACCTAATATTTTTAGTAGCTTTTGATCCTTCATATTAAGTGGGCGGTGTGGGAGGTGAGTCGTGGGGAGTTGAGGGAGATTACGGGGGTTGTGGGAGGTTGTGAGTGGGAATAGGGGGTGAGTTGTGGGGAGTTGCGGGGGTTTTTGGGGTGTGGTAAAAACTTGATCCAAGATTTCAAAGTTATTATTGCACCATTGGAAAGTAATCGTCGAGAGCTTTCCAACGATATATAACATTGTAGTGTTTGGTTGAGAAATGATCCTCCAAATATCCATCCAAAACTGCATGAGAACCTTATCGGGGTCGTGGGAAATTGTGGCGTTTATGGGGTTCGTGGGGGGTTGTGGAGGAGTGTGGAGTTGTGTGGGGTTTGTGGAGTTTGTGGAGGGCTTTGGAGGGGTCTGGAGTTGTGTGGGGTTTGTGGAGTTTGTGGAGGGCTCTGGAGGGGTGTGGAGTTGTGTTGGGTCTCTGGGGTTTGTGGGGTTTGTGGAGGGTTGTGGAGGGGTGTGGAGTTTGTGGGGGGTTGTGGAGTTGTGTGGGGTTTGTGGAGTTTGTGGAGGGTTGTGGAGGGGTGTGCAGTTGTGTGGGGTCTGTGGAGTTTGTGGAGGGCTGTGGAGGGTTGTGGAGTTGTGTGGGGTTTGTGGGGTTCGTGGGGTTTGTGGGGTTTGTGGAGGGTTGTGGAGGGATGTGGAGTTTGTGGGGGGTTGTGGAGTTGTGTGGGGTTTGTGGAGTTTGTGGGGGGTTGTGGAGGGGTGCAGAGTTGTGTGGGGTTTGTGGGATTTGTGGGGGGTTGTGGAGTTGTGTAGGGTTTGTGGAGTTTGTGGAGGATGGTGGAGGGGTGTGGAGTTGTGTGGGGTTCATGGGGTTTGTGGGGTTCATGGGGTTTGTGGCGTTTGTGGGGGGTTGTGGAGGGGTGTGGAGTTGTGTGGTATTTGTGGAGGGTTATGAGGGGGTGTGGAGTTGTGTGGAGTTTGTGGAGGGGTGTAGAGTTGTGTGGGCTTTGTGGGTTTTTGTGGGGTCCGTGGGGTTGTGGGGTTTGTGGAGGGTTGTGGAGGGGTGTGGAGTTGTGTGGGGTTTGTGGAGGGTTGTGGAGGGGTGTGGAGTTGTGTGGGGTTTGTGGGGTTTGTGGAGGGTTTTGGAGGGGTGTGGAGTTTGTGGGGGATTCTCGAGTTTGTGGAGGGGTGTGGAGTTGTGTGGGTTTGTGGTGGTGGTGGGGGCCGGGGGTTGGTGGGTGAAAAGAGGAGGGCTGGTGGAGTTGGAGGGGGTGGTGGTGATGGTGGGGGCCGCGGGGGTGGTGGGGGAAAAGAGGAGGGGACCGTGGGGTTGGAGGGGGTCGTGGTGATGGTGGGGGCTGCGGGGTGGTGGGGGAAAAGAGGAGGGCTGGTGGAGTTGGAGGGGGTCGAGGTGATGGTGGGGGCCGCAGGGGTGGTGGGGGAAAAGAGGAGGGGACGGTGGGGTTGGAGGGGGTCATGGTGATGGTGGGAGCCGCGGGGGTGTTGGGGGAAAAGAGGAGGGGACGGTGGGGTTCGAGGGGGTCGTGGTGATGGTGGGGGCCGCGGGGGTGGCGGGGGAAAAGAGTAGGGCTGGTGGAGTTGGAGGGGGTTGAGGTGATGTTGGGGGCCGCAGGGGTGGTGGGGGAAAAGAGGAGGGCTGGGGAAGTTGGAGGGGGTTGTGGTGATGGTGGGGGCCGCGGGTGTGATGGGGGAAAAGAGGAGGGCTTGTGGAGTTGGAGGGGGTCGAGGTGATGGTGGGGGCCGCGGGGGTGTTGGGGGAAAAGAGGAGGGGATGGTGGGGTTGGAGGGGGTTGCAGGGAAGAGAGAGAGAGGGAAATGCCGCGATACATTCACTTCCACGAGACAACACAAGATGCTTGGGATACTGTTATAACATTATGCTAGGGAAGAAAGTTCTTGATTTATATATGTATTACGTGGTCCTTACATTCATCTTTTTCTCTCTAAAATGAGCGAGTTTATGCATGGTTGTGGTCTCAAAAGTACCTAGGTGGTTAAATGCATTACTTGTCATGTACCCCACGTATTTGCTTGATTTATCATAAGGAGGGAACATTATTGCCATGTTTATATACTATTTCTTCACGTGCTCTGATTAGGTTCAAAGTTCTAAAATATATGTGTCAACAAGTGGATTTCGCTTTATGATTGGCGGCTTGTGCGTGTATTGGTTAAGCAAGAAGTAGCATATTGCATCCACATCTTTTCATGAGGCTAAGCTTAGGAAAAAAGTTATACCTTCGGTGGAGTGTGTGTGGCTCTCATGGCTGATGAATGATTAGGAAAAAAAGTTATACCTTCGGTGGAGTGTGTGTGGCTCTCATGGCTGATGAATGATTTGGGTGGTTTGTAGACTCCTAAAACCATCCTATTGCTATGAGTACTTAGAAACAGAACGCCTTGACCTTTGGAGGGAACATAGAATTTGATGGTCGCACAAAAGCACTTTGAGGTGTACTATCATTATGTTAGGAAGAGATGCTTTGTGGTCTTAATCAGTTTGATTTATGTTTTGAGACAAGAAAACCTTGCATAGTTGCTCATCAAAATTTTGGGCTTCTTCGTGGCTTACAAATATTTTCTCATGAAGAGACACAGTGCATGACCTCTTAAACAGCAAGAGGGTAATGAAGTTTAGTAAAGTTTCAATACCATGCCGCAATGTTAGAGTCTCATCGATACAAAGTCATTAGGAGAGGGTAAGATATGTAGTTTAGTAGGTTTAGGGACTAGACACCAACGTGTAAAGAAAGTAGTTTAGTAGAGCAATTTTTCTCCCAAAGTTCAAGGTATAAAGGAAATAGCTACAATGCTATTGCCTCGGATATAATATAGTGAACAAAAGTTTTCGAAGTGAAACGAGATACGTCATGAAAGTACTCCAAAGCTTAGCGGCATCCAACCATTATGTGATGAACTTGTACAAATCATGGGCTAAGTTACCAATTGTATCCTTGAAAATTACACGCAAGGTCTCAAAGGTACATCAAAGGTCTCAACAACGTTGAAAATTTCAGCCAAGCTCAATTGTCCATAAAAATATCTAACGGTGTCTGTTTCATATAGAATTCTAGGTTTTGGATATAACCATTCGATAAAGCATTTGCCTATGAAGCAAAGACGAAACTTATTGTGGAAAATTAAAAAAAGAATGGTATGTGCGATAGAACTTATGATGTGCATGGGATAGCCTAGCCTACTCTATGGGTATAGAGTAAATAAAAGAGGCAAGATTGCATGCATGTAGTCAATCCCATCAAGTCGAGGGTCAATCACCAAATCACTAGGTCATCTATCAAAGAGATCATAGACTATCAATCTTAGAAAACAACTCATCACACGGAGTCCATTGTCTAGACACACATAAATAATTTTTTCAATTGAGATTAACACATCCACATGAATGCATGTATTAAATATACGTAATTGATGTACAGAGTTCAAGTTTATAAATCCATGCTTTACACATACGTATAAATTGAGATTAGGGTCACTTACTCAATGATTTGTCTTATTAATTAGTTAAACAAGGCAATGTGGTGAGTCTATCCGTGCAATACCTTCGGACCATTGAATCTAAATAATTTCTAGTAATGTTTCGTCAGTCTAACCCTTGGTTTATGGGATACCAGAAACTAGGGATACTATACCTTCACTTTTTCTTTCAATACATTCAAGTCGGGGAGATTTGGCTAAACACATCACACCCACAAACTTTGTCGGCTTTGCAGTCAACTACGGTTTTTGTCTCCAGAAATATGCCTTGAGAAATTATCGGGTTTTGTCGACTACGGCTTTTGCAGTCGCCCTCCCGACGGCAGCCATTTCTCAGCCACTTGAGTTGTCTTCTGCGTTCAGTTCTGCTTCTACGAGTGCCCTCTCATTCGCGTT
>CM035419.1:99068336-99105836 GCA_020310875.1 Ceratopteris richardii | reverse complement strand
ATGCACACACATATACACATGCACACACATATATATGCACACACACATACACATGCATAATGCATACACATACACACATGCACACATAATGCATACACATGCACACACATATACACATGCACACACATATACATGCACACACACATACACATGCACACACACACACATATGTACACACACACGCATATGTACACATATATATACACACATAGACACACACACACATACGCATAGACACACACACACACATACACACAAATACACACACATAGACACACATACACAATGCATAATGCATACACATATACACATGCACACACATATACATGCACACACACACACATATGTACACACACACATATGTACACATATATATACTCGCATAGACACACACACACATACGCATAGACACACACACACATACACACAAATACACACACATAGACACACATACACAATGCATAATGCATACACATACACACATGCGCACATAATGCATACACATGCACACACATATACATGCACAAACACATACATATGTACACACACATATACACGCATAGACACACACACACACATACGCATAGACACACACACACATAATGCATACACATGCACACACATATACATATGCACACACATATACATGCACACATACATACACATGCATAATGCATACACATACACACATGCACACATAATGCATACACATGCACACACATATACACATGCACACACATATACATGCACACACACATACACATGCACACACACATACATATGTACACACACATATACACGCATAGACACACACACACATACACATAGACACACACACACATACACACAAATACACACACATAGACACACATACACAATGCATAATGCATACACATACACACATGCACACATAATGCATACACATGCACACACATATACACATGCACACACATATACATGCACACACACATACATATGTACACACACATATACACGCATAGACA
The DNA here is from genome assembly GCA_020310875.1 of Ceratopteris richardii. Classification (NCBI taxonomy): domain Eukaryota; kingdom Viridiplantae; phylum Streptophyta; class Polypodiopsida; order Polypodiales; family Pteridaceae; genus Ceratopteris; species Ceratopteris richardii. The sequence goes on along the minus strand of CM035419.1, from coordinate 99,104,832 downwards.
CACACACATATATGCATAGACACACACTCACATAATGCATACACATGCACACACATATACACATGCACACACATATACATGCACACACACATACACATGCATAATGCATACACATACACACATGCACACATAATGCATACACATGCACACACATATACACATGCACACACATATACATGCACACACACATACACATGCACACACACGTATACACGCATAGACACACACACACATACGCATAGACACACACTCACATAATGCATACACATGCACACACATATACACATGCACACACATATACATGCACACATACATACACATGCATAATGCATACACATACACACATGCACACATAATGCATACACATGCACACACATATACACATGCACACACATATACATGCACACACACATACACATGCACACACACACACATATGTACACACACATATACACGCATAGACACACACACACACACATACGCATAGACACACACTCACATAATGCATACACATGCACACACATATACACATGCACACACATATATATGCACACACACATACACATGCATAATGCATACACATACACACATGCACACATAATGCATACACATGCACACACATATACACATGCACACACATATACATGCACACACACATACACATGCACACACACACATATGTACACACACACGCATATGTACACATATATATACACACATAGACACACACACACATACGCATAGACACACACACACATACACACAAATACACACACATAGACACACATACACAATGCATAATGCATACACATATACACATGCACACACATATACATGCACACACACACACACATATGTACACACACACATATGTACACATATATATACACGCATAGACACACACACACATACGCATAGACACACACACACATACACACAAATACACACACATAGACACACATACACAATGCATAATGCATACACATACACACATGCACACATAATGCATACACATGCACACACATATACATGCACAGACACATACATATGTACACACACATATACACGCATAGACACACACACACACATACGCATAGACACACACACACATAATGCATACACATGCACACACATATACATATGCACACACATATACATGCACACATACATACACATGCATAATGCATACACATACACACATGCACACATAATGCATACACATGCACACACATATACACATGCACACACATATACATGCACACACACATACACATGCACACACACACACATATGTACACACACATATACACGCATAGACACACACACACACATACGCATAGACACACACTCACATAATGCATACACATGCACACATATATACACATGCACACACATATATATGCACACACACATACACATGCATAATGCATACACATACACACATGCACACATAATGCATACACATGCACACACATATACACATGCACACACATATACATGCACACACACATACACATGCACACACACACACACAGATGTACACACACACACATATGTACACATATATATACACGCATAGACACACACACACATACGCATAGACACACACACACATACACACAAATACACACACATAGACACACATACACAATGCATAATGCATACACATATACACATGCACACACATATACATGCACACACACACACTCATATGTACACACACACACATATGTACACATATATATACACGCATAGACACACACACACATACGCATAGACACACACACACATACACACAAATACACACACATAGACACACATACACAATGCATAATGCATACACATACACACATGCACACATAATGCATACACATGCACACACATATACACATGCACACACATATACATGCACACACACATACATATGTACACACACATATACACGCATAGACACACACACACACGTACGCATAGACACACACACACACGTACGCATAGACACACACACACATAATGCATACACATGCACACACATACACATGCACACACATATACATGCACACACACATACACATGCATAATGCATACACATACACACATGCACACATAATGCATACACATGCACACACATATACACATGCACACACATATACATGCACACACACATACACATGCACACACACACACACACATATGTACACACACACATATGTACACATACATATACACACATACACATAGACAAGACACACATATACCTACACACATACACACATAATGATGCATACACACATATACACATGCACACACACACATACACATGCATACACACACATACACATGCATACACACACACATACACGTATATATATTGATTTCTAACCATTTTGTTTTGTATGTTAGGTAGTATGGATCCCAGTAGAGAGAGAAAGGCAAAACTCACTCTCATAAAAAGTCTTATGAGAGCAAGAGTTCCGTCAGATACTCTAGGGGCCATAATGCGGGACTACGCAGAGATGTCCGATGAGGAGCTGGATTATACGATCCAGATGCTTACGCGATCAGACGAGGGCTCTTCTGCAGATCCACACGCAGGAAGAGAGCTATCTGCTCATAGGTATGTTTTTTTTCATAAACTTTTTTAATGATATTATAGCACATATTTTTATTTATTTCTATCTATCTATTTTCAGGACACCTATACCACCTCCAGCACGTGACAGGAGAGCAGAGACGTTGCCTATGAGGACATGCATAGGCACGTTAGGACTAGAGTGCGACATAGAGCCAGAGGGGAATATTGTATACATAGGAAATGGATTGGAGTTCAAGAGGAGAATGCGTGCACTATGCGACTCTTACCTGCGCTTTATCCACTTACCGTGGAAGTAAGTAAAAGTTTTACATATAAATTGAAATATATATCTTATGTTTTATTTATATTATGTTTTTTATTTTTGTAGTGAGCATGATGAGAGGGATAAAAAGTACGTGCTCAGTTCACTTGAGACGGAGTTTGGGACAGGGTGGTCTCTTAAATGGTGTTTAAAAGAGATGCGGACACTTATGGCGCATCGTCGTGACAATGCATGGTATGTATGTATATGAGAGAGAGAGAGAACACTAATCTCGATATTAAGGTTTTGAAATCCCTAATTTAAAAACTCTAATTCAACCTTTTAGCCATATGTTTGAAGTATATGTACACCTCCGACGTCCTACTAGAGAGATGTCTCTCCTCCCAACCTTATGCCTCTATATATAGCTACTCGAATCAACGAGGATCATGATTCATAATATATGTAAAGATATATACACATCATGTAGATAGGATACATAAATATAAAATGGAGTAGATATATTATGCATCACACATACATGCCTAAATGCACACATAAATATATATATACATACTAACATATTTACATGTACATATTTACACATACATGTACATGCCTACATGCACACATAAACATATATATACATGCATACATATTTACATGTACATATTTACACATAGACACATATACATATATACATGTACACAATTATAAAAACTTGCATATATTACGTACATGAATACATGAATATTTTACATAAATGCATATGCATATATACACATGCATATTTAACACATGTATACATATATCACACACATGCAAACACATACATATACATGAAATATATATATATGCATACTATTATATGTATACATATAATACACATGAATACACACACATATGCATACATACATGATAAAAATTTACTCCTCGAAGATAAAGCTATATATAAAATAATTAGGCATACCCCCGAGCTTCATGTTCTAACTTAGAAGAACATGATTTCATCTCTGTAGTAGGATTCATCGTTATTCAAGTTAATAAAAAAAACCTATTATCTGATATCCATTCAAAAGCTTCAAGTTACTATCTAATCTGCTCATATGTTTTCATTATTGCCATCATTTTGGTAAGACATCAATATAGTCTCATCTTCATTATCCTTATTGATTTCATTTATTTCTTCTATTGTTAAATCTATGTTCTCATGAATCACATCATCTATTGGTGGATTAATATCTATTTCTGGTAATTCCTCTTCCTCATCAGTAGAATCAGCATGTAGAGAATTATCCTCTTCATCAAAAAGATTAGTATCATTATCACGTATAATGAGTCTAATTTCTATTCCAGATGTTGATGTATCAGTATCTGATGCTGAATCATCAAGAGGACTTTCTTCAATCTCTCTAACAATAAACTGTTCAAACAATGACCTACCTCTAGGTTGCACATGAATGACTTGCCACCAAGGATGAGCATCTGGGTTTTTATAAAAAAAATGCTTGTTCAATATGCCTAGGAAGAATATATGGTTCTTTAGTAGATCGCATTACCTTGGAAGAATCAATTGCCCAAAACCCAGATAATTCCTTTCTTATTGTAGAATTACTACCTTTATACTCCGCTCGATACCAGTCAACCTTCAAAATGACCTATCAAAATTTTTATAACAACAAAAACGTCCCATTATTAGGTGCTTAAAAAAATAACCAACTCTAAAAAATATATATAAACTTTTTTCTACATGTTTGAATGTACGAAATGAAATTTTGTAGATACCAACAATAGTTCCTACGTAACCAAGTTCGCTATTTATAAGGTTCGTGTCTTTTGAGCTAGCACGTGATAGTTTCTTGAAACAAGCAACAATACTAGAAGCCTCTGTTTTACGTAAAGAATCAATGGCTTTGATTCTAATATGCTGTCCAAAAGCCCACATATTAGTGAACATTCGAGCCTGCAAAATAAATTCAATTAGTAAATAGAAACTAGCATACATATATGAGAAAAATAAAATATATATTTTAATAAAATTACCTTTTGTTCACAACCTATCATTAACTCTCTTTGCTCATCTGAGATTTCTTCATTATTTGCGTTGGCGCGTTGCAAACGACTATATAGCCAATCCGTGAAAGAAGGTATATCTGTAATCTCATTATTATCGAGATTACGTCTAGATCTTTTGTTTTTTCGCCTTTTACTTTGGAGACTTTGAAGTTCCTCGTACTCGCTAACGAATGCTTGCATGCATTCGCTATTATATGCTACAAAAGTAGAAACATCATTTTTTTCTTGAAATGTAAATAAGAATGGAACCCCCTTACCTGATAATACCTCATCTGTTATTTTTGAAGAAGACTCGTTGGTCCATGCACGTGGAGCTTCTTCATGAACTCTTTCAAGGTACTCACTAATGTAATACATGCACTCTTCAAGCATCCAACCCTTTGCCATGGATCCTTCTGGTTTTGCTCTTTGTCGCACATAACCTTTTAGTATTCCCATAAATCGCTCGACCCAAAACATCCATCGAGTGTTGACAACACCATCAATCTCTATCTCATCTACAAGATGGACTAGTAAATGAACTTGAATATCAAAAAATGAAGTAGGAAGTTCTTTTTCCATCAAACATAGTAGCTCTTTGCATTCACGTTTTTTTTTGTGGGATCGAATTTTTATCGATCTCTTTGGATGTAATCCACCTATACAAATCATAAAAACAATTGTAAAGAAGTTAATTAAAAAATAAAAGATATCCAATATTCATACATATTAAATATAAAAGTATCATAATTACCTTATAAGTGATCCAAGACGATAGATCACATCTCGTACTCCTTTCGTTGTACATCCATCGATAACCAAAGGTAAAATATGTTTCAAAACGTTATGCCAGTCATGGGTCTTTAATCCAGATAAGCTCTTATCATCCATAGTAAACATGTTTTGAAACGATGCTCCATATCCTGTAGGAGTCTTGATCAATTGAATTTTATTGTTGATAGTTTGTATCTCTTTTGTTGTAAGTACCCAAGGAGCAGATGCATAAGTCGTTTCTTGTCGATGTCTATCAAAAACTGGCCATAACTTTGGTTTGGATTTTTTATCTTTCGAATCATTCCTTGATGTTGTGGTATCTTTTAGTCCAAGAAGATGCTGCCATAGTGAATAACCAACATTTTTGAATATATGCATAGGATCAAGAAGATGACATACTTTTAACTCTTTCCAATACTTCAAAGAATACCATATTGATATCTTCTCTGCGAGTGCCAATTTCCCTTTACCTCTGTTCACATACTCATTATCTGAATCATCACTGAAGATTTCTGCTTCTGGATCTATCAGAGGTCCATCTGTCCATTTTTTATACCAATCCATAGGCGTCATAGGTTTTGGATACTGGCCTATTTCAAGCTTTCCATTAAAATGTATCGCTTCTCTTTTAGATCTTAATGGATGATCATCAGGCAAGAATCGTCGATGTCGAAGATAAATATTTTTGTTGAGATTCTTACTATAGATTGATCTCAACCAATCACCACAATATGGACAAGCTTTATAACCCTTAGTAGATATTCCTGCATCATGGAAAAGGATAAAAATATAATTAGATTAAATCATATTCATTTACATGCATATTGAATAAAAAAATTACATCAATACCTGAACAAACGCCATATCCAGGAAAATCGTGAATAGTCCAAGCCACAATACCACGAATCGTAATATGTCTTTCATTGATGCTTTTCAATGACATTAATACCTCTCCATAACTCTTGAAGATCGTCAATGAGAGGAGCAAGATATACATTCATATCTTTAACTTGTCTTTTGCCTGGGATTAAAAGTGAAAGCATTAAATGTTCCTTTTTAATGCTAAGATATGGTGGAAGATTGTAGTTTATGACTACCACTGGCCATGTTGACCATTTACTGGATTTCATGGAGAATGGATTAACCCCATCTAATGCAACTCCTAACTTTAGATTCTGTGGATTTTGTGCAAATTCAGGCCATGTAGAATCAATATGCTGAAAAGCAACACTATCATGAGGAATTCTGATTATTCGATCAGTACTTTTGTGATCATGTCCCCAAGTCACAAGCTTTGATAATTCGGGGTTTTGAAACATATGTCTAATCCGTGGAGCCAATGGAAAATGTCTCAATACCTTATTCGGGATTTTACCTTCTTCACCCTTATATCGAGGAGATTGACATTTGGGACATGTCAAAGAGTCTGCATATTCACCTCTATATAAAATACAATCGTTAGGACATGCATGTATACATTGATAATCTATACCAAGATTGTTGATTATCTTCTTCATTTCATCATGTGAGGTAGGAAGAATATTTTGACTTGGTAAAAACTTTTCAGATAATAACCTGTAAGTTTCTCAAAAAAAGATATATTAAAAAAGGTAAATAAATATACATACATATATACATGCAGGTTTTTATTCTTACTTTAGATAAGGTAAGAACAAGAACTTGAATTGAATAGATACTTTTTGTCCGCGCATATTTTAAAACTATTAATGCATCTTTCAAAATATTTACGCAAAACAATCGTATCCTGTCAATTCACACATATGTTCATATAATGGTGACCTGGATGAATCGCATGCACAGAGGTTAGTCAAGATAGAGCAGGATTTCTCGGGTATGCAGTAAACCTCTTGCATGTCAATGATGAGCATCTGAACTTTAGGATACAAAGTGGACTACTCCATTATAATCAGATTGCTGTCTCTTGAGTAACCTCTGTGCATGGGACTCATCCAGGTCACCATTGTGAATATTTGGAAAGATGCATTAATAGTTTTAAAAGATGCGCGGACAAACAGTTTCCATTCAATTCAAGTTCTTGTTCTTATAACCTTATCTAAAGTAAGAATAAAAACCTACATGTATTTATATATGTATATATATTTATGCATATATATATATATATATAAATAGATAGAAAATTGAAATTTATACCTTAATAGTGTCGAAACAGATACATTACTCCATCCAAAATGATTTTGAAGGTTGAGAATAAGTAAGCTCGCATTTAGTCGTGTCAAATGACTTCCTTCATATACATGCTTTAGACATTCCTCTCGAAGATATTTCTCATTTTTAGAAATATCCATGCTCTCACTCTCATTTTGATACCAATCCTCAATAAAATATGCCATGCCATCATCTTCATCATTGTCACACAAATCTTGTACTTTATCATCTTTTGAATATAGATCTTTCAACTTTGCATATTGCACAGGCTTAGTTTTGCGTAGCCTCCTCATGGAAGCTTCTGATAAATGAGGTCTTATTGGTAATTGTGAATGTTGTGGACGAATATCATCAACATCATACGTTGGAATCGACACATATAAATAAAACTCATTAGTATTCCATAAATGAATAAAAATTAAACTTCAAATATAAAATTAAGTATATAACTTATTAAATATGGATAGAAAATTTTTATTCTCTCTAGCTAAAAGGTGCTCTTGGAGGTCTACGCCATCCAAAGTTCACTAATAGGTCATCAGCAGCATGTAATGTAGTAATAGCATTGACAACTATGTATCTTGATACATCTCTACTCATGTATGGTGATTCATGACTATTTTCACGCTCCTCAAATGTGCAATTAGTCCTTGAACTATTATGTAACCCTCGACTACTATTTATTAAACCTCCTATATTTCCATGTGTGTAAGGTCTTCCATCAATATATAATCTTTCATTTTCTGCATGTAAAATCCTGCTACTAGTAAGAGATGTTGCGTTCAAGCATATTCCATAAGTACTCATGCTTTGAACATAACGTGAAAGTCGATGCCAATCTCCCCATCCATATATAGGACCACAAAATGACATAAGAGTGACTTCAGAGTTCGGAGGCACATACAAATCCTCTACAATAAAGAGACCACGACCAGCATTAGTAATAGTGGATGGAGCAATCATATAGCGATTACCCCAAAAGTTGTAAACCACTCCATCTAAAGGAATTGGTCCTCTATTGCATCCTCCATATCTTCTTCTATCATATGTTTGTACTAAAGAACGATCACGAGCTGGCAATGGATAATCTCCAGCCGTTTCATTCTCTAAACGAGGAGGTAGAGGATTTCTAGAAACCTCTTCTTGTAATTGATGAACAGCAAGTCCATGACGTGTACGAGGTATATTAACATTATGAAAAAAATCATCATCATCATCATCATCGAGCAAGTATTCCTGTATATCAATAATAATTTGATTTTATACATGGTTTTTAAATTAAAAAATGACATTAATATATATAGAAAATACATGCCCAAGCATTATCACGTTGACTAGGTGATGGTGCATGCTCAAAAGTACCATACTCTGCCTCATGTTGAATACATTTCAATCGTGGTCTTCGATACGTGCCATAACAAGAGTTACACCAACATATAATATGCTCTTGATAGTAAAATTCATCATAATTCCTATCGGAGGACACATGTGAAGTCGTTGCATGGGTAGGAGGTGGTGGAGTACCCTCTGATTGATCAGAATCTGCACATCATAAGAAACATAAAAAAAATATATAAGTTATGTATCCATCAAATATAGTTAAAATTAAATATTTCATATACTTACAGTATAAAGTCGTTGCACGATGAGGAGACGGTGGTGGAGTTCCATCTGATTGATCAGAATCTACAAATAATGGTATTTGATATTAATAATTTGATTATCTACATAAATAAAAAATTCACATATACATATTTACACATACACACATATTCACATATACACATTTATACATACACACGTATTCACATATACACAACACATATTATTGTGGGATAAATGCATGTATTTTGTATGAATGAGTGTATATGCATGCATGTGTGTGTACGTATATATGTGGATATGTATATGTGTGTTTATGTTATATGTATGTATATGTGTATATATATACATATATGCATGCGTATATGTTTGCATGTATATGTGTATGTGGGTATGTGTATGTGTATGTGTATGTGTATATGTGTGTATATATGTGTATGTATTCTGACTTTTTTTTCTGTTTGAGATTAAATTAACAGGAGATATTGTATGGTCGAAAAAAATAAGAGGCGAGTTAACATACCACCTGAGTCGTGGCAGTTTTTTCGTAGACAGCTACGTCTTCAGGAGTCATTTCCTCAGTAGAAGGTACCCAAATTAATAGTTTATATTTATAATTTTTGGATATTTTAGTAATTTTTTAATTTAATTTATGTATTTTTTTCCTTGAATAAACAGGCTGCTGCAAAGAAGAGAGTGGAGTCGGGCCACACATCGCACTTAGGCCAAATGGGCCATAATGGTTTTGTAGCTACGTTTGTAAGTATATGTGTTATTGTGAGTATATTTTTTATTTTAGTTAAAATGCAAGCAACTAATGTTTTTTATTTGTTTCATTGCAGCGAAAGGATTATGGCCGATATCCTACGAAACACAAGATCGAGTATGCTACACATTTTGGATATCAGCGTTTGAGCGAGTATATACAAGATCATCCTGATGCCTTTGTGAGTATTTTTAAATTTTATATAATTATTTTGTTGTTATGAATGTTTTAATTATTTTATTGATTTATGTTTGTTATATGTAATACAGGAGTATTATGGGGAGACAAATATGGATGAGGTGGAGAGACAGACATAGGAGGGACGATCTCGATCGTCACAGGGTGATCATGAGGATGAGGATGAGGAAGATCAGGATGATCATGATATTGCTGATGATGATGATGATGATGATGATGATGATTAGGATTTTAGTTGATTATGACATTGGATTATATGTATTTACATTGATATATATATGTATATATTTATCTATATATTTTTCATTTCAGTCATGTTTTGAATTGTGTGTATGGTATTAAGTAATGAAGAGTTTTGTTCTATTGATTGTTATTATTGTTTATATTAAGCATGTGTTTTAATACTTTAATTATATAATTCATTCATATGTGTGTACCTAAGTGTATATCTATGTGTGTGTATATGTATGTATGTGCATGTGTATGTGTGTGTATATGTATGTATGTGCATGTGCATGTATAAGTGTATATGTGTGTATGAGTATGTGCATGTGCATGTGTATGTGTGTATATGTATATGCATGTATATGTATAACTCTATGTGTATGTGTGTGTATGTGCATGTATATGTGTATATGTGCATGTGTATGTGTGCGTATATGTATGTATATGCATGTGCATGTATAAGTGTATATGTATGTATCAATATGTGCATGTTCTTGTGTATGTGTGTGTATATGTATAACTCTATGTGTATGTGTGTGTATGTGCATGTATATGTGTATATGTAGGTATATGCATGTGTGTGTGCTTCTTCATCATGTATAAGTGTATGAGTGCATATCAATAAGTGTGAGTATGGTATGTAATGAAAATAACACAATTCAAATGATCTGCAAATAATAGAAATTGTACTTACAATTGTGATCCATAGTTTTTGCTTGGTTAGCTTCTTGAATAACCTGCAATAAAGAGAGAGAAAAGAGAGAGAGAGAGAGAGAGAGAGAGAGAGAGAGAGAGATCTAGAGAGAGAGAGAGATCTAGAGAGAGAGAGTGAGATCTAGAGAAAGAGAGAGTGTGTGAGATCTAGAGAGAGAGATCTAGAGAGAGAGAGAGAGAAAATTCAAAGAGAGAAAGATGTAGAAAGAGAGAAACAAAGACAGAGGAAGACAATAACAGAGAGCTTAAGCAAAACAACAATTCTGCATATACTTGCTTCAGGTCGTAAGCGCAGCGCAATTGCGAACGTTGGAGAGCTCTTCGATCGGATGCGTGAAAATGCCGATTGCAGAGCCTCCAACGTTTTAATTTTTGTCCGTCAACAGATCGTCGTATAAGCGATGCAACGCGTCGTCGTATAAGCGACATTTGCTTAGCCTCACGTATACGACGGTCTGCACCGTCGCTTATACGACGGTGTAAACCGTCGCTTATGTGACGCAAAAATGCGTCGCTTAAGCGACACCTTTGACAAGCGTCGTTTAAGCGACATTAGGCGGAAGCGTCGCAATACAGGTCGCAAATACCGTCGTTTTTTGCGTCGTATAATTGACGGTCCGCGCTGGACGGTAATTCCGACGCAAGTTACAATTTTATAGCGACGAAATTCTGTCGCGTTAACCGTCGCTACACGCCCGTATTCCTTGTAGTGCTATCTACCTATCTATCTATCGATCTATCTATCTATCTATCTATCTATCTATCTATCTATCTATCTATCTATCTATCTATCTATCTATCTCTCTATCTATCTATCTATCTATCTATCTATCTATCTATCTATCTATCTATCTATCTATCTATCTATCGATGTATCTATCTATCTATCTATCTATCTATCTATTTATCTATCTATCTATCTATCTATCTATCTATCTATCCATCCATCCATCCATTCCTGTTGGTGCAGACCAATCACCAATTCAAGATTTGAAGGACAAAGGATGGAGATGAGATCAAGTTTTGAAGCAAAAAAGATGGATACATTCACAGAGTGAAAGACATGTACACATATGTACATTAGTTAAGACATAGGTTACTTATACTTATGCTTTGATATAAGTTTGTACATAATTGCCTATGAATACTTTTGAAAATGTCGGGGCAATGAGAGAAGATAATGAGAGACAATAGGAGATCATGAGATTAGTGTATTGAGAAGTAGAAAATTTCATTAGACATGTGTGAAGTGAGTTGAACTCTCCGTCCTCACTTAGTTGTAAGTTTCTGAGAAATAGAAGGAAAAATTGCGCCCGATGTTTCTGTGTTTTCTCCCTGTGTGATAGATCTTTTGTGAATTCCTTTTGAAGATATCTAAGTCCATAGTTAATCAATCTATGGCTAGAGTTTGAGAGTCTAATTGTGATCAGGCTAAGAGAATTGTGTGTAGGAACATTTACATGTGAGAAAGTACTCACTGGCTCCTGAAACAGGCGCAAATTTTGATCTTAATGATTTGATCATTTCTCACTCCACAGTTTAAAGTTTTGTGCAAATAAACACTTAATCTTTAAGTTGGAAGGTAAGCTACTCGTGGCTAAAAGCATTTGCTTAAACGGGTTTTATACTGAGAGAATTAAAGTTAAGAAGTTAGGGGTGTCCAAATCGACTTCTCAAAAGTGCAGATTTAGACATAGCTGACTTGGTAAGTAGATTTCTCAAGATCTACTGAACGATTTGAAGTAATTCGACTTGGAGAAGGTGCGCAATCTTTAGGCAACACTTTGTGCAAAGTTTCATAAAAACCTTTACACATTTACTCAGCCAATGAGCAAGATCTATGCAGCAGACTTTCTGAGAAAATTCCTTCTTCACAGTCTAGTCAAGAAATTTATATTTGGTCATTGATAGCTTAAATTGGTGAAGGTTTTGACTTACTCTTGATATAGAGGTGTTCTAAATTCAAGAGTAGGTTGTTCTTTTGGAGATTAACACTCTTCATCAGTGGTATCAGAGCAGGAAACATCAAAATCAAGGAAAGAAGGATCCCGACTGCTACAGATTCAAGAAATTCAACAACTGAAGAACTAAAAGGTGAAAGCTTGAAGGCAAAGCTTGAGGAGGAGACTATACGACATCAAGAAAGACAAAAGGACTCTAATTTGAAGTAAAGGTACATATATTATTCATAAAGCTTGAAGATTTCAATACACAGGTGGACACAAGATGGGAGATTCTCTACAGATAGAGAAATTGGATAGGGAAAACTATCCTGCATGGTCAATGAGGATGGAAGCTCATCTTATGAGCAAAGATTTAATAGCTTACATCACAGGAGAAGAAGAGAAGCCACAGTTCAGAGATCCTAGTGTTCCAACTAGGGAAGAGTTAGCAGATTTGAAAAATTGGATGAAGAAAGATGCTCAAGCTAGGAGCATTATATATATGGGAGTCCATGATTACTTGTTACCTCATATTCGAGGTCTTGAAAGTGCAACTGATATTTGGAATGCTTTGGAGGAGCATTTCCAGAATACTACTAAGTCAAGGAAGGCATCCTTATGGGCAGAGTTTACCACCTTTAAGAAGAAGGCTTCTCAATCCATTTCAGACTATGTGACAAGAATGAAAGATATTGCAGATGCTTTAGGAGCTGTTGATGAAGACATTGAGGAGGATAAATTGGTAAGGCAAATCCTTACAGGTTTAAGAGGTGATGACAAATGGAAGCCATTCATTTTGTCTACAGAATTATCACTTGATCATTTCACTCCTGATTTAAATCAGTTGCTAGGTCATATGCTAACATTTGAGCAGGATGTTAAAGGAGATGGTGACAAAAGTACAGGTCATGCAATGTACTCAAAGGACAAGAAGAAAGCTAACAAAGGAAAGCAACAATCAGGTGAAGATAAAGGTACAACTAGTCAAGCCAACTTCCTAAGAGGTAGAGGAGGTGGCAAAGGTAGAGGAAGAGGCAGAAACAACAAAGATGGAGGCAAAGCTTGTTGGATTTGTGGTAAGACAAATCATTTAGCTAATGATTGTTGGCATAATAATCAGAGTAATGGTGGATATAATCAGAACTATAATTCAAGAGGAAGAGGAGGCAGAAATCAAAGAGGTAATTTCAGAGGCAGAGGTAGTAGGGGTTACTTTGGAAGAAATGTAGGTAGAGGTTTCCAAAGTCAACAATATAACAACACCTACTACAATTATGCTTCAGATCAAAAGGAAGATTCAACATTGATAATGAATGCAACTTGTGAAAGGCAGAATGAAGATCAAAGAGTCTTCTACATTGATTCAGGGTGTAGCAATCACCTGAGTGGTAATATAGCCTTGATGACTGATTTGGAGAATAAGGTATCTAATCATGTTGTTCAAACAGGTGACAACACAAAGCACAATGTGAAGTCAATTGGATGAGTGAAGGCCAAGGATGGTAGCACCTTATTGAGTAAGGTCTTGTATGTTCCTACAATTCCTAAGAATTTGATAAGTGTAGGACAAATTGTGGAAAAAGGTTATGAAGTAAGGTTCACTAATGAAGGAGTGTTTGTGGAAGACCCTAGCAATGGGTATAAACAAATTGTTTCAGGGAAGAAAGAAGGAAGATTGTTCACATTGAAGATTCAAGGTAATATTGGTCATGCCATGTTCACATATGGAGGACATAAGATCTCTGAATTAGATCTTTGGCATAAGAGGCTTGGACATTTCAATGAAAGAGGTATTAAAGACATGATTAACAATGGTTCAATGCTTGGTTTGCCTAATGTTGCAGGTCAACATATGACATACAGATGTGAGGCATGTCAATTAGGTAAGGCTCATAAGCTTTCCTACTCCAAGCATGGTTTTATGTACTCAGAGAAGCTTGAGTTGGTACATACAGATGTGTGGGGACCATCAAAGGATTTCAGTATAAATGGGTCAAGATATTATGTGATTTATGTTGATGATGCTACTAGATGGATCACTATTTATGTGATCAAAGATAAGTCAGAAGTGTTTAATACATTTAAACACTATCATGCATATGCAGAAAGAATTACAGGACATAAGTTGAAAAGACTAAGGTCAGATGGAGGGGGAGAGTATTTCTCTAATGAATTCAGTAATTACTTGTGGGATGCAGGTATAAAAAGGGAAGTTACTTGCAGGTACTCTCCTCAACAAAATGGTGTAGCAGAGAGGAGAAATAGAACTCTTAAGTTGAGTTTGCAAGGTCCATGATGAAGGAGAAAAATTGCCCTAATTATTTGTGGGCTGAGGCTGTAAATACAGCTACTTATTTGGTCAATAGGTTACTATGTAAAGCTTTACAGGGAATGACACCTTATGAGGCATGGTGGGGTAAGAGACCTACACTAGACCATTGCAAAGTATTTGGATGTTTGGCCTATGCATATGTGCCATCACAATTAAGGCACAAATTGGAACCTAAAGCTGAAAAATATGTGTTTATTGGTTATGATGATAAGCAGATGGGATACAGGTTGTGGAATCCATCCACAAAATATTTTCTTGTATCAAAAGATGTTACATTTGATGAGCAAGGTACTTGGTATGCAGGTACTACCAATATTAATACAGATGATGAAGAGGTTGTGAGCCAAAGGAAAGGTAAGTCAAAGGTTCAAATAATTGATGAAGAAGAGAATAATGAAGTGCAGGTTGAAGTGGAAGAAACACCTAGGTTTGATCGTGAATATGAAGAACCAGAAACCTCAAGAAGTGGAGAACTTAGGAGGTCTACAAGGAACAAATGGCAACCTACAAGGTATAGCTATGTGTAGAGGAGGTACTGGGGTATCCGCTTTTAACAAAAGTAGAGAATGAAAATTAAATACGTCCAGTACATCACCTACTCAAGGGGGGTTCTCTTTAGGGAAATATACCCTTTGACATTTCTGTGAGCAGGTAGATAACACGGATTTCACAGAGTGGTAAATACTTCAGAAAATATGGACAACCAATGACCAAGGAAGACCATACACTTCTTGATTCGAATCAGTTGATTACCAGGTTGGGCTGAGTGATGCTAAAAAATGCAAGCTTAGGGCTGACAAGCCACCCTAAAAGTATTAACTCCAATACAACAGATCAGCATATGGGGCCACCGATATGCAGGCTAACTCAGAACAACACAAATGGTAGAATTTCTCAAGAGAATGGGGATTAATCAACACACTGACTCACAGGAAAGAAAATAAATCCAAGCTACTCTCTTACACTATAGTGCTCATAGCCCTCCACTGAGAACCTCCACTGAGAAGCCTACCCTCTGTATACACACTACAGAGTAGCTCCTACAATAGACTTGAAACCACCAAGTGTAAGAGAGGACTTCTGCACGTACGCACGAACCACTGTATCTCTAAAATTGTTGTAACCCCCCAAATGAGCATAAATCCAATGTTTTTATAGGCGCCAATAGGCCAAGAGGGCCTTGCTTCACGTCCACTGATCACGCGCCGGTGGATTGCCCAAAATTGGGGGTAGGTCAATTATTCCCTTGATTTGAATTAGATCCACAAAAATAGGTAGTTGCCGTGAATGGTTGGCGACAACATTTGTTTATCCACTTTTACTTTTAACAGTTCACTTTTACCTCTTCACCTGCCATCTGAGATTCTCATTTTCCGGGAAATTCAATTGAAGCCAATTGGTCCAACTGCTTGTCCTCATGGAAAGGCCCATGAATAGCCTCTAGGTCATGCCTTGAATTTGTGAACAGAAGGTCATATCTAGGCATGATAAGACTCCCTTCTGAAGATCTGAAAGTTGCGGATTAAACCATTAACTAATGGTGGTTTACTAAGCACGCTCAGCTCCTGTCGAACATTAGCACTATGTGCATTGATCTCTACTGCTTCTGATTTGCAAGAGCTTTGGCTTTTAGATTTAAAATCCTTCTCAGCAGCCTTTATCGCATCCTCTGTTAGCATAGACGACTTTCCCTTGATCCATTCAGTAGTTACTGAAGAAGAAGCAATGGCAGAGCCACACCCAAAAGTTGTGTGGGTGTGTGTGCTTCTCTTTGTGGACCATGAATGGTGATGAAAACCTTATTCCACTCAATATATTATTACCGGCTTTGCATCGTCTCAGCAAGAGGAACACGAGCACTTCTTCTCTTTCTTTCTTGTGATGCCGGGTCGTGTGTGCGTGGGTGTGTGTGTGTATGTGTGTGTGTGTGGGTGTGGCTGTGATTGTGGGTGGGTGTGTGTGTGTGGGTGTATGTGTATGTGTGGGTGTGTGTGTGTATGTGTGTGGGGATGTGTGTGTGTGTGTCGGTGTGTGTGTGTGTGTGGGTGTGTATGTGTGGGTGAATGTGTGTATGTGCTGGGGTATGTGTGTATGTGTGTGGGGATGTGTGTGTGTGTGTTGGTGTGTGTATGCGCAGGTGGGGTGGCGGGGTGAGGGGTGAGTGGCAGCGGGGTCTGAGGGGGGAACTAGGCGGGGGAGGGGGAGGGGAACTAGGCGGGGAAAGGGGAGGGGAACTGGGCAGTTGCTGCGGGGGGATTTGGGCGGGGGGAGGTGGAGGGGAACTGGGCGGGGCTGCGGGGGGAACTGTGGGGGGCGGGGGTGGTGCGAGGGGGAAGGGGCGGGAGTGGTGTGAGGGGGAGGGGGCGGAGGGGAGAGTCAGCGGGGCGCGGGGGGGGGGGGGTTTGGAGGGGTCAGCGGGGGGGGGGAATGGGGGGGTCAGCGGGGAGGATGGAGGAGTCAGCGGGGGGGATGGCGGCGTCAGGGGGGGGGGATGGAGGGGTCAGCGGGGGGGGATGGCGGGGAACTAGGCGGGGGAGGGGGGCTGCGGGGAACTAGGCAGGGGAGGGGGAGGGGAGCTGCGCGGGGGGGGCTGCGGGGAACTAGGCGGGGGAGGGGGAGGGGAGAGAGAGAGAGAGAGAGAGAGAGAGAGAGAGAGAGAGAGAGAGAGAGAGAGAGAGAGAGAGAGAGAGAGAGAGAGAGAGAGAGAGAGAGAGAGAGAGAGAGAGAGAGAGAGAGAGAGGGAGAGAGAGGGGAGGGTCTGTGGGCTGAGGGAGGGGGTGGAGGGATGCGGGGGTGGGGGTGGAGGGATGCGGGGTTGGGGGTGGAGGGATGCGGGAGTGGGGGTGGAGGGATGCGGGGTGGGGGTGGAGGGATGCGGGGTGAGGGTGGAGGGATGTGGGAGTGAGGGGGGAAGAGAGAGAGAGAGATAGAGAGAGAGAGAGAGAGAGAGAGAGAGAGGGAGAGAGGGAGGGAGGATACGTGAGGGGGAGGGGGCGGGGTTGGGCTGCGGGGGTGAGGTGAGGGGGGCGGGGGTGGTGTGAGGGGGAGGGGGCAGGAGTGGTGTGAGGGTGAGGGGGCGGGGTTGGGCTGCGGGGTGAGGTGAGGGGGGCGGGGGTACGTGAGGGGGAAGGGGCGGGAGTGGTGTGAGGGGGAGGGGGCGGAGGGGAGAGTCAGCGGGCCGCGGGGGGGGGGGGGGGGGGGTTTGGAGGGGTCAACGGGGGGGGGGGAATGGGGGGTCAGCGGGGAGGATGGAGGAGTCAGCGGGGGGGATGGCGGGGTCAGCGGGGGGGGGATGGAGGGGTCAGCGGGGGGGGGAATGGGGGGGTTAGCGGGGAGGATGGAGGAGTCAGCGGGGGGGATGGCGGGGTCAGCGGGGGGGGGATGGCGGGGTCAGCGGGGGGGGGATGGCGGGGAACTAGGCGGGGGAGGGGGGCTGCGGGGAACTAGGAGGGGGAGGGGGAGGGAAGCTGCGCGGGGGGGGGCTGCGGGGAACTAGGCGGGGGAGGGGGAGGGAAGAGAGAGAGAGAGAGAGAGAGAGAGAGAGAGAGAGAGAGAGAGAGAGAGAGAGAGAGAGAGAGAGAGAGAGAGAGAGAGAGAGAGAGAGAGAGAGAGAGAGAGAGAGAGAGAGAGAGAGAGAGAGAGAGAGAGAGAGAGAGAGAGAGAGAGAAAGAGAGAGAGAGAGAGAGAGAGAGAGAGAGAGAGAGAGAGAGAGAGAGAGAGAGAGAGAGAGAGAGAGAGAGGGAGAGAGAGGGGAGGGTCTGCGGGCTGAGGGAGGGGGTGGAGGGATGCGGGGGTGGGGGTGGAGGGATGCGGGGTTGGGGGTGGAGGGATGCGGGAGTGGGGGTGGAGGGATGCGGGGTGGGGGTGGAGGGATGCGGGGTGAGGGTGGAGGGATGTGGGAGTGAGGGGTGAAGAGAGAGAGAGATGGAGAGAGAGAGAGGGAGAGAGAGAGAGAGAGGGAGAGAGGGAGGGAGGATACGTGAGGGGGAGGGGGCGGGGTTGGGCTGCGGGGGTGAGGTGAGGGGGGCGGGGGTGGTGTGAGGGGGAGGGGGCAGGAGTGGTGTGAGGGTGAGGGGGCAGGGTTGGGCTGCGGGGTGAGGTGAGGGGGGCGGGGGTACGTGAGGGGGAAGGGGCGGGTGTGGTGTGAGGGGGAGGGGGCGGAGGGGAGAGTCAGCGGGGTGCGGGGGGGTTTGGAGGGGTCACCGGGGGGGGGGGGAATGGGGGGTCAGCGGGGAGGATGGAGGAGTCAGCGGGGGGGGTGGCGGGGTCAGCGGGGGGGGATGGAGGGGTCAGCGGGGGGGTGGCGGGGAACTAGTCGGGGGAGGGGGGCTGCGGGGAACTAGGCGGGGGAGGGGGAGGGGAGCTGCGCGGGGGGGGCTGCGGGGAACTAGGCGGGGGAGGGGGAGGGAAGAGAGAGAGAGAGAGAGAGAGAGAGAGAGAGAGAGAGAGAGAGAGAGAGAGAGAGAGAGAGAGAGAGAGAGAGAGAGAGAGAGAGAGAGAGAGAGAGAGAGAGAGAGAGAGAGAGAGAGAGAGAGAGAGAGAGAGAGAGAGAGAGAGAGAGAGAGAGAGAGAGAGAGAGAGAGAGAGAGAGAGAGAGAGAGAGAGAGAGAGAGAGAGAGAGAGAGAGAGAGAGAACGCACGGGGAGAGAGAGAGAGAGAGAGAGAGAGAGAGAGAGAGAGAGAGAGAGAGAGAGAGAGAGAGAGAGAGAGAGAGAGAGAGAGAGAGAGAGAGAGAGAGAGAGAGAGAGAGAGAGAGAGAGAGAGAGAGAGAGAGAGAGAGAGAGAGAGAGAGAGAGAGAGAGAGAGAGAGAGAGAGAGAGAGAGAGAGAGAGAGAGGGAGAGAGAGGGGAGGGTCTGCGGGTTGAGGGAGGGGGTGGAGGGATGCGGGGGTGGGGGTGGAGGGATGCGGGGTTGGGGGTGGAGGGATGCGGGAGTGGGGGTGGAGGGATGCGGGGTGGGGGTGGAGGGATGCGGGGTGAGGGTGGAGGGATGCAGGAGTGAGGGGGAAAGAGAGAGAGAGATAGAGAGAGAGAGAGAGAGATGGATGTATGCATATACATGGATGAATAGTATGCATGCCTGTGTCTGCACGTATAGGTGTTTGTGAGATCATCTTTGCAAAGCAATCATTCAAATATCTTTGCAATACTTATAGACCAACTTCAAGTGCTGTGCTAAACAGGCTGAAATGGCACGCATAGATATTGTCTTCAGTTACTCTTGAAGATTTAAACATTTCCTTGTTATCTCTAAGGTTGTCTCTGACTTTAACGGCATCGTGAATCATCCTTGATATTGTGCCCACTTTGCAATGAGAATATCCCCAACATTATCATGCATGACCCACATTACTTACATACCTACCAACTATAACATTTCAAGAGCGGGAATCAAAAACAACAGATGATTCCAGGTACATGTATCCCTTGTTTTGTTTCATCCCATGTTTGATACAATTGAATTACCATATTTGAAGCAATCCTACTCTCCTGCAGCCTTCCAACACAGTGAATTCCCATCACTCCTTTGTTGAGTATGCCCATTACACCCAACTGTAATTCCTATATAATCACTAGCAATGAGAAAGAGAAAGGAGGAGGGGTACTACAGACCCCCACATCAAGCTTTTGCACCGTCCCTAGTGCAATTTCTCCCTTATTCTACTTATTTCAAAGAGATCCAGTTATACTGCAAAAAAGAAACACGGTATGTACAAGGGGTGAAGTGCTTCCATTTTGACCTAATTCAGATACTTCTTCACCCTGGAGATGTTGATCAGGGGAATCCTTTTACCCTGCAGATCTTCTAGATGCACTGCACCATGTGGCAGTACCTTGATTACCTTATAAGGTCCTATCCATTTGGGCGCCAATTTGGTTGAAATTGCTGGGACTTGATGCACTAAAACCATTGACCCTTCCTGAACTTCGTTGGATCTCAGGTATCTGTCATGCAATCTTTTGCGGTCTTCTTGTGTCACCAGAAGTTTCTGCATTGCCCCTTCTCTGTATTCTTCTAATGCCACCAATCTCTGAATGGGGGGTTCAATTCCAATGGTTTTGATTCCTATTTCTTTTCTGATGATAAACTCAAATGGTGCCAATGCCTCTTTCCCAAAAACTAAGCGAAATGGAGTCTCGCCTGTGGTTCCCCTCTTCGTGGTTCTGAAAGCCCAAATTGCACCAATTAGTGCTAGTGGCCAAGAGCTTTGATGATGAAAAGATAATTTGCGAAGTAGTCCAATCAAAATCTTATTGGAACTCTCTGCTTGGCCATTTGCCCATGGGTAATAGGCACAAGACTTTTTATGGAAGATTTTGTACTTGTCAAATATAAACTGGAGCAACTGATTTACGAAATGTGTGCCCCTATCACTAGTAATTTCCAGTGGGCAACCAAATCTTGAGAAAATTCGTTTATACATAAATTTAGCTACTGTTAAAGCCGTGCAGTCCACAGTAGCTTTAGCCTCTATCCATTTAGTGGCATAGCATGTGGCCATCAAAATATACTTTTTTCCTCCAGGTTGACCAGTTGGACTAATTGGTCCTATGAAATCAAGACCCCATCGTTCAAATGGGAGCCATCCTGTAGATATGACCAATGGTTGGAAATTCAATCTGGTTGGCGCGGGAGCACACCTCTAGCAGATGTGGCATTCTTTAGAAAACTTGATTGCATCCTTGAAAATATGAGGCCACCATAATCCTTTGTGGATGATTCTATGAGCCAATCCTTCCCCGTTTAGATGTCCTTCATTGTGTGCAGCCTCTAGCAGAAGTTTTACCTCCTCTGGATAGATACACCTTCTCAATATATCATCCTGACAGTATTTATATAAATTTCCATTTATAAGAGAATATGCTTTGGTTTTCAGGAGCAATCTTCTCTTTTCTACAGGTGTCAAGTGTTCTGGGATTTTTCCAGTAGTAAGAACATAGAGAATTTCATCATACCAACCAGTCTGAATTGCTACTAGAAAAAGATTGCTATCCACCAGTTCATCATTAATACCTGTTGCCTTTTCACTCATTGCAGTTGTGGACAATTGATTTGCCATGTAATGCTCTTTGCCTGGCTTAATATGAATATCAAAATTAAATTCTTGAAACAAGAGTAACCATCTCCAAATCCTTCGTGCTACTTTAGGTTTGTTTATCAGATACTTCAAGGGCTGATGATCAGAGATAACAATGAAATGTACACCAAGGAGATAATGTCGAAACTTTTGAAGAGCAAATACGATAGCCAAACCTTCTCTTTCCGTTGTACTGTAATTCCTTTCAGCTTGGTTGAGTAATCTGTTGGCATAAGAGATAGGTCTATCCACTTTGTGCGATGATGGTTGAGCTAAAACTGCACCAACAGCATGAAGACTAGCATCTATATGAACATGAAATTCCAATGACCAGTTAGGAACACTTAAAAGTGGAGCAGTACATAACCTCAACTTTAGTTCACAAAATGCTTTGTCAGCTTCAGCACTCCATGAGAAAGGGATCTTTTTACTTGTAAGCCTTGACAAGGGCTTAGCAATTTCTGAATACATCCTAATGAATCTTCTGTGATACCCTGCATGGCCCAAGAAACTTTGCACTTCCTTTGGGCTTTGTGGAATTGGCATGGAAAGGATAGCTGTAACCTTTGCAGGGTCAACAGTTATGCCTTCAGCCGATACTATGTGACCAAGAAGAGTGCCCTTAGTGACCAAAAAGTGACATTTATCAGGATTCAATTTCAAACCTGTTTTGAGACATTGCTCAAAAATTTCTTTTAGATTTTCCAAATGTTCATGGAAATCTTGAACTGTTGCTCTTTTATCTGTTCCTGAAAATACTGAAAAGTCATCCATGAAAATGCGTAGAAAGGTTGTTAACCATTTGCCCAATATCAGATACATCGTTCTATTAAATGAAGCTGGTGCATTCTTCAAACCAAAAGCCATTCGAGTATAGACATAAGTGCCCCAGGGAGTGACAAAGGCTGTTTTGTCCCTATCATCAGGATGGATGACTATCTGATTGTAGCCACTAAAACCATCCAAGAAACTATACAAAGTGTGACCAGCTACCTCTTCAAGTACTTGCTCTGTGAAGGGCTGAGGAACTCCATCTTGAATAGTCACTTTATTCAAAGCACAGAAATCAACACATACTCTTATTTTTCCACTATTTTTCTTGGGTACAATAACCATAGAAGAAAGCCACCTCGAATGTTCTACTGGCACAATTCTACCTGCTTCCTCTAGTTTTGTAATCTCCGCTTTTACCGCCTCTGCATACTTCGGATTGAGTCGATATGGCCTACTTCTTACAGGCGCGGCTCCCTCAACTAAGGGTACCCGATGTAACCCGAGCTCTTCTGGTATCCCTGTTAGATCTTTGTAGGACCATGCGAAGACGCTTTTATAAGTAAAAAGCAAAGAAGTTACCTTCTGTAGCAAGGGAGGATAATGCCACAACCAGGATGCCAAATGGACCATTTGAGGGTTCTCTTCATCCCCTAAATTTACTTCTTGAACCAATTTTGTAGGACTGGTCTTGCTTGAGAAATCATCTCCACTATATGCAGGAGTTGATTTTAATTTATATTCTGCAACATGTTCTTTCATCCATCCTTGAGGTATATCTGCAAAAGGAAGATCTTCTTTGCTCTTAGGTTCATAATCTTCCCTCTCTGATACTTTTATATTGGTTGCCTCCTCAAAGCTTGTATTTTCCTTCAATTGCTCATTCTCCAACACCTTGTGGTCTTCATTGCCCTTTTCTGTAATTTCCTTATCTGGAACTTCTTCCTCAATTTCATTGATCTCCACTGTGCAACACTCTGCACTTCCCATCATCCAATTTAACAATGTATCATCTTCTTGGGGTAGAGAGGGCATTACCTGAGTATCCACAGTATATCCAATGGTTTTTCCTGAATCAAATCCTTCTTCCAAGTGTAGTTGCAGTTGGCTATTGGTGCTTGTTGAAATCCATAGTTTATTTTTCCCCCAATCTTGCAAAGCTTTTGCTTGTCTCAGCCAAGGTCTGCCTAGGAGCAAAGGATAGGAAGTCTCCTGTGGAAGTGCAATAACAACAAAATCCAACACAAAGTGGCAACCCTGTACTATCATCCGTACCTTTTCAATAATGCCAAGAGGCGCAACCCGATGTTGATCTGCTAGTGTAACTGTAAATGGTGCCATTTTGGTGGGGTTCAAATTCAGTTTCTTCATTGTGAAATCTGGCATCAAATTGATACCAGAGCCTCCATCTATGATCACACCTGTGAGAGTTTCATCCTTTATACAAACAGATAATCTTGAGCTTTGGTAGTCTGCTAAGGGTGCAGGGGGAAAATCAACCATGAAACCATCTATACTAGGTGATTGGACCAAGTGAGCAGAGTGTATAATCTTCAGTAAGTCACTTCTTATTTTTGAATCCATCCTTATAAGTTCATATAGACTAACCTTGTGATGAATACCTTTCAAGATCTGTTCAATGTTTACCTCCTGAGTGTTTTCTTGCAGACTGGTTGGTTGGCCCTTTAGAGAAGTAGTCATCTTATCATGAGCTCCTTCAATTTCTACCTGGTCCTTCCATCCAGACTTCTTTTCCTCCTCTTTATCCTGAAATCCTTGTTGTTCATCTTTATGGGTTGCAGCTGCTTGCCTAGCTCTAGTCATTATGGGCATTGCAGAGGATGAAACGGCATAAGACTGAGTAGTTTTTCCTTCTTCATGTGGAGAGACCGCGATCATGTGGATTGGAGCAGGACGACCTCTTGGGCAATCTTTGGTATAATGATCTTTGGCCTCTGGACAATGTTGACAAGGAGGTGTATCTTCTGGAAGAGAACACCTATTTTGCATTTGACCATACTCACCACAACGATAGCACATCAAAGGTCTATTATATCTAGGCTTTGCAGGCCTATTCTCCTCTCTATTAGATGTATTTAAAGTACTAGTATAATACGAATCCAAATTTTGAGGGTTACCTCTCTGCTGTGTACCCTTGAGGTAGTAGCAATCCCTTGCTTCATGACCATCTTTTCCACAAAATTGACAGCTTACCTTAATAGGGCAATTAGCATTGGAATGTCCATTGTTATTACAGATTGTACACCAGATTTGTCTCCTTATATCCTGAGTAGTCCTCAAATCTTCTAACTCTCGGCGAAGTTGAGCTACTTCATCATCAGTGCGACATAGTGGTGGCAAGACCTTCTCTTCTTGTTGATTTTGTTGCATCTTCAATGCTTCCAGTTCCCTCCTTAGTTGCTCAATAGGATCCAAATCTGTAGCATACTTTTGTTGTGTATCCCCTTCAAAATGTTGCCTTGCTTCCTCAATGCGTGATGCCGCTGCAACAAAATCATTGAGGGTGGCATCCAATCTAAGAGACTCACGAAGCTTCTGCTGAGATGACCTGGGCAGAGCCTTCTCTATCTACTTTTTAACCAAAAAGTCACCGGGAGCATGTGGCAGACGTGCAACAAGTGCTTTTGTTCTAGTGTGAAGTTCATGAAAAGATTCACCTGATCTTAGCTTCAAATTCTCTAGTTGATCTAGAGCTCTTTCCGAAGAATCACTTGGTCGGAATGTCTGTGAGAATGCCGCCTTCAGAGCCTCCCATGTAGTGAAATGGCCATCTGCATATTGACTATACCATTTATCTGCAAGACCCTCCAATGTGGATGGAAAAAGTGCCAACATTGCATCCTCTCTATTCTGCAGACCTCGTCCATGGCATAAAGATATGAATCTCCTCACATGATCATCAGCATCCTCATAAGCTTGTCCCTTGAAGGTAGGAAATTTGATGTTTAATCTGGAGAGTAGATGAGAGAGATCCTCCATTTGTACTGGGGTTTCTTCTGACGTATCTGAGGAGAAGTCTAGAGTTCTCCTATACCCTTCTTTTGACAATGGTGTCGCACCCAAATCAATAGACAAATTTAGGGAAGGCAAAGGGGAGGTAGACTCACTAGCCGTGGTTATTGCTAACTTGTTGAGGCTCCTCTGAACACGAAGAGACTCCTTATCTGCCCGTGTATGGGTCATGTACCTACTTGCAAATGTAATAGGGCAAAATACCTCTCACAGAAATGCAAAGGTCCCACCGGGCGTGCCAAACTGTAGAGGAGGTACTGGGGTATCCGCTTTTAACAAAAGTAGAGAATGAAAATTAAATACGTCCAGTACATCACCTACTCAAGGGGGGTTCTCTTTAGGGAAATATACCCTTTGACATTTCTGTGAGCAGGTAGATAACACAGATTTCACAGAGTGGTAAATACTTCAAAAAATATGGACAACCAATGACCAAGGAAGACCATACACTTCTTGATTCCAATCAGTTGATTACCAGGTTGGGCTGAGTGATGCTCAAAAGTGCAAGCTTAGGGCTGACAAGCCACCCTAAAAGTATTAACTCCAATACAACACATCAGCATATGGGGCCATCGATATGCAGGCTAACTCAGAACAACACAAATGGTAGAATTTCTCAAGAGAATGGGGATTAATCAACACACTGACTCACAGGAAAGAAAATAAATCCAAGCTACTCTCTTACACTATAGTGCTCATAGCCCTCCACTGAGAACCTCCACTGAGAAGCCTACCCTCTGTATACACACTACAGAGTAGCTCCTACAATAGACTTGAAACCACCAAGTGTAAGAGAGGACTTCTGCACGTACGCACGAACCACTATATCTCTAAAATTGTTGTAACCCCCCAAATGATCATAAATCCAATGTTTTTATAGGCGCCAATAGGCCAAGAGGGCCTTGCTTCACGTCCACTGATCACGCGCTGGTGGATTGCCCAAAATTGGGGGTAGGTCAATTATTCCCTTGATTTGAATTAGATCCACAAAAATAGGTAGTCGCCGTGAATGGTTGGCGGCAACATTTGTTTATCCACTTTTACTTTTAACAGTTCACTTTTACCTCTTCACCTGCCATCTGAGATTCTCATTTTCCGGGAAATTCAATTGAAGCCAATTGGTCCAACTGCTTGTCCTCATGGAAAGGCCCATGAATAGCCTCTAGGTCATGCCTTGAATTTGTGAACAGAAGGTCGTATCTAGGCGTGATAAGACTCCCTTCTGAAGATCTGAAAGTTGCGGATTAAACCATTAACTAATGGTGGTTTACTAAGCACGCTCAGCTCCTGTCGAACATTACCACTATGTGCATTGATCTCTACTGCTTCTCATTTGCAAGAGCTTTGGCTTTTAGATTTAAAATCCTTCTCAGCAGCCTTTATCGCATCCTCTGTTAGCACAGACGACTTTCCCTTGATCCATTCAGTAGTTACTGAAGAAGAAGCAATGGTAGAGCCACACCCAAAAGTTGTGTGGGTGTGTGTGCTTCTCTTTGTTGACGATGAATGGTGATGAAAACCTTATTCCCCTCAATATATTATTACCGGCTTTGCATCGTCTCAGCAAGAGGAACACGAGCACTTCTTCTCTTTCTTTCTTGTGATGCCGGGTCGTGTGTGCGTGGGTGTGTGTGTGTGTGTGTATGTGTGTGTGTGTGGGTGTGGGTGTGGGTGTGATTGTGGGTGGGTGTGTCTGTGTGGGTGTATGTGTATGTGTGGGTGTGTGTGTGTATGTGTGTGGGGATGTGTGTGTGTGTGTTGAAAGAACTTGGAGAAGCTTGTCGAAGGTAGAAAAGTGCGTTTCGAAGCGATGAAGTTTGGTCAAGCCAACCGGCACAAGACCAGCCCTTGAGCTTTTGGAGACTCAAATAGACCTTATAGGCATGCTATAAGTGCAAAGAAACACACTATGTACCTTGGAGCATCAAGGAGAATGAGTCGATACAAAACAGATAGGTTCGCGGGTCGACTAGCTCAAAAAACTTACTATCTATGGAAGAGACAATGAACTTCAAATGCCCATAGCGACCAGCGTGATTACAATTAGAAAAAATCCTTTTATGGGAGTGATACACATAGGGTTGAGTGTATGGAATGCACAAAAGTATAAGGAATAAGCAAAATATGCTATAGGAATGAATGCGACATTCACCGGTGGTACTTCCTATTTTTCAGGAATACGCAGAGATTGACCCCGAGGCAGAAAAACTGCGATTTCTCCAAATCTGCTGAACCAAATGCTTTGAAAATTTACAGGCATAAACTAGACACCGATACCTTTCCAATGAGTCCTCTTGCACTCAATTTGGAGCTCTGAGGAGAGAGCAGCAGCCTCTGCAAGATTACTGTTGGCGAAGAAGATGATGCAGAAAATTGAAGGAGCAAGACAATGATGGTCACAAGTGTATGTATATTGCTTCCATGTATTTTACAAGTGATTTCAACTCCTTATATAGCCTCTAGGAGTGTTCCACGACTTTTACAACTTGAATTTGAATTCAAATGAAGGTGGGAATGGTTGTTGGAGGGAATCAATTCACTTCCCTACAATCTAGGAAAAGTGAAGATCTTGATTGATCTACTTTTAGGTGACTTGATTTGCTTGATTGAATGCAACTTCAACCACCAAAATTTCGTGGGATTTTGGCCCTATATTTGTACCTTTACATGTGTACAACTCAAGGCGTTTACAACGGTAAATGAGCCATCAAAGTATTCTCAAAAAATACAATAAATGAGCATATGAAAAAGAACTCTCCAACGGATATTCTTTCGACGCGATAGCCTTTGATGTAGATCAAATCCACCTCAAGCATAGTGTAAGCTTGATGTTCCAACAGCTCCCCCTCAAGCTAAAGTATGCTTGAGTCTTCATTCTCTGATAGGTTAAATACCTGCCATAGCTTTGAATCTACAAAGCTTTATTCCATCAAGTGCCTTCGTCATCATATCTGCTACTTGCTTTTCAGTCGGAACAAAAGAAATGTCGATCTCCTTTGCCATGAGCTTCTCCCTGATGAAGTGGTAATGGACTTCTATGTGCTTGGTTCTCGCATGAAAAATAGGATTTGCCGCTAGATGCATGGAACTTACATTATCTCCAAATATGTGAGGTTTGGAACTCACAAGTCCCAAATCTGTATACAATGCTTTTAACCATATTGCCTCTTGAGTTGCTATGGTCAAGCCTCTGTACTCTGCTTCAGTTGAAGATAAAGCAATTGTTGGTTGCTTCTTGGAACTCCATGACACTAGCTTCGAACCTGCAAATGCTAAGTAACCAGATGTACTTTTTCTATCATCCTTAGCTCCTGCCCAATCTGCATCTGAGTAGATTTTGATATCCAAATCGGAAGAGTAAGGATAGAATATACCTTCGTTGATTGTACCTTTGAGATACTTAAGTACTCTCTTAGCCGCATCCATGTGTGGTCTTCTTGGTGAGTGCATGAACTGACTAAGCACTCCCACACTATATGAGATGTCTGCCCTTGTATGAGTAGCATATATCAAGCTACCTACCAAACTTTGATACTCTTTAATGTCTTCAATTTTCTCACCTTCATAAACACTAAGTTTATGATTCATCTCCAAGGGTGTACCTGCAGGTTTAGTGTTCTCCATTTTGAACTTGAGAAGAAGATCCTGAATGTATCTTCTTTGAGTCAAATACATTCCTTCATCTGTATATATCACCTGCATACCTAGGAAATATGTGAGCTCACCTAGGTCACTGATTTTGAACTCCTCTTGCATGTGTCTCTTGATCCTTTGAATGCCATTTAGATCATCACCTGTCACAATAATATCATCTACATATACACATAGATAGATAACCTCATTGTGATCCCTTTTGATGAATAGAGAAGGATCGGAGTTGCTAGCTTTGAACCCTTGGTCTTGAAGATATGTAACCAACCTGTAATTCCAAGCTCTTGGAGCTTGTTTCAATCCATACAATGCTTTCTTAAGTCTGCAAACATAAGATGGATGATTAGGGTTTTCAAAACCTGGTGGTTGTGACATGTATACCTCTTCACTTATCCAACCATTTAAGAATGCATTTTTCACATCAAGTTGGAGGAGTCTCCAATTCCTTGCAGCAGCTACACTTATCAATGTCCTAATTGTAGTCATCTTTGCAACTGGTGAGAATGTTTCCTCATAGTCTATACCATGAGTTTGTGAGTATCCTTTGGCAACTAATCTTGCCTTGTACCTGCAAACTGATCCATCTGAATTTCTTTTAACTTTATATACCCATCTGCAACCAATTACCTTTTGATTCGGCGACATCGGAACCAAATCCCAAGTGTCCATTTCCTTCAATGCATCTATCTCTTCGTTCATGGCCTTTTCCCAATTAGGGTTTCCCTTTGCCTCTTCATAGGTTGAGGGTTCCTCTGAAATAGAGTCTTTTGCCAAGTAGATTGAATGCTTTGTAACAAATGTGGAATCATATCCATACCTTTCTGGTTGTTTCTTCTCTCTTGCTGATCTTCTAGGTGCTTGTTTGGAGCATTCTCCAACCTCTTGCATCTTTGCTTTGCCTCTTGACTTCCATAGCTTGTAATCCCTTTCTCTTTCATCTTGGTCATCGTCTGTATCACTTCTTGGATCCTGGACCTGTGTATCATGCTTGCTTCCTAATTGATGAGAGTCATAATCAAGATCATATGGTAGTGTTACCTTTTGTTTGTCTTCATCATACCAAGACCTGTGTTCTTCAAACACAACATCTCTACTTGTAGTGAATTGCTTGGTTGAAGGATTGAAGAACCTGTAACCCATCTGAGTTGAATCATATCCAATAAACACTGCCTTTGTTGCCCTTTCATCTAGCTTACCTCTTATTTGTGATGGTACATGAACATAAGCTAAACAACCAAAAACCTTGCAATGTCCAAGACTAGGTTTTCTTCCATGCCATGCTTCATAAGGAGTCATACCTTGAAGTGATTTGGATGGTAGTCGATTGACAAGGTACACTGCAGTTGAAATAGCTTCTGCCTATAGATAATGTGGCAACTTCTTCTCTTCAAGCATTGTTCGGGCTGATCCAACCAATGTCTTGTTTCTCCTCTCTGCAATTCCATTTAGTTGAGGAGAGTACCTGGTAGTCACTTCCCTTTTGATACCTTTATCCTGCAAGAACTCATCAAAATCTTTGGAGAAGTATTCTCCCCCTCCATCAGATCTGAGCTTCTTTAGTGATCTACCTGTATGATTCTCCACATGTGCAAGATACTTCTTGAAGCAATCAAATACTTCATTCTTACTCTTGATAAAGTATAGAACAGTCCATCTACTATGGTCGTCAATAAATGAGACATAATACCTTGATCCTGCCAATGAAGGTTCTTGACTTGGTCCCCATACATCTGTGTGTACTAAGTCCAATAAGTTGTTGTGGATGTAGCCTTTGTGGTTGAATGGTTGTCTTTGTGCCTTCCCAATCTGACATGCATCACACCTGTTGATCATGTGTTGCTTTGATATGTTCGGCAGTCCTAGAACACTTTGATCCCTGCATATATCCTTCAAGGTTCTTTCATTCACATGAGCAAGTCTCTTATGCCACACTTCAAGCTCACTTAGGGTTTGAGACCCAAAGTTGAATAGAGCTATGTTCCTGGTATCTCCTACTTCAAAAGTAAAGAGCCTACCATGCTTCTCACCTCGGGCTATCTTCTTGAAGCCTTGACATGGATCTTCCACAAAAGCTCCATGTTGGGTGAACCTAACTTGCAAGCCTTTTTCAACTATTTGGCCTACACTGATTAGGTTTTTAGTGATAGTGGGTACATAGAGAACCTTACTCAGAATGTTTGTCCTGCCATTGGAAGCTTTGACATTACCAATCTTCTCCACATTGTGCTTCGTGTCATCCCCTGTTTGCACTTCATGTCTATGCTTTGGACTTTCCAAGTCAGATAGAAGAGCAATGTTGCCTGCAACATGATTTGAGCATCCTGAATCTATGTAGAACAAATGATCATCTTCTTTACCTTCTTTGTGGCTTAGGTTCATAAGAAGTAATGAGTCTTCATGTGGTTGATCTTCTGAATAATTGTTGTAGTCCCTTCTATTATAGCTTCTATTGTTGTTGTTGAAGTTGTGTCCACCTCTGCCTCTATTGCCGCCATATCCACCTCTTCCACTTCCTTTCTGGGTCTTCCCATTGAACCAGCAATTCTGAGTGGTGTGGTTGGTCTTATCGCATATGGCACAAGGTTGAACATTCTGACCTTTGGCTTTGTCTTGCTTTGGTCCTTTCTTCTTCCCTTTCCACTTGCTCTTGCTTGCGAAGTTGGCTTGGGAAGTCTCTTCTTCATCTTCTTCCTTCTTCTTGCCTTTCTGCTTCTTATCCTTCTTATCTGCATATAGAGCACTAGTTGAATTACCATGATAAGAGTTACCTTCCTTTATGCTATTGTTGGCTTCTTGATTGAAGAGTTGTCCAAGAAAGATGTTGAAGTCTGGAGTCTGCACATCCATGATGAGATCATAGGCCGTCGTGAAGGATTGCCATTGCTTATCACTTCGAATGCCGTTGAGAATTTGCCTCATGATGACCTCTTCTTCAATCAGCTCTCCAATGGATGCTAACTCATCCGCAACCTCTTTGACCTTGGTAACAAACTCTGTGATGGTTTGTTTAGGTGTCTTCTTCATTTGGTTGAACTCGTTCCAAAGATGATTCTTTCTTGCTTTGGTACTAGCAGAAAAGAATGTCTCCAGGGAATCCCAAGTCTCTTGAGATGTCTTGCATCCTCTAATATGTGGTAATAGAAAGTCAGAGATAGAGTTTAGTATGTACGACCTTGCTTGAGCATCCCTTGCGCACCAAAGTGTGAGCTTATCTCTCTCCTCCTGTGTAGGTCCTCCTTTGGATCTTGGAATAGGCATAGCTTCATCACCTGCTACAATTCCATAAAGATTTCTACCTTGCAAGTAGGCTTCCATTCTAATTTGCCAAGCCGCGTAGTTGTGTCGATCAAGCTTCTCGATCATTGAGGGAAAGCCGTCACCCATCTTGAACTAGCTCTGATACCACTGAAAGAACTTGGAGAAGCTTGTCGAAGGTAGAAAAGTGCGTTTCGAAGCGATGAAGTTTGGTCAAGCCAACCGGCACAAGACCAGCCCTTGAGCTTTTGGAGACTCAAATAGACCTTATAGGCATGCTATAAGTCCAAAGAAACACACTATGTACCTTGGAGCATCAAGGAGAATGAGTCGATACAAAACAGATAGGTTCGCGGGTCGACTAGCTCAAAAAACTTACTATCTATGGAAGAGACAATGAACTTCAAATGCCCATAGCGACCAGCGTGATTACAATTAGAAAAACTCCTTTTATGGGAGTGATACACATAGGGTTGAGTGTATGGAATGCACAAAAGTATAAGGAATAAGCAAAATATGCTATAGGAATGAATGCGACATTCACCGGTGGTACTTCCTATTTTTCAGGAATACGCAGAGATTGACCCCGAGGCAGAAAAACTGCGATTTCTCCAAATCTGCTGAACCAAATGCTTTGAAAATTTACAGGCATAACCTAGACACTGATACCTTTCCAATGAGTCCTCTTTCACTCAATTTGGAGCTCTGAGGCGAGAGCAGCAGCCTCTGCAAGATTACTGTTGGCAAAGAAGATGATGCAGAAAATTGAAGGAGCAAGACAATGATGGTCACAAGTGTATGTATATTGCTTCCATGTATTTTACAAGTGATTTCAACTCCTTATATAGCCTCTAGGAGTGTTCCACGACTTTTACAACTTGAATTTGAATTCAAATGAAGGTGGGAATGGTTGTTGGAGGGAATCAATTCACTTCCCTACAATCTAGGAAAAGTGAAGATCTTGATTGATCTACTTTTAGGTGACTTGATTTGCTTGATTGAATGCAACTTCAACCACCAAAATTTCGTGGGATTTTGGCCCTATATTTGTACCTTTACATGTGTACAACTCAAGGCTTTTACAACGGTAAATGAGCCATCAAAATATTCTCAAAAAATACAATAAATGAGCATATGAAAAAGAACTCTCCAACGGATATTCTTTCGACGCGATAGCCTTTGATGTAGATCAAATCCACCTCAAGCATAGTGTAAGCTTGATGTTCCAACATGTGTCGGTGTGTGTGTGTGTGGGTGTGTGTATGTGCTGGGGTATGTGTGTATGTGTGTGGGGATGTGTGTGTGTGTGTCGGTGTGTGTATGCGCAGGCGGGGTGGCGGGGTGAGGGGTGAGTGGCAGCGGGGTCTGAGGGGGGAACTAGGCGGGGGAGGGGGAGGGGAACTAGGCGGGGAAGGGGGAGGGGAACTAGGCAGAGGCTGCGGGGGGATTTGGGCGGGGGGAGGTGGAGGGGAACTGGGCGGGGCTGCGGGGGGAACTGTGGGGGGCGGGGGTGGTGCGAGGGGGAAGGGGTGGGAGTGGTGTGAGGGGGAGGGGGCGGAGGGGAGAGTCAGCGGGGCGCGGGGGGCGTTTGGAGGGGTCAGCGGGGGGGGGAATGGGGGGGTCAGCGGGGAGGATGGAGGAGTCAGCGGGGGGGATGGCAGGGTCAGCGGGGGGGGGATGGAGGGGTCAGCGGGGGGGATGGCGGGGAACTAGGCGGGGGAGGGGGGCTGCGGGGAACTAGGCGGGCGAGGGGGAGGGGAGCTGCGCGGGGGGGGGGGGGGCTGCGGGGAACTAGGCGGGGGAGGGGGAGGGAAGAGAGAGAGAGAGAGAGAGAGAGAGAGAGAGAGAGAGAGAGAGAGAGAGAGAGAGAGAGAGAGAGAGAGAGAGAGAGAGAGAGAGAGAGAGAGAGAGAGAGAGAGAGAGAGAGAGAGAGAGAGAGAGAGAGAGAGAGAGAGAGAGAGAGAGAGAGAGAGAGAGAGAGAGAGAGAGAGAGAGAGAGAGAGAGAGAGAGAGAAAGAGAGAGAGAGAGAGAGAGAGAGAGAGAGAGAGAGA
Organism: Ceratopteris richardii; assembly: GCA_020310875.1. Classification (NCBI taxonomy): domain Eukaryota; kingdom Viridiplantae; phylum Streptophyta; class Polypodiopsida; order Polypodiales; family Pteridaceae; genus Ceratopteris; species Ceratopteris richardii. The sequence continues at coordinate 99,069,359 of CM035419.1, read as the reverse complement.
GGGAGAGAGAGGGGAGGGTCTGCGGGCTGAGGGAGGGGGTGGAGGGATGCGGGGGTGGGGGTGGAGGGATGCGGGGTTGGGGGTGGAGGGATGCGGGAGTGGGGGTGGAGGGATGCGGGGTGGGAGTGGAGGGATGCGGGGTGAGGGTGGAGGGATGTGGGAGTGAGGGGGGAAGAGAGAGAGAGATAGAGAGAGAGAGAGAGAGAGAGAGAGAGAGAGAGAGAGGGAGGGAGGATACGTGAGGGGGAGGGGGCGAGGTTGGGCTGCGGGGGTGAGGTGAGGGGGGCGGGGGTGGTGTGAGGGGGAGGGGGCAGGAGTGGTGTGAGGGTGAGGGGGCGGGGTTGGGCTGCGGGGTGAGGTGAGGGGGGCGGGGGTACGTGAGGGGGAAGGGGCGGGAGTGGTGTGAGGGGGAGGGGGCGGAGGGGAGAGTCAGCGGGGCGCGGGGGGGGGGTTTGGAGGGGTCAGCGGGGGGGGGGGGGGGAATGGGGGGTCAGCGGGGAGGATGGAGGAGTCAGCGGGGGGGATGGTGGGGTCAGCGGGGGGGGATGGAGGGGTCAGCGGGGGGGAATGGGGGGTCAGCGGGGAGGATGGAGGAGTCAACGGGGGGGATGGCGGGGTCAGCGGGGGGGATGGAGGGGTCAGCGGGGGGGGGGGGGGGGGGGGATGGCGGGGAACTAGGCGAGGGAGGGGGGCTGCGGGGAACTAGGCGGGGGAGGGGGAGGGAGCTACGCGGGGGGTGCTGCGGGGAGCTAGGCGGGGGAGGGGGAGGGAAGAGAGAGAGAGAGAGAGAGAGAGAGAGAGAGAGAGAGAGAGAGAGAGAGAGGACGAGAGAGAGAGAGAGAGAGAGAGAGAGAGAGAGAGGAGAGAGATGAGAGATGAGAGAGAGAGAGAGAGAGAGAGAGAGAGGAGAGAGAGAGAGAGAGGGAGAGAGAGGGGAGGGTCTGCGGGCTGAGGGAGGGGGTGGAGGGATGCGGGGGTGGGGGTGGGGGTGGAGGGATGCGGGGTTGGGGGTGGAGGGATGCC
>CM035419.1:99023966-99056466 GCA_020310875.1 Ceratopteris richardii | reverse complement strand
GAGAGAGAGAGAGAGAGAGAGAGGAGAGAGAGAGAGAGAGAGAGAGAGAGAGAGAGAGAGAGAGAGAGAGAGAGATGAGAGAGAGAGAGAGAGAGAGATGAGAGAGATGAGAGAGAGAGAGGAGAGAGAGAGAGAGAGAGAGAGAGAGAGAGAGAGAGAGAGAGAGAGAGAGAGAGAGAGAGAGAGAGAGAGAGAGAGAGAGAGAGAGAGGAGAGAGAGAGAGAGAGAGAGAGAGAGAGAGAGAGAGAGAGAGAGAGAGAGAGAGAGAGAGAGAGAGAGAGAGGGAGAGAGAGGGGAGGGTCTGCGGGCTAGGGAGGGGGTGGAGGGATGCGGGGGTTGGGGTGGAGGGATGCGGGGTTGGGGGTGGAGGGATGCGGGAGTGGGGGTGGAGGGATGCGGGGTGGGGGTGGACGGATGCGGGGTGAGGGTGGAGGGATGCAGGAGTGAGGGGGAAAGAGAGAGAGAGATAGAGAGAGAGAGAGATGGATGCATGCATATACATGGATGAATAGTATGCATGCCTGTGTCTGCACGTATAGGTGTTTGTGAGATCATCTTTGCAAAGCAATCATTCAAATATCTTTGCAATACTTATAGACCAACTTCAAGTGCTCTGCTAAAGAGGCTGAAATGGCACGCATAGATATTGTCTTCAGTTACTCTTGAAGATTTAAACATTTCCTTGTTATCTCTAAGGTTGTCTCTGACTTTAACGGCATCGTGAATCATCCTTGATATTGTTCCCACTTTGCAATGAGAATATCCCCAACATTATCATGCATGATCCACATTACTTACATACCTACCAACTATAACATTTCAGGAGCGGGAATAAAAAACAACAGATGATTCCAGGTACATGTATCCCTTGTTTTGTTTCATCCCATGTTTGATACAATTGAATTACCATATTTGAAGCAATCCTACTCTCCTGCAGTCTTCCAACACAGTGAATTCCCATCGCTGCTTTGTTGAGTATGCCCATTACACCCAACTGTAATTCCTATATAATCACTAGCAACGAGAAAGAGAAAGGAGGAGGGGTACTACACTATGATACTTCATTTCTGGCTACCAAAGATTATGCTTACATTATTAAAACAGATGAAGACCCTTCTACATATGAAGAGGCAAAAGGTAAAGAAAATTGGGAGAAAGCTATGCAGGAAGAATATGATGCATTATTGGAGAAGATCATTGGATGTAAGTGGGTTTATAAGACAAAAAGATTTGCAGATGGAAGAGTGTCTAGGTACAAAGCTAGACTTGTTGTCAAAGGGTTTGCTCAGACATATGGTGTTGACTATGATGAGACTTATAGTCATGTGGCAAAGATGACAACCATCAGGACACTTATAGCAATTGTTGCAAGTAAAGGTTGGAAACTGTGTCAATGAGATGTGAAAAATGCTTTTTTGAATGGTTATATTTCCGATGATGTATTCATGGAGCAACCTCAAGGGTTCAGAGATAAAAGGTATCCAGATCATGTGTGCAAGCTCAAGAGAGCTTTGTATGGCTTGAAGCAGGCCCCAAGGGCATGGAATTATAGACTTGTAAAGTTCTTGAAAGAACTTGGATTTCAGGTGTCTAAAGCAGATAGTAGCTTGCTTGTAAAGGCAAGTGATAATGGTTTCATATACATGTGCATATATGTTGATGATATAATCCTTACAGGTACAGATGAGGAAGGAATACAAAGACTAAAGAAGCAAATGGAAAAGGAGTTCAAAATAAGTGACTTGGGAGACTTGTCATACTTCTTGGGCATGGAGATTACATATACTCAACATGGAGTATTTGTGACCCAAGAAAGGTATTTGAAGAACTTGTTAATCAAGTTTAAAATGGATGATTGTAGGGTAGCACCTACACCAATGGAGGTGAATCACAAATTGAGTAAATTTGGAGGTGAAGAATTCAAGGACATGAGACAATATCAGAGTTTGGTTGGTAGTCTTATCTATGCTACTTCAACTAGACCTGATTTATCATATGCAGTAGGGGTTTTGTCTCAATTCATGCATTGTCCTAGGAAAGAGCATTGGATTGCAGGTCAAAGAGTGTTGAGGTACATTAAGGGTACACTGAAAGAAGGTTTGTATTATGGGTTCACATCAGATACAAACATCAAGATCTATAGTGATGCAGATTGGGCAGGTAATCCAGATGATAGAAGATCAACCTATGGATACATGTGTTATGTGGGAGATAAGTTAATCTCCTGGTGCTCAAAGAAGCAACATACAATTGCTTTGTCATCTACAGAAGCAGAGTACAAAGGCATGGTTGAAGCTGCAAAAGAAGTGATATGGCTTAAGACTCTAATGAAGAGTTTTGACACTATACAGAACATACCTATCATTTATGGTGATAACATGAGTTCATTATATCTAGCTGCTAATCCTGTTATTCATGCCAGGACTAAACACATTGAGCTACAGTATCACTTTCTAAGAGAGAAGGTGATGGATAAGGAGATTGAAGTCATACATACTTCAACAAAAGATCAGATAGCTGATATGCTTACAAAGAGCTTGGATGGACCAAAGCTACAGAAGTTTAAAGACATGGCAGGTATAAAGAAGATAAGAGAAACCTCAATTGATGATTGAGGGGGAGTTGTTGGTGCAGACCAATCACCAATTGAAGATTTGAAGGACAAAGGATGGAGATGAGATCAAGTTTTGAAGCAAAAAAGATGGATACATTCACAGAGTGAAAGACATGTACACATATGTACATTAGTTAAGACATAGGTTACTTATACTTATGCTTTGATATAAGTTTGTACATAATTGCCTATAAATACTTTTGAAAATGTCGGGGCAATGAGAGAAGATAATGAGAGACAATAGGAGATCATGAGATTAGTGTATTGAGAAGTAGAAAATGTCATTAGACATGTGTGAAGTGAGTTGAACTCTCCATCCTCACTTAGTTGTAAATTTCTTAGAAATAGAAGGAAAAATTGCGCCCGATGTTTCTGTGTTTTCTCCCTGTGTGATAGATCTTTTGTGAATTCCTTTTGAAGATATCTAAGTCCATAGTTAATCAATCTATGGCTAGAGTTTGAGAGTCTAATTGTGATCAGGCTAAGAGAATTGTGTGTAGGAACATTTACATGTGAGAAAGTACTCACTGGTTCCTGAAACATGCGCAAATTTCGATCTTAATGATTTGATCATTTATCACTCCATAGTTTAAAGTTTTGTGCAAATAAACACTTAATCTTTAAGTTGGAAACTAAGCTACTCGTGGCTAAAAGCATTTGCTTAAACGGGTTTTATACTGAGAGAATTAAAGTTAAGAAGTTAAGGGTGTCCAAATCGACTTCTCAGAAGTGCAGATTTAGACATAGCTGACTTGGTAAGTAGATTTCTCAAGATCTACTGATTTTTTTGAAGTAATTCGACTTGGAGAAGGTGCGCAATCTTTAGACGACACTTTGTGCAAAGTTTCATAAAAACCTTCACACATTTACTCAGCCAATGAGCAAGATCTATGCAGCAGACTTTCTGAGAAAATTCCTTCTTCACAGTTTAGTCAAGAAATTGATATTTGGTCATTGATAGCTTAAATTGGTGAAGGTTTTGACTTACTCTTGATATAGAGGTATTCTAAATTCAAGAGTAGGTTGTTCTTTTGGAGATTAACACTCTTCATCAATTCCTACAACTATCTATCTATCTATCTATCTATCTATCTATCTATCTATCTATCTGTCTGTCTGTCTGTCTATCTATCTATCTATCTATCTATCTATCTATCTATCTATCTATCTATCTATCGATCTATCTATCTATCTATCTATCTATCTATCTATCTATCTATCTATCTATCTATCTATCTATCTATCTATCTATCTATCTATCTATCTATCTATCTATCTATCTATGTATCTATCTATGTATCTATTTATCTATCTATCTATCTATCTATCTATCTATCTATCTATCTATCTATCTATCTATCTATCTATCTATCTATCTATCTATCTATCTATCTATCTATCTATCTATCTATCTATCTATCTATTATTTTTTCTATCTATCTATCTATCTATCTATCTATCTATCTATCGATCTATCTATCTATCTATCGATGTATCTAGCTATCTATCTATGTATCTATCTATCTGTCGTTCTATCTATCTATGTATCTATCTATCTACAATAATAAATCGACCACACTTTGCTCTAAGAGCCCCACAAGGTAGAGGACCACATGTTCATTTTATCATTCTATTAATCCCTTGATCTCTTGAGATACGAAGAAGACTAAGAACCTATTTAGGTATCCAAGTGAATAAGGAATCATTATGATGGTTTTGAAGAGCCATATGAACAGATCGCTGAATTTACGCAAGTACTAAGGGCTGAGCAGATAAATGACTTCCTTTTTGAGTATGAATCTTTCAGTCTTACACTTATTTGAGACTTCTTTGACTTGGTTCCAACCCTTGGATCCCAACCGCTTTGTGAATATAGAACAATTCTTTGCGAAATTCATCGGTTAATTCAGCAAGAGGGGTATTAAACATATCTTCTCTTCTCTAATTCATAGTTTCAAATACAGAGCTAATGAATATGTGAGGTTAGTAACCAACAGGTTCAATCAATATGTTGACCGATGTCCTATGGTAGATACACCTACCTAGCAAAGAATGATATCTTTGTTTGTGGATGGTTCAATCAATGGGAATTTGAGAACCTTAGTGTACATAAAACGATTACAAACACTGAGTGAATGTTTGAGGAAATGCATAGATTTGGAAGATGATCTTGCTGATGACTTGAGAATTCCATAAACCCCTACCAAATCTGAAGATGCATCTAGTAATGCAAGTGTCCTACCCAACCAGGTAGAAGAACTAGAACACTTAGTGGCCGAGAAACTAGATGCTCAAGGACAAAAGAATCATCAAAACCCACCCATAAGAGTGCCCATCCTAAGAAGGTGTGCACACTCTAGAGGTGACCATCAATCTCATGCTTGTGTAAGAGGAGGACCTATTCCCCCATAGTTGTACCAATCGCATAGACAATAGGCACAAGGGCCTAGTGTATACTACCATATTGAACAAAGACACACCAATCAAACTACCGAAAACTGCCCATATAATTGACAATCTAGGCCAGTTCCACCATCGCAGTACATACCATATGTATCACCAGATGAAGGAGTAGGGAGGATCAATTCTAATTAATCTAATGCTTGAAGACTTGAAAATGAGTTTAGAAGCTTATTAGTCTAGAATCAGTATCACTTGGTCCAAAGCAATATGATAAAAGTTACCCAAGAGGATTCATAGAGAAGGAAAGATTGTAAATATGTAAAAAATCAAATGAAATTTCTCAGACCATGCTACAATAAGCAATACCAAGACTCCTTGAAATGAGAATCGTAGAAAAAATTTTCCAAGGACTTTTAGAAAACCATTATTCACAATAGAAGAAACCAAAACAAACTAAGGAGATTGAAGGAGAATTAGGTTTTGAGACCATAGAAAGAGAATCTATAATTCTAAAATTTGAAGCAAATTGGCCACATGATTTGTGGGCCAAAGTGCAAGAAAAAAGATGGAAGAAAACTGAGGGGGATGTCCCTCCCTTTGAAGAAGTAAATGCTTCTAGGAACCTGCCTACGATTGAGCAAAAATAAGACTATGAAGAATTATCCAATCCGGATCAGGATAGGGTGGAAGAAATTATTCTAACTACATTTCCCAATTCTATCGATGAATATGAATGAAGATCGGATTTTTTTGATGCCATAACATTAAGAGGTGAGGAACGGAAGTTCTGAGAGGAAACATCCACCATGTTGTAGAAGTTGATAGGAAATAAATTTCAATGCTCAATAACCCTAGAAGAACTTTTGCACGTCAAGCCTCATCTATGGAAGAGATTAGCAATCAATTAAATTTGAAGGAACCAAACATATTTGACAAGGAAGAAAATCTAGAGAAAACAACAACTATGAAGATACCAATTGACAATGTTGGATCTTTTAGTGAGGGAGATGAAGGAAATACCTGCCTTCCAATCACATTTTGAGGATATGTGACCAAAGCCATTCTAGATACTAAAGGTGGATTAGGGATAGCAACCAAGGGAATTTGGGAGAAATGGGGAAAACCAGCTCTAGGAATGACTATAATGAAGCTTTAGATGGTCATATAGAATGACCATTAGGACTTATTGAAAATGTAATTCTTACAACTTGTGGAGTAGAATTCAAACACACTTTAGCTATATGCTAATTTGGCAAGGCAAAAAATTATGAGATGATCCTAGGTAGACCATTTATGCAATAGCTAAAGGTAGTTCAAGATTGGGGACAAGATGCTTTATATCTCCAACACCAAGGCAAAAGTACTAAAATAAATCTCCCAAATTTGGCATATTGAGATGTACCACGTCCTCAATGGAACCTTTTACATAAAGAGGAGGGTGATGTGTCAATCCATAGTATTGTTTCTAGTGACCAATCATAGATGAATGAAGACAGTCAACTATGGATCTGCAAGGTAGCTAAACGAGAAGAGGAAAGATTACATTATTGGCAAGCATAAGACGAGAAAGATAGACCTATAGAAGGCCCAACCTACATGCCAAAAATATTTCTAGATGAAGCATTTGAACCACATGGATGGAAGGAAATTCTAGAAACACTAGATGTATGTATAAATGAAGAGGTGCTGACTACGAATGAGTGTGTGGATGAAGAACGATACGACTTAAGCTTGTACATGGTAATACTTCAAGAGGCCCAAGAAGGTGGAATAATTTAAAAGGAGTGGAAAGAAGACTATGAAAGCATAGAAATGGAACCTGAGTTTGACTCAAAAAAATAATAGGTAAACGTAGTAGAACAAGAAGATGCCATAGAACATAAAAAACTATTTCCCATAGAAGAATATCAAGGAAATCCTAGAATGGAAACCAATGAAATGGAGGATGAAAATTTACCAAATGAACACTTTTCTACGCAACCCTGAAAAATAGGGGGTACCTCTGTTGAGCTTCAAGTTCATTCGAGAAGCACATCTTGCTTATTACTTGTAATCTTGTGAATTTTAGACACTCAACCCTATTTTTACTATTCGTCCAAAAGGAAAGGTTTCAATTGTAACCCCATTGGTTGCTATGTGCATTTGAAGTTGATTGTTTCATCCAAAGATAGCAAGTTTTTTGAGCTAGTCAATGTGCAAACCTATTTGTTTTGTATCGATTCTTTCTCCTTGATTCTCCAAAGAAGATAGTGAATTTTATTGCACTAATCACATGCATATAAGGTTTTTTTGAGTGTCCATAAGCGCAAGGGCTGGTCCTATGCTAGTTGGCTAGACCAAACTTCATCACTTTGCAACTCACTTTTCTACCTCGTACAAGCTTCTCCAAGTTCTCTTAGTGGTATCAGAGCTAGATCAACATGGGTGATGGCTTTATCTCAATCATTGGGAAGCTTGATAGACACAAATACAAGGCTTGGAAAATCAAAATGGAGGCCTATTTTCAAGGAAGAAATCTTTATGGAATTGTAGCAAGTGATGAAGCTATGCTTACTCCAAGATCCAAAGGAGGACCTACACAAGATGAGACTCACACTTTGGTGTGCAAGGGATGCTCAAGCAAGGTCATACATACTAAACTCTATCTCTGATTTATATTACCACATATTAGAGGATGCAAGACATGCCCTAGAGACTTTGTTTTCTGATATGATAGAAAAAACTCCATGATAGACTACATATCCATGGTCTTTGTTTATCATGACATATAGACTAGTATATCATGATTGATTACAAGTAAGGGCATCAAGTATGAGGTTGGAATAAATCTTAGCCCCTCAGTCAATTCTCTAGTTTAGCCTAAGAGAGATTGTAAAAATTCATTAAGTTAGGATCATGATAGGCATGATCAAGTTCAAACGAATTTAATTTATCAAGTTCAAGGATAGATTATGTTACATCACGGACAACCCTAACCAAAAAGAACCTAATCTAATTGAGAAGAAGATTATTTAAGGTAAAATATCCTAATGATGTAGATATTAAAACAAGAAAACAAATCGCATATCCAAAGAACTTAAACAAAAAATTACATTTTCCAACAAGAAACCAACATCAAGGTTTAACTTGGGTAATTGCATCAGTCATTAAAGCAGATGAACCTTAGGTCATGCAGACACTGATTGGGCATGATTCTAACACCCCAATGCAACAATGGAAGATGGCTGCCTTCCACTAGGTCCACATGTAGTGATATATGCTCAATAATCTGAACTTTTTATTGCACCTATATAAAGACTTAAATTGAAAATTTCATACTTAAAATAGACGTTAAGAGCTATCCAAAAAGAAATCTTTAAATCATCTCAAATGGATTTCGCAGAACCATCCACTACAAAACATGTTACCTGTTTGCACTCTCTGCTTATGTGCATAGATATAGCTTCACAAACTTAGGAATTTCTCACAACTCACTTAGGCGAAGAACTTGAAAATCTTGAAAAATTTGGGGCACTATATAATAGACTAAATGAAGAAAAAAATCAATGAAAATGACTCCAATGAGAGAACAACCAATGCTCTACAATCTAGTCCAATCAAATTTTGGAAAAGCCTCACTACACCTCTAGATAGAGAGGAGCAAAATCATGAGAAAATAAACTGTTGGTTGTTTCTTTGACATCGATGAGATGATCTTCTTCCCTAACATGGTAACATATCCACTATTGCCCCTCCTGTAATATTTGGAACCTGCCCAATCAGCATCAAATAAAGCTTGTACATTTAATCCATCATCAAATGGATAATACATACCTTCATTCATTGATACTTTGAGGTACTGAAGTACCCTTTTGGCTACAACAAGATGAGGTACTCTTGGTGCCTGTAAAAATTGAGATAACACTCCAACTATATGTGCAATATCTAGTCTTGTCATAGTAGAATACAAGAGGGAACCAACTATTGACCTATACATGGTCACATCCTTCACTTATCCACCATCACGAGCACGTAGTTTAACATTTACTTCCAATGGATTTGAAATAGGCTTGCTATCACACATGCCAAACTTCTTCAACAGATCTAGAATGTACTTCCTTTGCATCATATATATACTTTCTTCTTTACATAGTACTTCAATCAAGGGAGTACTTTAAATTCTATAAATAAAATATCATAAACTCACATCCAAGATTCCTCTTTATTTCTTTTTTTTTTGCTCCATCATCCCATGTAATGGTCAAATTATCAACATATATACAAATGAAAATAGTTCTACTATCATCCTTCTTCACAAAGAGTGATGGGTCTATATGACTTTGATTTTATCCACAATTTTCTAGGTAGTCCACAAGTCTTTGGTTCTAAGCCCTTCGGGCTTACTTGAGTCCATAAAGATCCTTCTTAATGTTGATATATTTAGGTAGTGATGTGTGTGAACACTCTAGGACTGCCGGGGCACTTTTTTCCCTCTTTAGGAGGTTTTTTTCCCCCGGCTTGTATATACGCCTATTGCCCTAATGGGCTACTAATCTTTGTACATTCTCTAGTAATACATTAAGTCGTGTGTGTTGTGCTCCAAGCTTCTTCTTCTTCCTTGTGCTGTTCGCGTGCTTCCGCAGACGTCCAACTCCAACAATTGGTATCAGAGCAGGTCGTCGCTTCTTCTAGGGCGCCGTCGACACTCCTCCGTTTGCAGTCTCAGATTCGCACAAAATTTGGTGAGCATACTCAGGGTGTTTTCGAGATCAAAACAGCTTCGTTTTGTGGTACCAAAATCGCGATCTGAGCTCGTTTCGGCCTCCGAACGCACTATCGCAGCGCTTGTGCAGGCTATTTCGTCTTTTTGTGCCAAAGGTATATACCAGTTTCTGTTCGCCAGTTTAAGCGTCTGGAAGTCTGCTACAGGTCTAGCAGAACTCGTTTGGGCAGTTCCGTTCAACTTTTTTAGATACAATCAATTTTCTGCATCAAGGTATTTTAGTCACCGGCCATGGCTGAAAGCACTGATGTATTCCGTATGTTGGCTGTTGAGGATAAGTTGGATGGTACCAACTACCCATTATGGGCTTATATGATGCGACATGTACTGGTTGCAAAAGGATTGTGGAACATTGTGCAGGGTGTTGAAAGACGTCCTGTTACACCTGTAATGACAAGTACTGCTAATACAAGTATTGGAGTTGATGAAGATGGTGTCAAAGATGATATTCCGCAGATTCCTGTTCGTGCTGCTGTTTCTGTTGCACCTACTGCAGAGCAGATTCGTTGGGATGGCAGAGATGCCCAGGCACATGCATTGATAGCTTTGTCTGCCAAACGTGCCATTATTCCTCACATTCGCTCTTGCAGAACAGCAAAGGATGCTTGGGATACACTTACCACTTTGTACCAGGCTAGGAATGAGGCTCGTGTTGCTTACCTCCGAAAACAGTTGGAGAGTGAGCACATGAATGAAGGTGATTCTATGGACAGTTTTCTTACAAAGATCAAAGACCTGAAGGAACAATTGATTTCTGCTGATGAGGTTATACCAGATAGCTCACTTGTGCAGACCGTTCTGAATGGTCTTCCTGATTCATATCAGAGTTTTGCCTCTACTCTTCGGTTGATGATGAAAGGCAATCCGAATGCCTTGTCATTTGAGGAATTAGTCTCTGTTCTATTGCAGGAAGATCAGTCCAGGCAGAACAGGTCCATTATGCGTGTTGCAGATCAAGATTTCCTGGCTAGTCAGAAGAGCAAAGGAAAATGGAGCTCTTCTACTAGTAAGCAGAAATCTGCAAATGCTGCACATTCAAAGAACCAAGACAAAGATGAGAAAAAATCAGAAAAGCAGAAATTGTTTTGTAAGTATTGTAAAGGCAATGATCATATCATAAAGAACTGTCCAAAACTGGCTGCTAAAGAGGCAAAGAAGAAAGAGGCCTCTACACCAAAAACAAAGTCTGCAAATCTTGTGTGGGAAGAAGAATGGGCGTTTACTACTGTCTGCAGTTTTGACCCATCTTCTCCTGATCAGTGCATGTCTGCAGTAGACTCAGATGTTTGGTACTTTGACAGTGGGGCGACCAAACATATTACCTCGCAGCGCAGTTTCTTCTCTTCACTTGAGCCTGCTCCTACAGGGAATACTGTCACATGCGCCAATAACTCCTCTTATCCTGTTATGGGAGTTGGTAAGATCATTCTGACTACTGCTGATGGTAGTTCTTTCACTTTGTCAGATGCTTTATTTGTGCCAGGGATCAAAAAGAATCTGTTATCAGTTTCTGCATTAGCCAAGATTGGCTTGGTTGTGAAATTTGTTGATGACAGGTGTACAGTCCATGATCTCTCAAATGGCGATGTGATTATTGCTTCTGGCATTTTATGTCGTGGGCTATATAAGCTCATAGACTATGAAAGATCTGTGAATGATTCGGCATGTGCAGTTCATGATTCTCAGGCTATGTCAGATGCAAAGCTTTGGCATGCACGCTTTGGTCATCTGAATTTCGCTAGTTTGTTACGCCTGCAGAAATCTGAAATGGTGTCCTCTTTGCCCAAACTTGAGGCACCTGGAAAACATGTTTGTGAAGGCTGTATTTTGAGCAAAATGCAGCGTTCTTCCTTTCCAAAAGATGGTTCAGTTCGGGCTACGCAGAAATTGCAGCTTGTACATAGTGATGTCTGTGGTCCTATGCAGACACCCTCTTTTGGAAATTACCTTTACTTCGTGACTTTCATTGATGATTTTTCCAGGCATGCATGGGTATATCCACTCAAGGCAAAGTCCGAAGTGTTTATAAGCTTCAAACAGTTTTTGGTTTTAGCTGAAAATCTTTCAGCATGTAAAATGGGCACCCTCCGTTCTGATCGAGGGGGGGAATATATGTCTTCAGATTTTAATGCATTTCTGGCTGAACGTGGGATAAAACACCAGTGTACAGTGCGGTATACACCTCAACAGAATGGAGTTGCTGAACGAAAGAACAGGTCACTCATGGAGATGGCGAGGTGCATGGTCAAAAGTCAGGCTTTACCACATAGTTTCTGGCTTGAGGTTGTCATGTGTGCAGCATATGTACTGAACAGGTGTCCCACTAAAGCGTTGCCGTCTATCACTCCATATGAGGCTTGGCATGACCGCAAGCCATCTGTTGCTCATCTGCGTGTTTTTGGTTGTTTGGCATTTGCATTAGTGCCTGAACAACATCGCAGAAAATTGGATGATAAGGCAGTAAAATGTATTTTTGTTGGGTACAATTCTGAAAGTAAAGGCTATCGTCTGTATCATCCACAGACTAAACGCATTCTGGTTAGTCGTGATGTTGTCTTTGTGGAAGATGCTATTCAGCCATTGCTTTCATGTACTAAGGAGACATCTGTTAGCTCCAAAGACATGTATGATACTTTGATGCCTCTTTTTACAGGTGGACAGGCTAGTGCTGGTCCTAATGAGGCAACTTCTCAGCCTTTGCAGGTTTCATATGATGATGCAGATCATTCCATTTCTGATGCAGATTTACATGATGCACTTGTTGATGAGAGAGCTGATATTGAGCAGGCAAAAACTATGCCAAAATGGCTGGTGCAGACTTTGCGTGACAGCAAATTAGATGCACCTTTGTCATATCGTACTCGTTCAGGCTCTCATAGTGCCTCCTTTGCATCAGATTGCTATGCTATGGCTGCATCTAGTCTCTGTGATGAGAATGATCCTGTTTCTTTTGATGAAGCACAAAATTCAGAAAATTGGATGGCTGCTATGCAATCTGAATATGATGCTATAATGAAGAATGGTACATGGTCTTTATGTGACTTGCCTCCTGGCAAGAAGGCCATTGGCACTAAGTGGGTATACAAGCTGAAGCGTAAACCTGATGGTACAGTTGACAGGTATAAGGCTAGGCTTGTTGCAAAGGGTTATGCGCAGGAAAGAGGCATTGATTTTGATGAGACCTTTGCACCTACATGCCGTATGACTACTGTTCGGAGCATTTGTGCACTTGCAGCCCATCATGGTTGGAATGTACATCAGTTGGACATTAAAACAGCATTTCTGAATGGTGACTTGCATGAAGAAGTGTATGTTTTTCAGCCCCGTGGCTTTGTGCAGAAAGGGCATGAAAACCAGGTGTGCAGGTTAAAGAAGGCGTTATATGGTTTAAAGCAAGCACCACGTGCTTGGTATGAGAAGATACATGCCTATCTGATTGCACATGGTTTTGAGAACAGTCCAACTGAAAGCACCTTATATGTTAAACGTGCTAATGATGTGCTTCTGATCATTGTTGTCTATGTTGATGACATGCTGCTCACTGGTCCTATTGAGACACATATTGCTGATTTTAAGGCTGATTTGCATGCCTCATTTGAGATGTCTGATTTGGGGCATTTGCATCACTATTTGGGCATTCGGTTTATGCACGTTGATGGTGGAATGGCTTTGTGTCAAACGAAATATATTGACACATTATTGCAGCGTTTTGGCCTTGAAGATTGTAAGCCTATTGCCACTCCTATGGAGACAGGTTTACGATTGAGTCTTCATGATGCTGGAGATGCATTTGATGCTGCTCTCTATCAGCAGACTGTTGGATGCTTGATTTACTTATGCATTACTCGGCCAGATATTCAGTTTGCTGTCTCACAGATGAGCAGGTTTATGCATTGCCCAGGAGTCACGCATTGGAAAGCGGTTAAGCGCATCTTTCGCTACTTGAGTGGTACTCGGCTACTTGGGTTGTTTTATCCCAAGGGGGGATCACTACCGCCAGATTTGCATGCTTTTTCTGACTCAGATTGGGCTGGTTGCTATGACACTCGTGTGTCCACCAGTGGTTTTTGCTTCATGCTTGGTAGCTCATGTATATCTTGGTTGAGCAAGAAGCAGCCTACTGTGGCCACTTCCAGTTGTGAGGCTGAGTATAGGGCAGCTTTCACAGCGACTGTTGAGTGTGTGTGGCTCAGACGCCTTATGGCTGATTTGGGTGTTGGCCAGTCTTCTGCCACCACCATCTTCACTGACAGTCAGAGCGCATTGGCAGTTGCGAGGAACCCTGTGTTCCATGCTCGCACTAAGCACATTGAGGTGCATTATCACTATGTCAGGGAGAGGTTCTCTGCTGGGGAGATCAGCTTGGCATATGTGCCCACGCAGGAGAACATTGCAGACCTTTTCACGAAGGCTCTGCCTAGGGAGAAGTTTGAAGCTTTCCGCAAAGCTTTGGGCTTACTTCCTTTTGTGGAGTGATTTCCACATAGCTTGGCACTTCCTTATACATGAGTGCCAGCTCCTTGTTCACCGCATCACTCCCAGGGGGGATTTGTTGATATATTTAGGTAGTGATGTGTGTGAACACTCTAGGACTGCCGGGGCACTTTTTTCCCTCTTTAGGAGGTTTTTTTCCCCCGGCTTGTATATACGCCTATTGCCCTAATGGGCTACTAATCTTTGTACATTCTCTAGTAATACATTAAGTCGTGTGTGTTGTGCTCCAAGCTTCTTCTTCTTCCTTCTGCTGTTCGCGTGCTTCCGCAGACGTCCAACTCCAACACTTAAGCCTACATACATGATGTGGAAACCTCTCATCATCAAAGCTTTGGGGCTTCTCCAAGAGGACTACCTCTTCAAGATCTACATTTAGGAAAGCATTCTTCACATCCAACTCGTACATCTTCCAACCTTTTGAGGCTTAAATTGCAATCAAAATCCTTATGGTAGAAATCTTAGCTACTAGAATAAATGTTTCCTCAAAGTCTTTGCCATAGGTTTGAGCAAAACCTTTGGCAACCAACCTCCCCTTATACCTAGAGATGCTACCATCTACACGCCTCTTTACCTTATACTCTCATTTGTTACCAATGACTTTTATGTCCTTTGTTCTTGGCACCAATGATCAAGTATCATTTTTTTCAAGTGCCTTGACTTCCTCCTCCATGGCTTCAATCCATTCCCGATGCTTATTTGATTCTTCAAAAAAGTTAGGTTCTTCACAAGCTATAACTTGACTCATGTAGGCATAGTGTCTTGCAATGAATGAATCATACCTTAACCTTTGGAAAGGTATATAACCCTATTGGATGAACTTACCTCACCATTAGGTAGTAAAAATCTCCTCCTCCTTGGTTTAGATTCTTTAAATCTTGGAGTTTCTAATTCCCCCATACCTTTGTCACTTGTAGATTCCATGTCTACCCATCATGGTCTTCATCATTTTCCTTTTCCTTTCCTTTGATACTTCCTTCACTTCAATAAGCTTCATTCCTTGTCCTTCCATGCAAAGCTTATATAGTAATCACCTCTGATAGTATGATTGAAGTGGTTGGACCACTTATCTCCATGCTTTGTTGTTTCTCTTTGCACTTCTTCTCGACTTCATATGCATTGTCAACTTATAGCACATCTTTGATACCATACCAAGACAATAAATAATAAAGTATTACATCCCTGTACACCTTAAGCTCTTTGGTGCAAGGGTTATAACATCTAAAACCCTTTTTCTCTAAAGAATATCCAAGATATATACACCAACCTACATTCGGGTCTAACTTGTGTCTCAATTATTGAAGTATGTGAAAGGTTGGGTTTCTTACCACAAAAAGCTTCATAAGTTGTAACTCCATGTACTCTTGACGTTGAATACCTATTCATAATGTATATGACTATATTTGCTTTATCAACCTAATAAGAATTAGGAACATTCATTTCATTTAACAAACCTCTAGCCACTTCTTCTATGTATCTCTTCTTTCTCTCTGTCACCCCATTTTGTTGAGGTGTATACCTGCCAGTAAAGTGCCTTTTGATGCCATACACATGTAGAAATTTGGAAAATGTATTTGAAAAATACTCTCCCCCTCAATCCGATCTCAGATTCTTTATATACTTCCCTATCTCCTTCTCCACTAGGTTTTTGAACCTCTTGAAGTGATGAAAAACCTCTAAGTTTGACGTCATGTAATACATTAAAAAAAACCACTTGAATGATCATCTATAAATGTGATAAAATATCTATTGCCTCCAATGTATGGTTCCCTTGTAGGTCACCATACATGAGTACGTATGAGATTCCACACTTCATTGCTCACAAGTGCTCCTTTTTTGAATGGAAATCTCCTTTGTTTCCCTAATTGCCAAGCATGACACAAATGGTGCATATTCTGAGATGTAAGATCAAGTAGAAGAGTCACCAAGTCCTTCCTTTGCATGTCCTTCATCTTTTGTAATTTTATGTGCCCATTTCTTTTATGATATA
This sequence comes from Ceratopteris richardii, assembly GCA_020310875.1. NCBI lineage: Eukaryota > Viridiplantae > Streptophyta > Polypodiopsida > Polypodiales > Pteridaceae > Ceratopteris > Ceratopteris richardii. The sequence continues at coordinate 99,040,206 of CM035419.1, read as the reverse complement.
AGTCGATTCATGCAATCTCTTTATTTCCATATGATGAGTAGACAATGTGAGCGGTTGATGGCTTTACCTCCATGGTGAAGAGTCTTCCTTGCTTCTTTCCTTTTGCTATGAGCTTTTGTTCCTACATTGGGTCTTCAACAAAACATCATTGATCATTGAACCTCACCTTATAACCTCTTTCAACCATTTTGCGTACCGAAACCAAATTTGGTGATGGTTGGAACATGCAACACATCCTTGAACACCTTGGAGCTTTGAGATCCATCCAATGCAACATTTCCCAGATGTGTAATCTTGTGCCCAATGCCATCCCCTATCTCTACATGTCCTTGAGCGATGGATGAGTCTAAATTAAAGAAAAATTCTTTATTGCAACTCATATGGTTGCTACAACCACTATCAATGTACCATGTAAAATCTAAATTGTCTCTTTCACTTGACCCATACATCATAAAAAAGTTCTCATTCTTTGAATTTGTTGAATTCCTAGCATCATTACCTTCCTTCCTTTTGTATCCTTGATTTCCTCCTCCTTTGGAACAACAATCTCTTGCATAATGTCCCTATTTTACATAATTGTAGCATTCTCTATTGGAAACTTCTCTTCCATGTGATCTTCCTTCTCATCATCTACTCCTTCCTCTTCCTCTTGATCAAAAGCTTTGCTTGGAGCCTTCTTGGTTGCTTGAGCTTGAGCTTGACCTTCCTCTCCCTCGGACTTGGATTTTTTTCCACCTCTTTTGCCTTTGCCTCTATCACACTTACGTGCACACACATACACATGTGCACATATAAGGTAAGACAAAGAGAGAGAACAATGGATATCTGTCTCATCTCTCTCCTCCTCCCCCACTCTCTCTGTTTCTCTCTCTCTCTATCTCTCTCCCTCTCACTCTCTCTCCTCCTCTCTCTCTTTCTCTCCCCTCCCCTCTCTCTCTCTCTCTCTCTCTCTCTCTCTCTCTCCCTCCCTCCCTTTCTTCCTTCCTCCCTCCCCCTCTCTCTCTTGTTTTATGTCTCTCTTTGTCTCTCTCTCTAACTATTTATCGATCTAATTATCTATCTTCTCCCTAATCGTGCAATCTTTGTAATACTAGAGACTCTTCCTCTATCTCTCTCTCTCTATCTATCTTTGTCTCTGTTTCGCTCTCTCTTTGTCTGTCTCTCTCTCTCTCCCATTCCCCCTCCCTCCCCCCTCTCTCTCCCTGTCTGTCCCTCCCTCCCTTCTCTATCTATCTATCTATCTATCTATCTCTCTCTCTCTCTCTCTCTCTCTCTCTCGTCTCTCTCTCTCTCTCTCTCTCTCTCTCTCTCTCTCTCTCTCTCTCTCTCTCTCTCTCTCTCTCTCTCTCTCTCTTCCCTATCTCTCTCTCTCTCTCTCTCTCTCTCTCTCTCTCTCTCTCTCTCTCTCTCTCTCTCTCTCTCTCTCTCTCTCTCTCTCTCTCTCTCTCTCTCGATCTCTCTCTCTCTCTCTCTCTCTCTCTCTCTCTCTCTCTCTCTCTCTCTCTCTCTCTCTCTCTCTCTCTCTCTCTCTCTCTCTCTCTCTCTCTCTCTCTCTCTCTCTCTCTCTCTCTCTCTCTCTCTCTCTCTCTCTCTCTCTCTCTCTCTCCGCCAACAGATCGGCCATATACTGAGGTTTTTACCAAGGGAAATGAACGTGTATATTTTTTCCCCAACGTCGATGTATGTGTCACTATGCACGTCGGTACTAAAGCACCGGTATAGGCATGGGTATAAGGGTGGGTATGAGCATCAGTATATACGTCTGCATAAATGCTAGTATTACCAATGTCCATACCGATGGTTATACCGATGCCACTGCTGAAAGTATCCTCGCGTATACCGGTGCCCGCTGTGTGTACTGAGACTTCTTTTGATGGCATTACTGGGAGTATCGTCACTTATACCGACGACCATATGTGCAATTTTTTTTTTGGGCAGAGTGTGTTATCTTTTGCTACAACAACATTACCATGAGGTTGCTTAGCAAAAGACAATACACTCTACCCAGAAAAAACCGAGTACATGTGATGTGTACTCTAATGTCAACCGAAATATGATTTCATAAAACAAAATTTTATTGGACATAAAAGAGATATTCAAAATGAACCATGAACCATGTACAAGCAGAGTTATATATTTCATAAATGAAGCATGTACAAAAGTGTGGCAAACCAGTGTCATATATGACGCTTTTACAAAATATGGCACTAAGATAGGTAGTGACATATAAAAGTCAAACACAAAATTTTGGTGTGCCATTGCCATACACATGCAAAGAATGTACCATATCAACAGTCCTGCAACAAAGAAAATTCATGAAATGAGATAAATTCACATGACATTTACAAAGAACAAGTCAAAACTTGGTAGTCAATCCATGACGATATCCATAAGCTTCCCCCGTTCGTGTTGGAGGATGACCCATTACCAGCTCCTGCAACAAATATACAAAACATTAGAGGAACATACATGAGAAGCTTAACACAAACAGATTCAGTAAATCAAATGGTACTTACAAACTCGTGATGCATCCTGTCATATCCGCCACTGCCAAAATATGACAGTCCAACGGTATATAAATGTGTGGTTGCGGCATCTCGCTACTGGCGATATCGATCAAGAGTCTGCTACTGCTTGTCAGGAATCATATCCCACTCCTCAGCATCTAATCATACATGCTTTGGTAAGCGTCCTCTAAAAGCATCACGAGCCTCGAATCTCTATCTATCCTTCTCTCTCCATCTCTCTCCCTTTCTCTCTCTCTCTCTCTCTCTCTCTCTCTCTCTCTCTCTCTCTCTCTCTCTCTCTCTCTCTCTCTCTCTCTCTCTCTCTCTCTCTCTCTCTCTATCTTACCCTCTCTCTCCCCCTTTCCCTCCCTCCCTCCCCCACCTCTCTCTCTTTCTCCATCTCTCTCTCTCCCTCTCTCTATCTCCCCTCGCTCTCTCTCTCTCTCTCTCTCTCTCTCTCTCTCTCTCTCTCTCTCTCTCTCTCTCTCTCTCTCTCTCTCTCTCTCTCTCTCTCTCCCTCCCTCCCTTCCTCTCTCTATCCCTCCCCTCTCTCTCTCTTTCTCTCTACAGGTGGGGGAGGGAGTGAAGGAGGGGGAGGGGGAGAGAGAGGGAGAGATAGAGAGAGAGAAAGGGAGATATATGGAGAGAGAAGGAGAGAGAGGGACGGGGACAGAGAGAGAGATAGAGAGAGAGAGAGAGAGACTTTCTCTGCTATTACAAAGATTGCACGCATAGGGGAAAGGTAGATAGATAGATAGATAGATAGAGAAAGAGGGCGGGAGAGAGGGAGGGGAGAGAGAGAGAGAGAGAGAGAGAGAGAGAGAGAGAGAGACAGAGAGAGAGAGAGAGAGAGAGAGAGAGAGAGAGAGAGAGAGAGAGAGAGAGAGAGAGAGAGAGAGAGAGAGAGAGAGAGAGATGTAGGGAGAATGAACGTAGAAGCAGGTTCCGAAAGAGAGGGGGAAAGAGAGAGAGAGGCATAAAGGGGGGACAGAGAGAGACAGAGAGAGAGAGAGAGAGAGAGAGAGAGAGAGAGAGAGAGAGAGAGAGAGAGAGAGAGAGAGAGAGAGAGAGAGAGAGAGAGAGAGAGAGAGTGAGAGAGAGAGAGAGAGAAATGAGTATAGAGAGATAAGTGGCTCGTTAGGGTTACACACATGTATACAACCTATTAAAAACTAAATCTATGACATGAGTGTAGGCGTATTGAAAATCATCTCTGTAGTCTTGCTGAATCATCTCGCAAATTCCTCTTAAGAATGGTGTTGAATTCCCATCTCTCTCGCTCTCTCTTTGTTTCTCTCTCACATCCTCTCTATAGTTTGTCTATAATTAGGATTCACATATGCTATATGCCATCAAGGATTTTCTCTCTTCACTAGTTACGTGCATGCATCCATTTTACCAAGCTCCATTCTCTCTCTCTCTCTTTCTCTCTCTCTCTCTCTCTATCTATCTATCTATCTATCTATCTATCTATCTATCTATCTATCTATCTCTCTCTCTCTCTCTAGAAGTCTAATTTCCATAAATAGTGAAAGCAACGATCACCAAATCGTCCTGCAAATTTCCCTTAAAAATTGCGTTGAATTCCCATTTCTCTCTCTCTCTCTCTCTCTCTCTCTCTCTCTCTATCTCTCGCTGTGTTTCTCTCTGACTTCCTCTCTATAATTTTTCTATAATTAGGATTCACATATGCTATATGCCATCAGGGATTCTCTCTCTTCACTAATTACGTGCATGTATCCATTTTACCAAGCTCCATTCTTTCTCTCTCTCTCTAGAAGTCTAATTTCTATAAATAGTGAAAGAAACGATCACAAAATCATATACAAAGTGATAAGAGCATACAGAGAGCATTCAAATCCCTGGATAACCAGTAAGCACTCGCCTTTCTCGGAAGAAAGATCTCTACCATCAATGTCTGATCCAAAGTTGTACAACAGATACAATATGACCCTTTTAACTTTACATAAACATATTATTACGAGTCATTGAGAGCTCGCAGTGGAAGGAAGATAAAACAATACAATCGAATTCCAACTGTTAAGAGCATCCTTGGCAGTGAACACTCCCCAAAACGCATTGGAGATACTCGTCAAAGAAAAGGGTAGAACACTAGTTACACGGTGTAACTTGCAAGTATAGAAAATATTCCTCATGATGGAATAAGATGTGCACATGGAATTCGCGGGAATCCACGCACAGTTATAAGATCTCACCATGAAAAAAATCAACACTTATCAGCCATCAACGGCTATCTGATAAATCCTAAGAAAAATCTCTGATAAGATGTAACAACTTGTTCGACTGAGAGAAATGAGCGCATTATAACAAGCTTGATAGCGTTTCCAACAAGAGACTAAAGATGCAACGCTTCACACCGTCCTTGGTCTGTATACACAAAGAATCCCTAGTCACAAAATATAAGCTACTGCACACCTAAATTTTTTCTTTACACACAAAAGAATCCCTGCTACTACCATTAATCCTCTCACTATGCTGAAGGAGTACCTTCCCACTCCGCTTGAGCTCCTTCCCGTGTGTATGAAATGAAAATGCAATCAAGCTCTCTCGCCACGGATACGCCTTGCAAGCTGGATATCTTTAGGCATTATAGTAACCCTTTTCGCGTGAATAGCACACAAGTTCGTATCTTCAAAAAGACCCACAAGGTATGCTTCAGCGGCTTCCTGTAAAGCCAACACAGCATGGCTCTGAAAGCGCAAGTCCGTCTGAAGAAATGGCATGTTGACGAATAATTAGAAATACGAAGTTCATACCGAAAAAGGAGAATTGAAACGCAAGAAAACCCAAAAACCCTTCAGTCATACCTTTAAATCAAGAGCTCTGTGCTCTTCTGATATTTACGGATTTCCCTGCAGATTGAGATCAAGATATGAAATACTGCTACTTGCGCAAACAAGAGAAGACTCAATAGACATCAGGAGAGATTTCGCACACCTCAGCGCAACGGTTCCCGGCCTGTAACGACGAGGCTTTTGACCCCGCCAGTGGTGAGGGCCGACTTGCGGGCAGCTTTTCTGGCCAATTGCTTGCGCGGAGCTTTGCCTCCTACTGATATGCGGGCCGTCTGCTTAGTACGGGCCATTGCACAATAGAGTTCTTAAACGCGAATGAGAGGGCAATCGTAGAAGCAGAACTGAACGCAGATAACAACCCAAGTGGCTGAGAAATGTGGTTCGAGTGCTTTCAGATCAACATGCGCTTCCTTTTATGTTGAGAAATGGCTGCCGTCGAGAGGGCGACTGCAAAAGCCGTAGTCGACAAAAGCCGACAACTTCTCAAGACATATTTCTGAAGACAAAAACCGTAGTTGACTTCAAATCCGACAAAGTTTGTGGGTTTGATGTTTTTAGTGAAGAAGGCTGTTGAAACTCCCCATGCTTAATGCATGGCCTTTGAGTTTCAACGCGACAGGTCTTTGACTCGTACCTTACACACGAAGAAGAAGTGAAGGGTATAGTATCCCTAGGTAGTCGAGGCTTATCATCGGATTTCAGGTAGTCGAGGCTTCATCTGCCCCCCAAGAGAGAGAGAGAGAGAGATTAGTTCATGAAAATGTGGTTGGTGTGTGGCTAATGCAACTGTTGGAGTTAGACGTCTGCGAAAGCACGCGAACAACACAAGGAAGAAGAAGAAGCTTGGAGCACAACACACAATACTGAATGTATTACTAGAGAATGTACAAAGATTAGTAGCACATTAGGGCAATAGGCGTATATACAATCCAAGGGAAAAAAATCTCCTAACGAGGGAAAAAAGTACTCCAATGGTCCTAGTGTTTCACACACATCACTACCTAAATATATCAACAAATCGCCCCCTGGGAGTGATGCGGTGAACAAGGAGTTGGCACTCATGTATAAGGAAGTGCCAAGCTATGTGGAAATCACTCCAAAAAAGGAAGTAAGCCCAAAGCTTTGCGGAAAGCTTCAAACTTCTCCCTAGGCAGTGCCTTCGTGAAAAGGTCAGCAATGTTCTCCTGCATGGGCACATATGCCAAGCTGATTTCCCCAGCAGAGAACCTCTCCCTAACATAGTGATAATGCACCTCAATGTGCCTAGTGTGAGCATGGAACACAGGGTTCCTCGCAAATGCCAATTCGCTATGACTGTCAGTGAAGATGGTGGTGGTACAAGTCTGACCAACACCCAAATCAGCCATAAAGTGTCTGAGCCACACACACTCAACGGTAGATGTGAAAGCTGCCCTATATTTAGCCTCACAATTGAAAGTGGCCATAGTAGGCTGCTTCTTGCTCAACCATGATATACATGACCTACCAAGCATGAATCAAAAGCCACTAGTGGACACACGAGTGTCATAGCAACCAACCCAATCAGAGTCAGAAAAAGCATGCAAGTGTGGCGGTAGTGATCCCCCCTTGGGATAAAACAACCCATATCTCTCTCTGTCTCTATTTCTCTCTCTCTCATGAATTGCATGAGGAGCATGGAGCATGCATTTCAATCAAAGAGCTCTAGAGCCTCGGAACTTAAATTAACATGAGTTAATTTGTGTCGAAAGATACTTAACTTGATTGTCGAGTACATTACCACTACTAGATTATAGTGGAAGGTTTGAAAGGAGAGTTGCAGCTCATACATGCATAGGTCGACTTAAGTTAGTGTCATGGTTATCATTGATTGAAAAGCTATATATAGAGGCATAAGGTTGGCAAGAGAGTTACATCTCTAACGAGTGGTAGTCCTAACAGTCTAGTTCATGGGGTTGGTATCAAAGCACTATTAAAGGTAGAAGAGTAAGCAATTGATCAAAAGATTGATAATTCCCACGTACAGCTCCCTTGGAGGCTTATGTTTAAGATGGCGAAGAAGTCATAGACCTTGGCATACCTTGTTATCCGAGTCACCAAATTCACCATTCGTGTCATTTACATTTGTTAGCGATGAAGTATGCTTGACACGCCAAGCAAGCATGATGAAAATGGTCAAGAGAGACCAAAGTCAAAGAAAACAACAATAGCAGTTCATTCTAAATCTCTTTTTTGGTAGAATAGACCTCTTTTTGTTCAATCCCAAGATTCCTCAATCTTGAGCAATCAAACAATGTAAGACTGAAATTTCATACTCTTATTAGCCCATTTGAGCCTTCAAATGAGCAAGTGAACCTATTTTTTTAGTAAGCCATGTGCTTGGTCTGAACAAGGCTAAAGCTATTCATAAATCTATAAAAAGACTTAGATGGCTCATTTTTGGGGTTCGCTAGTTAGAGAACGAACCTAATCATGAGCATTGTAAACTTGTTGTGAGTTTAATAATTGAAGATTCCATTGTTCTCTTTCTTTGTCTTACCTTGTATGTGCACGTGTGTATGTGTGTGCATATAAGTGTGATGTGTTCACTTGCTCAAGGTCATCCTAACAGAGTCACATCACTGCAGATGGAGAATTACGAGGTCGATCTCCTCACCTTGGTGCTTGTCATTTTGTTAGAGTGACCAAAATTTGGTGTTGTTCCTAGAGAGGAAGCTTTGAGAACGGGTGTTTGATGGTAAGAAATAATGATTTGACATTGGAATCATAGCTAAATTTCTTGTTTTTCATCTTCTTCCCTCCTTCACCGTCATCCCTATCATCCCTTCTCACCGCTACCTCCATCTTTATCTTCATGAAAATTTCACCTTCCTTGTCAGATTCCCTTTTGCATTCCATTCCCTTCATTTCATTCTTGAGAGTGACAAAGAGAGAGCTCTCTCTCTCTCTCTCTCTCTCTGTGGATCTTTGTCTCTCTCTCGATCTCTCTCTCTCTCTCTCTCTCTCTCTCTCTCTCTCTCTCTCTCTCTCCCCTTCCCTCTCTCCCTCCCCCCACTTCTCCCTCTCTCCTCTCTCTCTATCTCTCTCCCCCACTCTCTACTTCTCCGTCTCTCTTTCTCCCTCTATTATCAGATCCGCTTCTATGTTCTTTCTTCTTGCATCTCTCTCTCGTACGCGCACACATACAAAGATATATATATATATATATATATATATATATATATACACACACACACAAACACATACATATATATATATATATATATATATATACTTTCTCCCTATGCATGCAATCTTCGGAATTGTAGAGGGAGTCTCTAACTCCATCCCTGTCCCTTCTCTCCCTCTCTCTCTCTAATGTCCCTCTCTCTCTAGCTCTCTCTCTCTCACTCTCTCTCTCTCCCCTCTCTCTCTTCCTCAGTGCCCTATCCCTCTCTGTCTCTCTCATCTCTCTCTCTCTCTCTCTCTCTCTCTCTCTCTCTCTCTCTCTCTCTCTTTCTCTCTCACTTCCTCTCTATAATTTGTCTATAATTAGGATTCACATATGCTATACGCCATCAGGGATTCTCTCTCTTTACTTATTACGTGCATGCATCCATTTTACCAAGCTCCATTCTCTCTCTCTCTCTCTTTCTCTCTCTCTATGTCTCTCTCTCTCTCTAGAAGTCTAATTTCTATAAATAGTGAAAGCAACGATCACAAAATCATATACAAAGTGATAAGAGTATAAAGAGAGCATTCAAATCCCCGGATAACCAGTAAGCACTCGCCTTTCTCGGAAGAAGGATCTCTACCATCAATGTCTGATCCAAAGTTGTACAACAGATACAATATGACCAATTTAACTTTACATAACCATATTATTACGAGTCATTGAGAGCTGGTAGTGGAAGGAAGATAAAACAATACAATCGAATTCCAACTCTTAAGAGCATCCTTGGCAGTGAACACTCCCCAAAACTCATTGGAGATACTCGACAAAGAAAAGGGTAGAACACTAGTTACACGGTGTAACTTGCAAGGACAGAAAATATTCCTCGTGATGGAAAAAGATGTGCACATGGAATTCGCGGGAATCCACGCGCAGTTATAAGATCTCACCATGAAAAATATCAACACTTATCAGCCATCAACGGCTGTCTGATAAATCGTAAGAAAAACCTCTGATAAGATGTAAAAACTTGTTCGACTGAGAGAAATGAGAGCATTATAACAAGCTTGGTTGCGTTTCCAACAAGAGACTAAAGATGCAACGCTTCGCACTGTCGTTGGTCTGTATACACAAAGAATCCCTAGTCACAAAATATAAGCTACTTTACACCTAAATGTTTTCTTTACACACAAAAGAATCCCTGTTACTACCATTAATCCTCTCACTACGCTGAAGGAGCACCTTCCCAATCCGCTTGAGCTCCTTCCCGTGTGTATGAAATGAAAATGCAATCAAGCTCTCTCGCCACGGATACGCCTTGCAAGCTGGATATCTTTAGGCATTATAGTAACCCTTTTCGCGTGAATAGCACACAAGTTCCTATCTTCAAAAAGACCCACAAGGTATGCTTCAGCGGCTTCTTGCAAAGCCAACACAACATGGCTCTGAAAGCGCAAGTCCGTATGACGAAATGGCATGTTGACGAATAATTAGAAATACGCAGTTCATACCGAAAAAGGAGAATTGAAACGCAAGAAAACCCGAAAACCCTTGAGTCATACCTTTAAATCTTGGGCAATCTCACGAACAAGTGTTTGGAACGGAAGCCTCCGAATCAAGAGCTCTGTGCTCTTCTGATATTTACGGATTTCCCTGTATATTGAGATCAAGGTATGAAATACTGCTACTCGCGCAAACAAGAGAAGACTCAGTAGACATCAGGTGAGATTTCGCACACCTGAGCGCAACGGTTCCCGGCCTGTAACGACGAGGCTTTTTGACCCCGCCAGTTGCTTTTTGGTCAGGGCCAACTTGCGGGCAGCTTTGCTCGCCAATTGTTGCGGGGAGCTTTGCCTCCTGTTGATTTGCGGGCCGTCTGGTTAGTACGGGCCATTGCACAATAGAGTTCTTAAACGCGAATGAGAGGGCAATCGTAGAAGTAGAACTGAACGCAGATAACAACCCAAGTGGCTGAGAAATCTTGTTTTGAGTGCTTTCAGATCAACGTGCACTTCGTTTTATGTTGAGAAATGGTTGCGGTCGGGAGGGCGGCTGCAAAAGCCGTAGTCGACAAACGCCGACAACTTCTCAAGACATATTTTTGAAGACAAAAACCGTAGTGGACTGCAAATCCGAAGAAGTTTGTGGGTTTGATGTTTTTAGTGAAGAAGGCTGTTGAAACACCTCCATGCTTAATGCATGGCCTTTGAGTTTGAACGCGACAGGTCTTTGACTCGTACCTTACACGCGAAGAAGAAGTGAAGGACGAAGAAGAAGTGAAGGGTATAGTATCCCTAGGATCTCGGTATCTCACAAAGCAAGGGTCAGGATGAAGCATTACTGCAAAAAGAACTCCACGAAAGCATCTAGTTTCAATTGTCCAAAAGGCTATGCTCCTTCCAAATATCAACGCATTCTGATTCTAAGTACTATTACTAATAGGATGGTTTTAGGACTCTACAAATCACCCAAATCATTCATCAACCATGAGAGCCACACACACTCCACCGTAGCTATAACTTCTTTCCTAAGCTTAGCCTCATGAAAAGATGTGGATACAATATGTTACTTCTTGCTTAACCAATATATGCACAAGCTGCCAATCATGAAGCGAAAACCACTCGTGGACACATACATTTTAGAACAATGAACCTACTCAGAGTACGTGAAGAAATAGTATATAAACATGGCGATAATGTTCCCTCGTTATGATAAATCAAGAGAATACATGGGGTAGATGATAAGTAAAGAAAGATTCATTTAACCACCTAGGTACTTTTGAGACCTGGGCTATGCATAAACTCGTTCATTTGAGAGAGAAAAACTTGAATGTAAGGACCATGTAATATGTACATAAATCAGGAACTTGCTTGCCTAGCATAATGTTATAAGAGTATATCAAGCATCTTGTATTGTCTTGCGGGAGTGAATGTGAGAAAGTATGGCATGTTAGATAGACAAAGCTATCAATGCGTGTTTCTATGCATCTTTGCCATCCCATCGAACTTGCTCTCTATCCTTAATCACTATATTTGCACGTATAGTATGTATTTTCAACACCCTCCACAATACTTCATAGGATTTTTGCAACCATCACATGTCACATAATGTAAACCCACAATGGGCAATTGGTACCATGGAACTTATACTCAATAGCCAACATATGGAATACATCCATACTTTTCAACCATGGCCACTAACTAAATACCTTGATGCACAAAATTGATTGTATCCTAGAATGTTGAGCAAAAATACCTATTCAAGTACTTCTAGACATGTAGCAAGCTTTGAGATGCTTCTATTGGTGTATATGTGCTTGGCATAAAGGAAAAAACCACTTGCATAGTCAATATCATAGTCCTTATCACCCTCAATATGCTCAGTGATTTTTGTGTGATTTTGAGATTATGACTATAGAGATGTCCACACTACCCTAGAGAAATGGGACACTTGTTGTGATACAAATTGTTGGAGTTTGAGGTTTGTGAAAGCATGAACAATAGAAGGAAGAAGAAGAATCTAGGAGAACAACAGAGTACTAAATGTACTACCAAGTGAATATACACAGTTAGGTGGCTCCTTAGGGTTACACACATATGTACAGGCTATTATAAACTAATTCTATGACATCAACATCTGACTAGTTCGAAAAGCTCATAAATTAAACATTGTTGTTTCATTCTCATCTACGATTAAATATCTTCATACTACACTTAAGAATAGCTTCATGTGCTCTAAAATAAAAATTCACTTAGCATAGTGGTTAAGTCTCAAGGATGGGAAGGAGGAGGTCTTGTGTTCAAACCCCATGAGTATCATAGGGCAAGCGTCTTGCTCAAAGAGCTCTAGAGCCTTCGAACTTCAATTAATGTCAGATAACTTTTGCCCAAAGATACTTAGCTTGATTGTTGAGTACACCTACCACTACTGGATTCTAGTGCCAGGTTTGAAATGAGAGTTGCAGATCGTACATGCACATCAAGTCAAGTTAGTCTTCTAGTTATCATTGATCCAAGGCCTATATAGAGAGGCTTAAGGAGGGCAGGAGATTCACATATCTACTAAGTGGTAGTCCTAACAGTCTAGTTCATGAATATGGTATCAAAGCACTCCTAAAGGCAATTAAGTTAGCAATTCATCAAAAGATTAATAATTCCCACCCACACCTACCTTGGAGGCTTTTAAGGTGGCGAACAAGGCTTAGACCTTGGCATACCTTGTTGTCTGAGTCACCAAATTCACCATTTGAGCCGTTTCTGTTTGTTTGCGATCAAGGTTGCTTGACATGCCAATGAAGAATGAGGAAAAGGGGCCAGAGAGAGCAAAGTCAAAGAGAAGCTCAAGGAGGACCAAGGAGACAAGGAAGCGAATGAAGATCTCATGAGTAGACCAATCATTTTTGTGCACATCCAATATAGAGCAACACTTCATTCTAAGTCTCGTTTGAGAAATCTATAAAAAGACTTAGATGGTCTTTTTTGGGGTTAGCTAGTTGGAGAGAAAACCTAGAGAGAGAGAGAGAGAGAGCGAGAGAGAGAGCGACAAAGTGAGAGAGGGAGAGAGAGGGAGGGAGAGACATAGTGATAAAGAGAGAGGGGGAGGGAGAGTGAGAGTGAGAGAGAGAGAGATAGAGAGAGATAGAGAGAGAAAGAGATAGATGTTTTGTTGTTACAAGGATTGCATGCATAGGAAAAAGAACATAGAAGTAGATGCAAAAAGAGACAAAAAGATAGAGAGAGAGAGAGGGGGGAAGAAGGAAGGGAGGGGAGAGAGAGAGAGAGAGAGAGAGAGAGAGAGAGAGAGAGAGAGAGAGAGAGAGAGAGAGAGAGAGAGAGAGAGAGAGAGAGAGAGAGAGAGAGAGAGAGAGAGAGAGAGAGAGAGAGAGAGAGATAGAGAGAGATAGACAGAGAGGGGAGAGAGACAGAGAGTGACTGAGAGAGAGAGAGAGAGATGAGAGAAACAAAGAGGGATAGGGCACTGAGAAAGAGAGAGAGGGGGGAGAGAGAGGGGGAGAGAGAGAGAGAGAGAGAGAGAGAGAGAGAGAGAGAGAGAGAGAGAGAGCTAGAGAGAGAGGGACATTAGAGAGAGAGGGACATTAGAGAGAGAGGGAGAGAGGGGAGAGGGATGGAGTTAGAGAGAGAGAGATAGGGACTCCCTCTACAATTCCAAAGATTGCATGCATAGGGAGAAAATAGATAGATAGATAGATGGATATACATACACACACACACACACACACACACATATATATATATATATATATATATACATATATATATATATATATATATATATATATATATATATATATATATATATATATATATATATATATATATATATATATATATATACATATATATATATATATATATATATATATATATATATATATATATATATATATATATATATATATATATATATATATATATATATATATATATATATATATATATAAATATATATATATATATATATATCACGCACACAAATATATATATATATATATATATATATATATATATATATATATATATATATATATATATATATATATATATATATATATATATATATATATATATATATATATGTATATAGATATGTGGGTGTGTGCGTATGACAGAGAGAGATGCAAGAAGAAAGAACATAGAAGCAGATCTGATAATAGAGGGAGAAAGAGAGATGGAGAAATAGAGAGTCGGGGAGAGAGAGAGAGAGAGAGAGAGAGAGAGAGAGAGAGAGAGAGAGAGAGAGAGAGAGAGAGAGAGGAGAGAGGGAGAAGTGGGGGGAGGGAGAGAGGGAAGGAGGGAGGGGGGAGAGAGAGAGAGAGAGAGAGAGAGATTCAGAGAGAGAGACAGAGATCCACACAAAGAGGGAGAGAGAGAGAGATAGTGAGAGAGAGAGAGAGCTCTCTCTTTGTCGCTCTCAAGAATGAAATGAAGGCAATGCAATGCAAAAGAGAATTTGACAAGGAAGGTGAAATTTTCATGGAGATAAAGATGGAGGTAATGGTGAGAAGGGATGATAGGGATGACCGTGAAGAAGGGAAGAAGATGAAAAACAAGAAATTTACCTATGATTCCAATGTAAAATCATCAACACCCGTTCTTACCATCAACACCCGTTCTCAAAGCTTCCTCGCTAGGAACAACACCAAATTTTGTGTCACTCTAACAAAATCACAAGAACCAAGGTGAGGAGATGGACCTCGTAATTCGCCATCTACAGCAGTGTGACTCTGCTAGGATGACCTTGAGCAAGTGAACACATACATGGGTGAGTGCATATCACAATTATATGCACACACATACACATGTGCACATTCAAGGTAAGACAAAGAAAGAGAACAATGGAATCTTGAATTATTAAACTCAAAACAAGTTTGCAATGCTCATGATTAGGTTCTTTCTCTAACTAGCAAACCCCAAAAATGAGGGATCGAAGTCTTTTTATAGATTTGTTACTAGCTTTGGCCTTGTTCAGACCAAGCGCATGGCTTACTAAAAAAATAGGTTCACTTCCTCATTTGAAGGCTCAAACGAGCTAAAAAATGTATGAAAGTTGAGTCTTTCATTGTTTGATTGCTCAAGATTGAGGAATCTTGGGCTTGAACAAAAAGAGGTCTATTCTACCAAAAATGAGATGTAGAACGAAGTGCTATTGTTGTTTTCGTTGACTATGCTCTCTCTGGAACTTTTTCATCATGCTTGCTTGGCGTGTCAAGCATTTCCATCCCTAACAAATGTAAACAGCACGGATGGTGAATTTGATGACTCGGATAACAAGGTATGCCAAGGTCTATGACTTCTTCGCCATCTTAAACATAAGCCTCCAAGGGAGCTGTACGTGGGAATTATCAATGATTTGATCAATTGCTTACTCTTTTGCCTTTAATAGTGCTTTGATACCAACCCCATGAACTAGACTCTTAGGACTACCACTCGTTAGAGATGTCACTCTCTTGCCAGCCTTATGCCTCTATATATAGCTCTTCAATCAATGTTAACCATGACACTAACTTAAGTCGACCTATGCATGTATGAGCTACAATTCTCCTTTCAAACCTTTCACTATAATCTAGTAGTGGTAATGTACTCGACAATCAAGTTAAGTATCTTTCGACACAAATTAACTCATGTTAATTTAAGTTTCGAGGCTCTAGAGCTCTCTAATTGAAATGCATGCTCCATGCTCCTCATGCAATTCATGAGAGAGAGAGAAATAGAGAATGAGAGATAGCGGAGATAGGGAGAGGGAGAGAGAGAGAGAGGGAGGGAGAGGAGAGAAAGAGAGAGAGGGAGAGAGAGAGAGAGAGTACATATGGTTCTTTTGAGAAAGTGAATTGGTGGGCAGAGAATGAGATAGATAGATTGATAAATAGATAGATATATTGATAGATATATAGATAGATAGATAGATAGATAGATAGATAGATAGATAGATAGATAGATAGATAGATAGATAAATAGATAGATAGATAGATAGATAGATAGATAGATAGATAGATAGATAGATAGATAGATAGATAGCAAGATAGATAGACATATATATATATATATATATATATATATATATATATATATATATATATATATATATATATATATATATATATATATATATATATATATATATATATATATATATATATATATATATATATATATAGATAGATAGATAGATAGATAGATAGATCGGTAGATAGATAGATAGATAGATAGATAGATAGATAGATAGATAGAAAAATAGATACATAGATAGATAGATAGATAGATAGATAG
>CM035419.1:99008966-99018966 GCA_020310875.1 Ceratopteris richardii | reverse complement strand
AAACCCAAGACCTCTTGCTTCCCATCCTTGAGACTTCACCACTATGCTAAGTGTGTTTGTTATTTTAGAGTGAACATGAGCCCATTCTCAAGTGTAGTATAAAGATATTTAATCGTCCATGAGAATGAAAAAACAATGCTTGATTTATGACCTATTCACACTAATAAGATGTTGATATCATAGAATTATCTTATAATAGCTTGTATATATGGCGGTAACTCTAACAAGCCACTTATCTTTGTATATTCACTTGGTACTACATTCAATTCTCTATTGTTCTCCTAGATTATTCTTCTTCCTTATGTTGTTCCCATGCTTTCACAAACCTCAAACTCCTACAATTGGTATCACAAATATCCGATTTATCTAGAGAGGTGTGGACAACCATGTAGTCATAATCTCAAAATCGCACAAAACTCAGTGAGCATACTCATGGTGATAAGGACTATCACAGTGATCATGCAAGCAATTTCTTCCTTTTATGAAAAACCTATATACACCAACACAAGCATCTCAAAGTTCCTACATGTCTAGAAGAGCTTGAATAGGTATTTCGTATGAACATTGTGTAATACAATAAGTTTTTGGCATCAAGGTATTAAGTTAGTGGCCATGGCTGAAAGTAAAGATGTATTCTATATGTTGGATATTGACTATAAGATCGATGGTACCAATTACCCATTGTGGGCATACATTATGTGACATGTGTTGGTCACAAAAATCCTATGGAGTATTGCGGAGGGTAATGAAAATTCATACTATGTGTGCAAATGTAGTGATTAAGGATAGAGAGCAAGTTTGATTGGATGGCAAAGATGCATGGATAGCTTTGTCTATCAAAGATGCCATTCTTTCTCACATTCACTTCCGCAAGACAACACAAGATGCTTGGGATACTCTTATAACATTATGCTAGGCAAGAAAGTTCTTGATTTATATATGTATTACGTGGTCCTTGCATTCAAATTTTTCTCTCTGAAATGAGCGAGTTTATACATAGTTTTGGTCTTAAAAGTACCTAGGTGGTTAAATGCATCTCTTTTTACTTGTCATGTACCCCACCTATCTGCTTGATTTATCATAAGGAGGGAACATTATTGCCATGTTTATATACTATTTCTTCACATACTCTGATTAGGTTCACTGTTCTAAATTGTATGTGTCTACAAGCGATGTTTGCTTTATGATTGGCAGCTTGTGGGTATATTCGTTAAGCAAGAAGTAGCATATTGCATCCACATCTTCTCATGAGGCTAAGCTTAGGAAAAAAGTTATACCTACTGTGGACTGTGTGTGGCTCTCATGGCTGATGACTGATTTGGGTGGTTTGTAGAGTCCTAAAACCATCCTATTGGTATGACTACTTAGAACCAAAACGTGTTGACCTTTGGAGGGAACATAGCATTTGATGGTGGCACAAAGAACTTTGAGGTGTACTATCATTATGTTAGGGAGAGATGCTTTGTAGTCTGAATCAGTTTGATTTATGTTTTGAGACAAGAAAACCTTGGATAGTTGCTCATCAAAATTTTGGGCTTTTTCGTGGCTTACTAATATTTTCTCATGAAGAGACACTGTGCATGACCTCTTAAACAACAAGAGGGTAATGAAGTTTAGTAAAGTTTCAATGCCAAGCCAGAATGTTAGAGTCTCATCGATACAAAGTCATTAGGACAGGGTAAGATATGTAGTTTAGTAGCTTTACGGACTAGAGACTGTTGGAGTTTAGTGATCCCCAAAGTTCAGCTAGAAGTAGGTGAAACCCAACAGGACCTAGTTGACTTTTTCATAAACTTGTATGCACAGACCAATTTTCTTGCAGAGCAAATTTCTCTTTACTCACTTGGAATTTTCCAAAACTGTTTCACACACATAAACTAGACTCTAAGAGCTTTCCAACAAGATATAGAACACCTCAAATGGATAAATACACAATGAGCTATGACCTCTGCAATATGCAGCTTTAATGGAGACCTTGAAACAGAGATGAACCTGAGGACACACATCACTTGCAGAGACTACTGCTCTTAACTCACAACTCCAATGACTTTCAAACTTTCCAGAATACAAGTAGACTTAAAGCGCTTTCTAACAAGCCAAAGAAGGCATGATTTGGATACATACACAAGGATATATGACCTCTGCAAGTTTGAGGTTTAATGGAGACCTTCAGCAGGGATAAAAAACAGAGAACACACACTACTTGCAGAGAGTATTGCTCTTAGCTCACAAATCCAATGATTATGAAAATTTACAGGAAGAAAGTAGACAGTAGGAGCTTTCCAATGAGCTATCAAACATGTAATTTGGATATATTATGAGGGAGATACAAGCTCTACAATCTCTGCATACAAAACTACAGCAGTGTAGAGATACACATATGACTCTCTTGGACATCCCACAAGATCACGACTTTTCTCCTCTTTTTATAGCATGGGAAACTAATCTAAAACCTTCCTAATACATCTAAATTCGTGGTAGACACTTGGATGGAGGTATTACATGACTCAAGTGCTCAAATAAGCAAAGTATTGATGGACTTTGAGAACTAGCCACATCGACCTTCCACTAGGACACCACTGAAGCTCCCTTGTGACTCACTAATTTGACTCACCATGTTCTAGAACTCACGTGGTATTTTTGCTACATTTTATGAATAATATGAGCCTTCTTGAAGTATTTGAAGACTTCCCAAAGGTATTTACATAATTTGAAACTTGTACCCTACATAAAACAAATGTTCGCAACATTCTCCCCCTCAAGTTTCAAAGGGTATTTCCTTCATGCCAAGAATATAGTTGAATCTTTGAAGCTTTGGTCCATCCAAGGATTTGGTGAAGATATCTGCAACTTGATCCTTTGTTCCAACAAAAGAAACCTGCACTTCATTGTTCATGGCCTTCTCTCGAACATAATGATAGTGAACCTCTATATGCTTTGTTCTAGCATGAAAAATAGGATTTGAGGTCATATGAATGCTGCTCAAGTTATCCCCATATATCAGTGGTACATCAACCTGCACATTCAAGTCATGAAACAACTTTTTAAACCACATAACCTCAGTAGTAGCCAATGCTAAACCTCTATACTCAGCCTCTGTAGAAGATAAAGCAACTGTAGGCTGTTTCTTTGAACTCCATGTTAATGTCTTGTTTCCTGCTATTACCACATATCCACTTGTGGATCTTCTGTCATCTTTGCTTCCAGCCCAATCTGCATCACTAAAGACTTTAAGAGTTAGATCAGCATCATGACTATAAAATAATCCTTCGTTCATGGTACCTTTCAAATACCTAAGCACTCTTTTCGCTGCATGCATATGAGGTACTCTAGGTTCATGCATAAACTGTGACAATACTCCCACTGCATAACATATATCAGGTCTAGTTTTTGTTGCATAAATCAAAGATCCTACCATGGATCTATATACATTCATATCATGCAACTCATCACCTTCCTTTGCGCTTAGCTTTACATTACATTCCATTGGAGTAGAAACAAATTTACATTCCTGCATACCAAACCTTTTCAGCATATCACATATATACTTTCTTTGTATCAACCACATACCTTCATCGCTATACACAATTTCAATCCCAAGAAAGTATCTGAGCAAACCAAGATCTGAAATTTTAAATTCTTTTCCCAAATTACCTTTTATCTCATCAATTGCTTTTGCATCATTCCCTGTAATCAACAAGTCATCCACATAAATGCATACATAGACACACATGCCATCTACATGTTTTACATAAAGTGAAGGATCAGCATGACTCGCTGTGTATCCTTGCAGCATAAGATACTTTACCAACCTTGCATTCCATGCTCTTGGTGCCTGCTTAAGACCATACAATGCCTTCTTTAACCTGCATACATGATTAGGACATTTTGCATCCACATAACCATCTGGTTGTGACATATACACTTCTTCATTTAACTCACCATTAAGAAAGGCATTCTTTATATCGAGTTGATATATATTCCACCTCTTACTTGCAGCTAAAGCCAACAAAGTTCTCACTGTTGCCATATTTGCTACTCGACTAAATGTTTCCTCATAGTCCACACCTTGAGTTTGATTATATCCTTTTGCGACAAGTCTAGCCTTATATCTAGACACACTACCATCACTATTTCTTTTAATCTTAAAAACCCACTTGCAACCAATTACCTTTTGCTTTGGTGTACTTGGAACTAAATTCCAAGTCTTGTTATCCTGTAGTGCTTCCATTTCTTCTCTCATTGCTTTCTCCCACTTTTCATCTCCTTTGGCCTCATCATAACATGTGGGTTCATTTTCCTGCTCAACTTTTGTCATAAAAGCATAATGAGTATTCATGAAAGATTCATAAGTATACCTTTGAGGTTGCTTACTTACTCTTGAAGTTCTTCTTACCTCCAATGTAGATGCTCTTCCTTTCTTATTAGGAACCTTTGATGATTCTCCATACTCACATACATCACTAATTTCCTCTCCTTCATCATTAACTTCAACAAGTTTGAGTTTACCTTTACTTTTAACACTTGGAGGTGACTCTTGCCTTAATCTTCCATGAAAGGTGATCCTCTTTCTTCATCTAAACCACTCCTTTCATCATTTAAACTTCCTGATGGCTGAACTATGCATTCATCTCCTTCAACCACACCTTCTTCATTTTCATCCATGACCTGCAAACAATTCTTATCTGCATACCATGAAAGTGATTCATCAAAGTTTACATCTCTTGACACAACAACCTTATTGGTATGAGGATTATAGCATCTATATCCTCTTTGAGTATCTGCATAACCAATGAATATACATTTTTCTGATTTTGCATCAAGTTTAGATCTCACCTCACTAGGTACATGTACATAACATACACAGCCAAATACTTTCAAATGACTTACACTTGGTTTCCTTCCATGCCATACCTCATATGGTGTCAAATGATGAACTCCAGCAGTCGGAACTCTATTCATAATGTAAACACTTGTGCTAACAGCTTCAGCCCAAAAATAATTAGGCAAACACATATCATTAAGCATGCTTCTAGATGCTTCTGCTATGATTCTGTTTCTTCTTTCTGCGACTCCATTTTGTTGTGGAGTATACCTGCATGTAACTTCTCTTTTGATACCTTCATCATACAAAAAATCAGTAAAAGCTTGAGAGAAATACTCTCCTCCTCCATCGGATCTTAGCTTCTTAATATACCTTCCTGTTTGCTTTTCGACATATGATTTGAACTTCTTGAAACAATCAAAGACCTCACTCTTATGTTTAATAAAATACACAAATGTCATTCTACTATAATCGTCAATGAATGATACATAGTACTTATTACCAACCAAGGATGCCTCTTTAGTAGGTCCCCACACATCTGTGTGTATGAGATCTAGCAAACCATCACTTACATAGCTTGAATGCTTGAAAGGTTGTCTACTCTGCTTACCCATTTGACATGCTTCACAAAGATGCACCATATGTTGCTTAGTAAGATCAGGTAATCCTTCAACAATCCTCTTCTTTGATAGCTCCTTTAACCTGTGTACATTCATGTGTCCAATCCTTTTGTGCCATAGATCAAGCTCTGCTATTCGATGCATACCATAAGAGAAATAGTTTGTATGATTTGGGTTTACCTTGAATGTAAACAATCTACCTTGTTTTTGACCTCTAGCAATTAACCTCCTTTGCTTTGGATCCTCAATGAAGCAACCTGCATGATTAAATCTCACTTGTAGACCTTTTTCTACCATTTGACCAACCGACATCAAATTCTTAGTGATCGTTGGCACATAAAGTACATCCTTCAAGCAATTTTTCTTGCTCTTATCCTGCATAACAACATCTCCAACCTGCATAATCTTATGTGTTGTATCATCTCCTGTTTCAACATGACCTTTACATGACGGATTATGCATATTAGAAAACCATGAAGCATCATGAGACATGTGATTAGAACAACCACTATCTACATACCATACATCGCTATTGCAATTCATCTTAGTTTCTACATTCATCATAAGAAGAGAATCATAATCATCACTTTTACCTTCAACTGCATAATTTCCTTGTTGTTTACCTCTTCTTGAATAGCCTCCTCTTCGATTACCACCTTGATTATTTTCATTTTGATAACAATCTTTGGCATAGTGTCCATACCTTCCACATATATAGCAATTATTCTTATTATCTTCACTCCTTTGTCTTTGGTTGTAGTTGTAGTAGCCTCTCGTACCTCTAGCGCTTGATCTTCCTCTTCCTCCTGTGTTGAAGAAGCCACTTGAAGTCCTTTGATCATCGCTCCTTCTTCCTCGACCTCTATTTGAACCTCTTCCACCTCTGTTTCCACCTCTTGATGATCCTACATAAAGAGCTTGTCCTTGAGATCCTTTTTGATTTGACGTACAACCATTTAGATTCATCTCCTCCGTGACCATGAGGGCAATAAGTTGATCAAAATCTGGTAATTCTCCTCTCACATAAAATGAAGTAATGAAGGGTTTCCATCTCTCATCATCTTTGAGTCCGTTGAGAGTATGTGCAACCAAGTCGTCGTCCTCCACATGAGCTTGAATTGATCCTAGTTGATCTGCAATCTCTTTAACTTTCAATATGTAATCATTGACCGATGTCCTTGTATCTTTCTTTATGTTATTCAACTCATTTTTGAGTTGAATCTTCCTTGCTCTTGTACCTGTAGCATACAACCTTTCCAATGCAAGCCAAACATCTCTACTTGTGTCTAGATCTTGTATATGTCCTACCATTGAATCTTGAATATTTTGTGATAAAATGAATATAACCCTTTTGTCTCTCTCATTCCAAAGTCTAAACTCCCTCAATTGTTGCTGATTTGGGTCCTCTGGTAATGTGGGTTTGATATCTGTGCCGTCAATCAAACCATACAAGCCTCTACCTTGCAAGTATGCTGTGATTCTAAACTTCCATGCCTGATAATTGGTCTTATCAAGCTTCTCTATTTGTGCATGTTGGTCTCCCATAATACAAATGCTAAGCTTCCTCCTTTAAGCCTCCTTTCCAATGTGTGTGATGAGAAGAAATATAATATTTACCTTGTAAATGAGGTATGTGCACCTTTCTTTCCTTGGATGTTGCTTCAGATGCCTCCTTGCAATCTTCTTCTACCTTTGTGTAGTGTTGATGATGAACTGCTTCTTTGATAGCTTCAAATTCTTCGTCAAGGTATGATAACCTTCTCCAAGCCTCCAAGTACTTGCTCTGATACCACTGTTGGAGTTTATTGATCTCCAAAGTACAGCTAGAAGTAGGTGAAACCCAACAGGACCTAGTTGACTTTTTCACAAACTTGTATCCATAGACCAATTTTCTTGCAGAGCAAATTTCTCTTTACTCACTAGGAATTTTCCAAAACTGTTTCACACACATAAACTAGACTCTAAGAGCTTTCCAACAAGATATAGAACACCTCAAATGGATAAATACACAATGAGCTATGACCTCTGCAATATGCAGCTTTAATGGAGACCTTGAAACAGAGATGAACCTGAGGACACACATCACTTGCAGAGACTACTGCTCTTAACTCACAACTCCAATGACTTTCAAACTTTCCAGAATACAAGTAGACTTCAAGAGCTTTCTAACAAGCCAAAGAACACATGATTTGGATACATACACAAGGATATATGACCTCTGCAAGTTTGAGGTTTAATGGAGACCTTCAGCAAGGATAAAAAACAGAGAACACACACTACTTGCAGAGAGTATTGCTCTTAGCTCACAAATCCAATGATTATGAAAATTTACAGGAAGAAATTAGACAGTAAGAGCTTTCCAATGAGCTATCAAACATGTAATTTGGATATATAATGAGGGAGATACAAGCTCTGCAATCTCTGCATCCAAAACTACAGCAGTGTAGAGATACACATATGACTCTCTTGGACATCCCACAAGATCACGACTTTTCTCCTCTTTTTATAGCATGGGAAACTAATCTAAAACCTTCCTAATACATCTAAATTCGTGGTAGACACTTGGATGGAGGTATTACATGACTCAAGTGCTCAAATAAGCAAAGTATTGATGGACTTTGAGAACTAGCCACATCGACCTTCCACTAGGACACCACTGAAGCTCCCTTGTGACTCACTAATTTGACTCACCTTGTTCTAGAACTCACGTGGTAATTTTGCTACATTTTATGAATAATATGAGCCTTCTTGAAGTATTTGAAGACTTCCCAAAGGTATTTACATAATTTGAAACTTGTACCCTACATAAAACAAATGTTCGCAACAGAGACCAACGTGTAAAGAAAGTAGTTTAGTAGAGCAATTTTTCTCCCAAATTTCAAAGTATAAAGAAAATATCTACAATGTTATTGCCTCGGATATAAAATAGTGAACATAAGTTTTCGAAGTGAAACGAGATACTTCATGAAAGTATTCCAAAGCTTAGCGGCATCCAACCATTATGTGATGAACTTGTACAAATCATGGGCTAAGTTACCAATTGTATCATTGAAAATTACTACACGAAAGGTCTCAAAGGTACATCAAAGGTCTCAACAATTTTGAAAATTTCAGCCAAGCTCAATTGTCCATAAAAATATCCAACGGTATCTGTTTCATATAGAATTCTAGGTTTTGGATATAACAATTCGATAAAGCATTTGCCTATGAAGCAAAGACGAAACTTATTTTGGAAAAGAAAAAACAAATGGTATGTGCGATACAACTTATGATGTGCATGGGATAGCCTAGCCTACTCTATTGGTATAGAGTAAATAAAAGAGGCCCAATCAGCCAAGTCATCAGGTCCACCTAGCCATATAGAAGGAAAAGTCTCAAGGAACGAAGGCGTTGCAAGATTGCATGCATGTAGTCAATCCCATTAAGTCGAGGGTTGTTATGCTCCATGTGCCTATGCTTCGCCAAAGCACACAGTGAGTGCATGGGTAACGAGATTAGTAGGTCGTCTACCAAATCACTAGGTCATCTATCGAAGAGGTCATACACTATCAATCTTAGAAAACAACTCATCACACGGAGTGCATTGTCTAGACACACATCAATAATTTTTTCAATTGAGATTAACACATCCACATGAATGCATGTATTAAATATACGTAATTGATGTGCAGAGTTCAAGTTTATAAATCCATCCTTTACACATACGTATGAATTGAGACTAGGGTCACTTACTCAATGATTTGTCTTATTAATTAGTTAAACAAGGCAATGTGGCGAGTCTATCCGTGCAATACCTTCGGACCATTGAATCTAAATATTTTCTAGTAATGTTTCGTCAGTCTAACCCTTGGTTTATGGGATACCAGAAACTAGGGATAGGGATAGTATACCTTCACTTCTTCTTTCAATAGATTCAAGTCGGGGAGATGTGGCTAAACACATCACACCCACAAACTTTGTCGGATTTGCAGTCCACTATGGTTTTTGTCTCCAGAAATATGCCTTGAGAAATTGTCGGGTTTTTTCGACTACGGCTTTTGCAGTCGCCCTCCCGACGGCAGCCATTTCTCAACATAAAAGGAAGCGCACGTTGATCTGAAAGCACTCGAACCACATTTCTCAGCCACTTGAGTTGTTTTCTGCGTTCAGTTCTGCTTCTACGATTGCCCTCTCTTTCGCGTTGTGCAATGGCCCGTACTAAGCAGACGGCCCGCAAATCAACAGGAGGCAAAGCTCCTCGCAAGCAATTGGCCAGCAAAGCTGCCCGCAAGTCGGCCCTGACCACTGGCGGGGTCAAAAAGCCTCGTCGTTACAGGCCGGGAACGGTTGCGCTAAGGTGTGCGAAATATCTCCTGATGTCTATTGAGTCTTCTCTTATTGAGTCTTCTCTTATTGAGTCTTCTCTTGTTTGCGGAAGCGCAGTATTTGATATATTGATCTCAATCTACAGGGAAATCCGTAAATATCAGAAGAGCACAGAGCTCTTGATTCGGAGGCTTCCGTTCCAACGACTTGTTCGTGAGATTGCCCAAGATTTAAAGGTATGACTCAATGG
>CM035419.1:98983966-98988966 GCA_020310875.1 Ceratopteris richardii | reverse complement strand
GGTTTTTGTGTTGGACCACTCATCTTAACAAATGAACCTCATAGATGGTAGCACCTAATTGGTTGGTTCATATGTACTCCAATTGAGTCTTATAACGACCTTTAGGTGTCTCGCAATGAGCTATCCTTGAACTTCCATGTAAATCTTTCCATCGATTGCAAGCAAAGTGTTTTGGCTCCCTTAAACACAAGCCTTCAAGGGAGCTGTACGTGGGAATTATCAATCTTTTGATCAATTGCTTACTGTTTTTCCTTTAACAGTGCTTTGATACCAACCTCATGAACTAGACTATTAGGACTACCACTCGCTAGAGATGTGACTCTTCCCAACCTTATGCCTCTATATATAGCTCTTCAATCAATGATAACCACAACACTAACTTAAGTTGACCTCTGCATGTATGATATACAACTCTCCTTTCAAACCTTCCACTATAACCTAGTAGTTGTAATGTACTCGAGAATCAAGTTAAGTATCTTTCGGCACAAGTTAACTCATGTTAATTTAAGTTCGGAGGCTCTAGAACTCTTTGATTGAAATGCATGCTCCATGCTCCTCATGGGATTAAAACCCAAGACCTCCTGCTTCCCATGCTTGAGACTTCACCACTATGCTAAGTGCGTTTGTTATTTTAGAGAGAACATGAGCCCATTCTTAAGTGTAGTATGAAGATATTTAATCGTTGATGAGAATGAAAAAACAATGTTTGATTTATGACCTATTCACACTAATAAGATGTTGATATCATAGAATTAGCTTATAATAGCTTGTATAGATGACGGTAACTCTAACAAGCCACTTATCTTTGTATATTCACTTGGTACTACGTTCAATACTCTTTTGTTGTCCTAGATTATTCTTCTTCCTTATGTTGTTCCCATGCTTTCACAAACCTCAAACTCCTACAATTGGTATAAAAAATATCCGATTTCTCTACAGAATTGTGGACATCCCTATAGTCATAATCTCAAAATCGCACAAAACTCGGTGAGCATACTCTTGGTGATAAGGACTGTCACAGTGATCATGCAAGCAATTTATTCCTTTTATGAAGAACCTATATACACCAATAAAAGCATATCAATGTTGCTACATGTCTAGAAGAGCTTGAATAGGTATTGTTTATCAACGTTCTATGATACATTGAATTTTTGGCATCAAGGTATTAAGTTAGTGGCCATGGCTGAAAGTAAGGATGTATTCCATATGTTGGATATTGACTATAAGCTCGATGGTACCAATTACCCATTGTGGGCATAGATTATATGACATGCGTTGGTCACAAAAATCCTATGGTATTGCGGAGGGTGTTGAAAATGCATACTATGTGTGCAAATATAGTGATCAAGGATAGAGAGCAAGTTTGATCGGATGGCAAAGATGCATGGATAGCTTTGTCTATCAAACATGCCATTCTTTCTCACATTCACTTTCGCAAGACAACACAAGATGCTTGGGATACTCTTATTACATTATGCTAGACAAGAAAGTTCTTGATCTATATATGTATTACGTGCTCCTTACATTCAACTTTTTTTGTATGAAATGAGCGAGTTTATGCATAGTTGTGGTCTCAAAAGTACCTAGGTGGTTAAATGCATCTTTTTTTACTTGTCATGTACCCCATGTATTCTCTTGATTTATCATAAGGAGGGAACATTATTGCCATGTTTATATACTATTTCTTCACGTACTCTGATTAGGTTCATTGTTCTAAAATGTATGTGTCTACAAGTGGTGTTCGCTTTATGATTGGCAGCTTATGCGTATATTGGTTGAGCAAGAAGTAGCATATTGCATCCATATCTTTTCATGAGGCTCAGCTTACGAAAAAAGTTATACCTGCGGTGGAGTGTGTGTGGCTCTCATGGCTGATGAATAATTTGGGTGGTTTGTAGAGTCCTAAAACCATCCTATTGGTATGAGTACTTAGAACTAGAATGCGTTGACCTTTGGAGGGAACATAGCATTTTATGGTGGCACAAAGCACTTTGAGGTGTACTATCATTATGTTAGGAAGAGATGCTTTGTAGTCTGAATCAGTTTGATTTATGTTCTGAGACAAGAAAACCTTGGATAGTTGCTCATCAAAATTTTGGGCTTTTTCGTGGATTACTAATATTTTCTCATGAAGAGACCTCTTAAACAACAAGAGGGTAATGAAGTTTAGTAAAGTTTCAATGCCAAGCGACAATGTTAGAGTCTCATCGATACAAAGTCATTAGGAGAGGGTAAGATATGTAGTTTAGTAGCTTTTACGGACTAGACACCAACGTGTAAAGAAAGTAGTTTAGTAGAGCAATTTTTCTCCCAAAGTTCAAGGTATAAAGAAAATAGCTACAATGCTTTTGCCTCGGATATAATATAGTGAACATAAGTTTTCGAAGTGAAACGAGATACGTCATGAAAGTACTCCAAAGCTTAGCGGCATCCAACCATTATGTGATGAACTTGTACAAATCATGGGCTAAGTTACCAATTGTATCATTGAAAATCACTACACGAAAGGTCTCAAAGGTACATCAAAGGTCTCAACAACTTTGAAAATTTCAGCCAAGCTCAATTGTCCATAAAAATATCTAACGGTATCTATTTCATATTGAATTCTAGGTTTTAGATATAACCATTCGATAAAGCATTTGCCTATGAAGCAAAGACGAAACTTATTTTGGAAGAGAAAAAAAAATGGTATGTGCGATAGAACTTATGATGTGCATGGGATAGCCTAGCCTACTCTACTGGTATAACGTAAATAAAAGAGGCCCAATCAGCCAAGTCATTAGGTCCACCTAGCCATATAGAAGGAAAAGTCTCAAGGAACGAAGGTGTTGCAAGATTGCATGCATGTAGTCAATCCCATCAAGTCGAGGGTTGTTATGCTCCATGTGCCTATGCTTCGCCAAAGCACACAGTGAGTGCATCGGTAACGAGATTAGTAGGTCGTATACCAAATCACACGGAGTCCATTGTCCACTTGAGTTGTTTTCTGCGTTCAGTTCTGCTTCTACGATTGCCCTCTCATTCGCGTTTCACAACTCTATTGTGCAATGGCCCGTACTAAGCAGACGGCCCGCAAATCAACAGGAGGCAAAGCTCCTCGCAAGCAATTGGCCAGCAAAGCTGCCCGCAAGTCGGCCCTGACCACTGGCGGGGTCAAAAAGCCTCGTCGTTACAGGCCGGGAACGGTTGCTCTAAGGTGTGCGAAATCTCTCCTGATGTCTATTGAGTCTTCTCTTGTTTGCGCAAGTCGCAGTATTTGATATATTCATCTCAATCTACAGAGAAATCCGTAAATATCAGAAGAGCACAGAGCTCTTGATTCGGAGGCTTCCGTTCCAACGACTTGTTCGTGAGATTGCCCAAGATTTAAAGGTATGACTCAATGGTTTCCGGGTTTCCTTGCGTTTCAATTCTCCTTTTTTGGTATGAACTGTGTATTTCTAATTATTCGACAACATGCAATTTCGTCAGACGGACTTGCGCTTTCAGAGCCATGCTGTGTTGGCTTTGCAGGAAGCCGCTGAAGATACGAACTTGTGTGCTATTCACGCGAAAAGGGTTACTATAATGCCTCAAGATATCCAGCTTGCAAGGCGTATCCGTGGCGAGAGAGATTAATTACATTTTCATTTCATACACACGGGAAGGAGCTCAAGCGGAGTGGGAAGCTGCTCCGTCTGCATAGTGAGAGGATTAACGGTAGTAGCAGGGATTCTTTGTGTGTAAAGAAAACATTTAAGTTTGCACTAGCTTATATTTCGTGACTAAAGATTCTTTGTGTGTAGAGATTCACGACGGTGCGAAGCGTTGCATCTTTAGTCCTCAAGCTTGTTAAATGCTCTCATTTGTATAAGTCAAACAAGTTGTTACATCTTATCAGACAGCCGTTGATGGCTGATAAATGTTGATGTTTTTCATGGTGAGATCTTATAAGTGTTGGTGGATATCCGCGATTTCCGTGTGCACATCGTATTCCATCACGGGGAATATTTTCAGTACTTGCAAGTTACTCCGTGCAAATAGCGTTCTACCCTTTTCTCTGTCGAGCATGTGCAATGAGTTTTGGGGAGTGTTTACTGCCAAGGATGCTCTTAACAGTTGGAATTCGATTGTATTGTTTTATCTTGCTTTCACTACCAGCTATGAATCAGTCGTAATAATATGTTTATGTAAAGTTATAAGGGTTCCATATTGTATTTGTTGCATAACTTTGCATTAGACATTGATGGCAGAGATCTTTCTTCCGAGAAAGGCGAGTGCTTACTGGTTATCCAGCGATTTCAATCCTCTCCCTATACTCTTACCAAGAGTCAGAAAAGCTTGCTTTTGTTGGGATCATATTTAAGCGAAAAACAAAAATATCAATCACTCGGAATAATTTGTTTATGCACAACTTTTGATCATATACAATCTCAATCAGATAGTGCGATTGTCTCTTGTGGTGTTTGCTTGAAGCTATGGACCAACTCTAAGAGAACTATGTGATAAATCCTTCTAGCAACTAGTTGATGTCCCTAAAATGATCTTGATGTAGTGGTTGGAGCCACATCAAGGCAATGTCTTCATCCCAAGATGTGTGAACAGAGTTTTCATGCGTACAATATTGCTTCTGATGCTGGTGCCTACTAGAATGCTCCACAAAACTACAGAGAGATGGGGGAGAGAGAGAGACAGAGAGAGAGAGAGGTGAACCTATTCTTAATTGTAGTATAAAGATATTCTATCCGAGACGAGAACGAACCAATAGTGCCTGAGTTATGAACTTTTTGCACCACTTAGTGCTCATTTCATAGAATTAATTTTTTATAGCTTGTATATATGCCTATAACCCTAACAAACCACTCATTTTTGTATACTCTCTTGGTACTACATTGAATATCCTGTTGTTCTCCTAGATTCTTCTTTTTCTTTGTGTTTTTCCCACGCTTTCACAAACCTCAAACTACAACAATTGTTATCACAATAGGTATCCGATTTCTCTAGGATAGAATTGACGTCCT
>CM035419.1:98963966-98978966 GCA_020310875.1 Ceratopteris richardii | reverse complement strand
CACAAAATTTTGGTCACTCTAACAAAATGGCAAGCACCAAGGTGAGGAGATCGACCTCGTAATTCTCCATCTGTAGAGATGTGACTCTGCTAGGATGACCTTGAGCAAGTGAACACATACATGGGTGAGTAGGTATTACAATTATATGCACACACATACACACGTGCACATACAAGGTAAGACAAAGAAAGAGAACAATGCAATCTTCAATTATTAAACTCAAAACAAGTTTGCAATGCGCATGATTAGGTTCTTTCTCTAACTAGAGAACCCCAAAAATGAGCCATCTAAGTCTTTTTATAGATTTCTGACTAGCTTTAGCCTTGTTCAGACCAAGCACATGGCTTACTAAAAAAATAGGTTCACTTGCTCATTTGAAGGCTCAAACGGGCTAAAAAAAGTATGAAATTTCAGTCTTACATTGTTTGATTGCTCAAGATTGAGGAATCTTGGGATTGAACAAAAAGAGGTCTATTCTACCAAAAATGAGATTTAGAACGAAGTGCTATTGTTGTTTTTTTTTACTTTGTTCTCTCTTGACCATTTTCATCATGCTTGCTTGGCGTTTCAAGCATCCTTCATCGCTAACGAATGTAAACGACACGAATGGTGAATTTGGTGACTCGGATAACAAGGTATGCCAAGGTCTATGACTTCTTCGCCATCTTAAACATAAGCCTCCAAGGGAGCTGTACGTGGGAATTATCAATCTTTTGATCAATTGCTTACTCTTCGACCTTTAATAGTGCTTTGATACCCCATGAACTAGATTGTTAGGACTACGACTCATTAGAGATGTAACTCTCTTGCCAACCTTATGCCTCTATATATAGCTTTTCAATCAATGATAACCACGACAGTAACTTAAGTCGACCTATGCATGTATGAGCTGCAACTCTCCTTTCAAACCTTCCACTATAATCTAGTAGTGGTAATGTACTCGACAATCAAGTTAAGTATCTTTCGACACAAATTAACTCATGTTAATTTAAGTTCCGAGGCTCTAGAGCTCTTTGATTGAAATGCATGCTCCATGCTCCTCATGCAATTCATGAGAGAGAGAGAAATAGAGACAGAGAGAGATAGGGGTTGTTTTATCCCAAGGGGGGATCACTACCGCCAGATTTGCATGCTTTTTCTGACTCTGATTGGGTTGGTTGCTATGACACTCGTGTGTCCACTAGTGGCTTTTGATTCATGCTTGGTAGGTCATGTATATCTTGGTTGAGCAAGAAGCAGCCTACTATGGCCACTTCCAATTGTGAGGCTAAATATAGGGCAGCTTTCACATCTACCATTGAGTGTGTGTGGCTCAGACGCTTTATGGCTGATTTGGGTGTTGGTCAGACCTGTACCACCACCATCTTCACTGATAGTCAGAGCGAATTGGCATTTGTGAGGAACCCTATGTTCCATGCTCACAGTAGGCACATTGAGGTGCATTATCACTATGTCAGGGAGAGGTTCTTTGCTCGGGAGATCAGCTTGGCATATGTGCCCACGCAAGAGAACATTGCTGACCTTTTCACGAAGGCTCTGCCTAGGGAGAAGTTTGAAGCTTTCCGCAAAGCTTTGGGCTTACTTCCTTTTGTGGAGTGATTTCCACATAGCTTGGCACCTCCTTATACATGAGTGCCAACTCCTTGTTCACCGCATCACTCCCAGGGGGGGATTTCTTGATATATTTAGGTAGTGATGTGTGTGAACACACTAGGACCGTCAGAGTACTTTTTTCCCTCGTTAGGAGACTTTTTTCCCTTGGATTGTATATACGCCTATTACCCTAATGTGCTACTTATCTTTGTACATTCTCTAGTAATACATTCAGTATTGTGTGTTGTGCTCCAAGTTTCTTCTTCTTCCTTGTGTTATTCGCGTGCTTCCGCAAACGTCTAACTCCAACAGTTGCATTAGCCACACACCAACCCACATTTTCATGAACTAATCTCTCTCTCTCTCTCTCTCTTGGGGGGCACATGAAGCCTCGACTACCTGAAATCCGATGATAAGCCTCGACTACCTAGGGATACTATACCCTTCACTTCTTCTTCGTGAGTAAGGTACGAGTCAAAGACCTGTCGCGTTCAAACTCAAAGGCCATGTATTAAGCGTGGAGGTATTTCAACAGCCTTCTTCACTAAAAACATCAAACCCACAGACTTTGTCGGATTTGAAGTCCACTACGGTTTTTGTCTTCAGAAATATGTCTTGAGAAGTTGTCGGCTTTTGTCGACTACGGCTTTTGCAGTCGCCCTCTCGACGGCAGCCATTTCTCAACATAAAAGGAAGCGCATGTTGATCTGAAAGCACTCGAACCACATTTCTCAGCCACTTGGGTTGTTATCTGCGTTCAGTTCTGCTTCTACGATTGCCCTCTCATTCGCGTTTAAGAACTCTATTGTGCAATGGCCCGTACTAAACAGACGGCCCGCAAATCAATAGGAGGCAAAGCTCCGCGCAAGCAATTGGCCAGCAAAGCTGCCCGCAAGTCGGCCCTCACCACTGCCGGGGTCAAAAAGCCTCGTCGTTACAGGCCGGGAACCTTGCGCTGAGGTGTGCGAAATCTCTCCTGATGTCTATTGAGTCTTCTCTTGTTTGCGCAAGTAGCAGTATTTCATATCTTGATCTCAATCTACAGGGAAATCCGTAAATATCAGAAGAGCACAGAGCTCTTGATTCGGAGGCTTCCGTTCCAACGACTTGTTCGTGAGATTGCCCAAGATTTAAAGGTATGACTCAAGGGTTTTCGGGTTTTCTTGCGTTTCAATTCTCCTTTTTCGGTATGAACTGCGTATTTCTAATTATTCGTCAACATGCATTTCTTCAGACGGACTTGCGCTTTCAGAGCCATGCTGTGTTGGCTTTACACGAAGCCGCTGAAGCATACCTTGTGGGTCTTTTTGAAGATACGAACTTGTGTGCTATTCACGCGAAAAGGGTTACTATAATGCCTAAAGATATCCAGCTTGCAAGGCGTATCCGTGGCGAGAGAGCTTGATTGCATTTTCATTTCATACACACGGGAAGGAGCTCAAGCGGAGTGGGAAGGTACTCCTTCCTTCAGCATAGTGAGAGGATTAATCGTAGTAGCAGAGATTCTTTTGTGTGTAAAGAAAAAATTTAGGTGTGCAGTAGCTTATATTTTGTGACTAGGGATTCTTTGTGTATACAGACCAACGACGGTGTGAAGCGTTGCATCTTTAGTCTCTTGTTGGAAACGCTATCAAGCTTGTTATAATGCTCTCATTTCTCTCAGTCGAACAAGTTGTTACATCTTATCAGAGATTTTTCTTACGATTAATCAGATAGCCGTTGATGGCTGATAAGTGTTGATTTTTTTCATGGTGAGATCTTATAACTGTGCGTGGATTCCCGCGAATTCCATGTGCACATCTTATTCCATCACGAGGAATATTTTTTGTACTTGCAAGTTACAGCGTGTAACTAGTGTTCTACCCTTTTCTTTGTCGAGTATCTCCAATGCGTTTTGGGGAGTGTTCACTGCCAAGGATGCTCTTAACCGTTGGAATTCGATTGTATTGTTTTATCTTCCTTCCACTACGAGCTCTCAATGACTCGTAATAATATGTTTATGTAAAGTTAAAAGGGTCATATTGTATCTGTTGTACAGCTTTGGATCAGACATTGATGGTAGAGATCTTTCTTCCGAGAAAGGCGAGTGCTTACTGGTTATCCAGGGATTTGAATGCTCTCTGTATGCTCTTATCACTTTGTATATGATTTTGTGATCGTTTCTTTCACTATTTATAGAAATTAGACTTCTAGAGAGAGAGAAAAAGAATGGAGCTTGGTAAAATGGATACATGCACGTAATTAGTGAAGGTAGAGAATCCCTGATGGCATATAGCATATGTGAATCCTAATTATAGAAAAATTATAGAGAGGAAGTCAGAGAGAAACACAGCGAGAGAGAGAGAGAGAGAGAGAGAGAGAGAGAGAGAGAGAGAGAAATGGGAATCCAACGCAATTTTTAAGGGAAATTTGCGGGACGATTTTGTGATCATTGCTTTCACTATTTATAGAAATTAGACTTCTAGAGAGAGAGAGAGAGGGAGAGAGAGAGATACATAGATAGACAGAGAGAGAGAGAATGGAGCTTGGTAAAATGGATGCATGCACGTAACTAGTGAAGAGAGAGAATCCTTGATGGCATATAGCATATGTGAATCCTAATTGTAGACAAATTATAGAGAGGAAGTGAGAAAGAAACAAAGAGAGAGAGAGAGAGATGGGAATTCAACACCATTTTTAAGAGAAATTCGCGAGACGATTCAGCAAGACTACAGAGATGATTTTCAGTAGGCCTACACTCATGCCATAGATTTAGTTTTGAATAGGTTGTATACATGTGTGTAACCCTAACGAGCCATTTATCTCTCTATATTCATTTCTCTCTCTCTCTCTCTCTCTCTCTCTCTCTCTCTCTCTCTCTCTCTCTCTCTCTCTCTCTCTCTCTCTCTCTCTCTCTCTCTCTTTGTCCCCCCCCTTATGCCTCTCTCTCTTTCCCCCTCTCTTTCGGAACCTGCTTCTACATTCATTCTCCCTACATATCTCTCTCTCTCTCTCTATCTCTCTCTCTCTCTCTCTCTCTCTCTCTCTCTCTCTCTCTCTCTCTCTCTCTCTCTCTCTCTCTCTCTCCCGCTCTCTCTCTCCCGCCCTCTTTCTCTATCTATATATCTATCTATCTAGCTTTCCCCTATGCGTGAAATCTTTGTAATAGCAGAGAAAGTCTCACTCTCTCTCTCTCTCTCTTTCTCTCTCTCTCTCTATCTCTCACTCTCTCCCCATCCCTCTCTCTCCTTCTCTCTCCATCTATCTCCCTTTCTCTCTCTCGATCTCTCTATCTCTCCCTCTCTCTCCCTCTCCCCCTCCCTCACTATCTCCCCCACCTTTCTCTCTCCATCTCTCTCTCTGAGAGAGAGGAGGGGAAGGAGAGAGAGAGCGAGAGAGAGGGGCGACAAAGAGATGGAGAGAGAAAGAGGGAGAGAGAGGGGAGGGATAGAGAGAGGAAGGGAGGGAGAGAGAGAGATAGAGAGAGAGAGAGGGCGAGGGGAGATAGAGAGAGGGAGAGAGAGATGGAGAAAGAGAGAGAGGTGGGGGAGGGAGGGAGGGAAAGGGGGAGAGAGAGGGTAAGATAAAGAGAGAGAGAGAGAGAGAGAGAGAGAGAGAGAGAGAGAGAGAAAGGGAGAGAGATGGAGAGAGAAGGATAGATAGAGATTCGAGGCTCGTGATGCTTTCAGAGCACGCTTACCAAAGCATGTATGATTAGATGCTGAGGAGTGGGATATGATTCCTGACAAGCAGTAGTAGACTCTTGATCGATATCTCCAGCAGCGAGATGCTGCAACCACACATTTATATACGGTTGGACCGTCACATTTGGGTAGTGGCGGATATGACAGGATGCATCACGAGTTTGTAAGTACCATTTGATTTATTGAATCTGTTCGTGTTAAGCTTCTCATGTATGTTCCTCTAATGTTTTGTATATTTGTTGCAGGAGCTGGTAATGGGTCATCCTCCAACACGAACGGGGGAAGCTTATGGATATCGTCATGGATTGACTACCAGGTTTTGACTTGTTCTTTGTAAATGTCATGTGAATTTATCTCATTTCATGAATTTTCTTTGTTGCAGGACTATTGATATGGTACATTCTTTGCATGTGTATGGCAATGGCACACCAAAATTTTGTATTTGATTTTTATTTGTCACTACCTATCTTAGTGCCACATTCTGTAAAAGCTTCATATATGACACTAGTTTGCCACACTTTTGTACATTCTTCATTTATGAAATATATAACTCTGCTTGTACATGGTTCATGGTTGATTTTGATTATCTCTTTTAGGTCCAATAATATTTTGTCTTATGAAATCATATTTGGGTTGACATTAGAGTACACATCACATGTACTCGGTTTTTTTTGGGTAGAGTGTATTGTCTTCTGCTAAGCAACCTCATGGTAATGTTGTTGTAGCAAAAGACAACACAGTCTGCCCAAAAAAAAATTTGCACATATGGTCGTCGGTATAAGTGACGATACTCCCAGTAATGCCATCAGAAGAAGTCTCAGTACACACAGCGGGCACCAGTATATGCGAGGATACTTTCAGCATTGGCATCGGTATAACCATCGGTATGGACATTGGTAATACTGGCATTTATGCAGACATATATATTGATGCTCATACCCACCCTTATACCGATGCCTATACTAGTGCTTTAGTACCGACGTGCATAGTGACACCTACACCGACATTGGGGAAACAATATGCGCGTTCATTTCCCTCGGTAAAAACCTCAGTATATGGCCGATCTGTTGGCGGACAGAGAGAGAGAGAGAGAGAGAGAGAGAGAGAGAGAGAGAGAGAGAGAGAGAGAGAGAGAGAGAGAGAGAGAGAGAGAGAGAGAGAGAGAGAGAGAGAGAGAGAGAGAGAGAGAGAGAGAGAGAGAGAGAGAGAGAGAGAGAGAGAGAGAGAGAGAGAGAAGGAAAGAGAGAGAGAGAGAGAGAGAGAGAGAGAGAGAGAGAGAGAGAGAGAGAGAGAGAGAGAGAGAGAGAGGAGGAGACAGAGAGAGAGAGAGAAAGAGAGAGAGAGAGAGGGGAAGAGAGAGAGAGAGAGAGAGAGAGAGAGAGAGAGAGAGAGAGAGAGAGAGAGAGAGAGAGAGAGAGAGAGAGAGATAGATAGAGAAGGGAGGGAGGGATAGACAGGGAGAGAGAGGGGGGAGGGAGGGGAAATTGGAGAGAGAGAGAGACAGACAAAGAGAGAGAGAAAGAGAGACAGAGATAGATAGAGAGAGAGAGATAGAGAGGAGAGTCTCTAGTATTACAAAGATTGCACGATTAGGGAAAAGATGGATAGTTAGATCGATAAATAGTTAGAGAGAGAGACAGAGAGAGACATAAAACAAGAGAGAGAGGGGGGGGGAGGGAGGAAGAAAGGGAGGGAGAGAGACAGAGAGAGAGAGAGGGGGAGGGGAGAGAAAGAGAGAGAGGAGGAGAGAGAGTGAGAGGGAGAGAGATAGAAAGAGAGAGAAACAGAGAGAGTGGGGGAGGAGAAGAGAGATGAGATAGATATCCATTGTTCTCTCTCTTTGTCTTACCTTGTATGTGCACATGTGTATGTGTGTGCATGTAAGTGTGATAGAGGCAAAGGCAAAAGAGGTGGACCAAAATCCCAAGGCCGAGGGAGAGGAAGGTCAAGCTCAAGCTGAAGCAACCATGAAGGCTCCAAGCAAAGCTATTGATCAAGAGGAAGAGGAAGGAGTAGATGATGAGAAGGAAGATCACATGGAAGAGAAGTCTCCAATAGAGAATGCTACAATTATGTAAAACATGGACATTATGCAAGAGATTGTTGTTCCAAAGGAGGAGGAAATCAAGGATACAAAAGGAAGGTAATGATGCTAGTAATTCACCAAATTCAAAGAATGAGAACTTTTTTATGATGTATGGGTCAAGTGAAAGAGACAATTTAGATTTTACATGGTACATTGATAGTGGTTGTAGCAACCATATGAGTTGCAATAAAGAATTTTTCTTTAATTTAGACTCATCCATCGCTCAAGGACATGTAGACATAGGGGATGACATTGGGCACAAGATTACACATGTGGGAGATGATGCATTGGATGGATCTCAAAGCTCCAAGGTGTTGAAGGATGTGTTGCATGTTCCAACCATCACCAAGAATTTGGTTTCGGTACGCAAAATGGTTGAAAGAGGTTATAAGGTGAGGTTCAATGATCAATGATGTTTTTTTGAAGACCCAATGTAGGAACAAAAGCTCATAGCAAAAGGAAAGAAGCAAGGAAGACTCCTCACCATGGAGGTAAAGCCATCAACCGCTCACATTGTCTACTCATCATATGGAAATAAAGAGATTGCACGAATCGACTTATATCATAAAAGAAATGGGCACATAAAATTACAAAAGATGGACATGCAAAGGAAGGACTTGGTGACTGTTCTACTTGATCTTACATCTCAGAATATGCACCATTTGTGTCATGCTTGGCAATTAGGGAAACAAAGGAGATTTCCATTCAAAAAAGGAGCACTTGTGAGCAATGAAGTGTGGAATCTCATACATACTCATGTATGGTGACCTACAAGGGAACCATACATTGGAGGCAATAGATATTTTATCACATTTTTAGATGATCGTTCAAGTGGTCTTTTTAATGTATTACATGACGTCAAAGTTAGAGGTTTTTTAGCACTTGAAGAGGTTCAAAAACCTAGTGGAGAAGGAGATAGGGAAGTATATAAAGAATCTGAGATCAGATTGAGGGGGAGAGTATTTTTCAAATACATTTTCTAAATTTCTACATATGTATGGCATCAAAAGGCACTTTACTAGCAGGTATACACCTCAACAAAATGGGGTGGCAGAGAGAAAGAAGAGATACATAGAAGAAGTGGCTAAGGCTTTGTTAAATGAAATGAATGTTCCTAATTCTTATTAGGTTGATAAAGCAAATATAGTCATATACATTATGAATAGGTATTCAACGTCAAGAGTACATGGAGTTACAACTTATGAAGCTTTTTGTGGTAAGAAACCCAACCTTTCACATACCTCAATAATTGAGACACAAGTTAGACCCGAAGGTAGGTTGGTGTATATATCTTGGATATTCTTTAAAGAAAAAGGGTTTTAGATGTTATAACCCTTGCACCAAAGAGCTTAAGGTGTACAGGGATGTAATACTTTATGATTTATTGTCTTGGTATGGTATCAAAGATGTGCTATAAGTTGACAATGCATATGAAGTCGAGAAGAAGTGCAAAGAGAAACAACAAAGCATGGAGATAAGTGGTCAAACCACTTCAATCATACTATCAGAGGTGATTACTATATAAGCTTTTCATGGAAGGACAAGGAATGAAGCTTATTGAAGTGAAGGAAGTATCAAAGGAAAGGAAAAGGCAAATTATGAAGACCATGATGGGTAGACATGGAATCTACAAGTGACAAATATATGGGGGAATTAGAAACTCCAAGATTTAAAGAATCTAAACCAAGGAGGAGGAGATTTTTAATACCTAATGGTGAGGTAAGCTCATCCAATAGGGTTATATACCTTTTCAAAGGTTAAAGTATGATTCATTCATTGCAAGACACTATGCCTACATGAGTCAAGTTATAGCTTGTGAAGAACCTAACTTTTTTGAAGAATCAAATAAGCATCGGGAATGGATTGAAGCCATGGAGGAGGAATTCAAGGCACTTGAAAAAAATGATACTTGATCATTGGTGCCAAGAACAAAGGACATGAAAGTCATTGGTAACAAATGAGAGTATAAGGTAAAGAGGCGTGTAGATGGTAGCATCTCTAGGTATAAGGGGAGGTTGGTTGCCAAAGGTTTTGCTCAAACCTATGGCAAAGACTTTGAGGAAACATTTATTCTAGTAGTTAAGATTTCTACCATAAGGATTTTGATTGCAATTTCAGCCTCAAAAGGTTGGAAGATGTACGAGTTGGATGTGAAGAATGCTTTCCTAAATGTAGATCTTGAAGAGGTAGTCCTCTTGGAGAAGCCCCAAGGCTTTGATGATGAGAGGTTTCCACATCATGTATGTAGGCTTAAGAAGGATCTTTATGGACTCAAGCAAGCCCCAAGGGCTTAGAACCAAAGACTTGTGGACTACTTGGAAAATTGTGGATAAAATCAAAGTCATGTAGACCCATCACTTTTTGTGAAGAAGGATGATAGCAGAACTATTTTCATTTGTATATATGTTGATAATTTGACCATTACATGGGATGATGGAGCAAAAAAAAAAAGAAATAAAGAGGAATCTTGGATGTGAGTTTATGATATTTTATTTATAGAATTTAAAGTACTCCCTTGATTGAAGTACTATGTAAAGAAGAAATTATATACTTGATGCAAAGGAAATACATTCTAGATCTTTTGAAGAAGTTTGGCATGTGTGATAGCAAGCCTATTTCAAATCCATTGGAAGTAAATGTTAAACTACGTGCTCGTGAAGGTGGATAAGTGAAGGATGTGACCATGTATAGGTCAATAATTGGTTCCCTCTTGTATTCTACTATGACAAGACTAGATATTGCACATATAGTTGGAGTGTTATCTCAATTTTTACAGGCACCAAGAGTACCTCATCTTGTTGTAGCCAAAAGGGTACTTCAGTACCTCAAAGTATCAATGAATGAAGGTATGTATTATCCATTTGATGATGGATTAAATGTACAAGCTTTATTTGATGCTGATTGGGCACGTTCCAAATATTACAGGAGGGGCAATAGTGGATATGTTACCATGTTAGGGAAGAAGACCATCTCATCGATGTCAAAGAAACAACCAACAGTTTATTTTCTCATCATTTTGCTCCTCTCTATCTAGAGGTGTAGTGAGGCTTTTCCAAAATTTGATTGTACTAGATTGTAGAGCATTGGTTGTTCTCTCATTGGAGTCATTTTCATTGATTTCAATCTTCATTTAGTCTATTATATAGTGCCCCAAATTTTTCAAAATTTTCAAGTTCTTCGCCAATGTGAGTTGTGAGAAATTCCTAAGTTTGTGAAGCTATATCTATGCACATAAGTAGAGAGTGCAAACAGGTAACATTTTTTGTAGTGGATGGTTCTGCCAAATCCATTTGGGATGATTTAAAGCTTTTTCTTTGGATAGCTCTTAACATCTATTTTAAGTATGAAATTTTCAATTTAAGTCTTTATACATGTGCAATAAAAAGTTCAGATTAGTGAGCATATATCACTACATTTGGACCTAGTGGAAGGCAGCCATCTTCCATTGTTGCATTGGGGTGTTAGAATCATGCAGAATCCGTGTCTGCTTGACCTAAGGTTCATCTGCTTTGATGACTGATGCAATTACCCAAGTAAAACCTTGATGTTGGTTTCTTGTTGGAAAATGTAATTTTTTGTTTAATTTCTTTAGATATGTGTTTTGTTTTCTTGTTTTAATATCTACATCATTAGGAAATTTTACCTTAAATAATCTTCTTCTCGATTAGATTAGGTTCTTTTTGGTTAGGGTTGTCCGTGATGTAACATAATCTATCCTTGAATTTGATAAATTAAATTCGTTTGAACTTGATCATGCCTATCATGATCCTAACTTAATCAATTTTTACTATCTCTCTTAGCCTAAACTAGAGAATCGACTGAGGGGCTAAGATTTATTCCAACCTCATACTTGATGCCCTTACTTGTAATCAATCATGATATACTAGTCTATATGTCATGATAAACAAAGACCATGGATATGTAGTCTATCATGGGGTTTTTTCTATCATGATGGATAGGTAGTCTATTGTGATAGACAAGGCTATCTATCATGATGGAAAAATTGTCTATCATGGGGTTCTATCTATTGCGTTGGACAAGCAATCTATCGTGAAATTAGTCTATCATGATGGACTCATAGAACACATGTTTTTTCAAAAAATTTGGTGATTTATGTTGATATATGTAGGTAACAATGTGTATGAACACACTAGGACTGTCGTG
Organism: Ceratopteris richardii; assembly: GCA_020310875.1. Taxonomy (NCBI): domain Eukaryota; kingdom Viridiplantae; phylum Streptophyta; class Polypodiopsida; order Polypodiales; family Pteridaceae; genus Ceratopteris; species Ceratopteris richardii. The sequence goes on along the minus strand of CM035419.1, from coordinate 98,967,440 downwards.
GCACTTTTTTCCTATTTAGGAGGTTTTTTTCCTTGGCTTGTATATATGCCTATTTCCCTAATGGGTTACTTATCTTTGTATAGTCTAATAAGTAATACATTTTGTATCATGTGTTGTGCTCCAAGCTTCTTCTTCCTCTTCCTTGTGTTGTTCGTGTGCTTCTGTAAACCTCAAACCCAACAATCGGTATCAAGCAGGTTGTTGCTTCAGTCGTTGACACTCCTTTGGTCACACTCTCATAGTCGCACGAAATTTGGTGAGCATACTCAAGCTGATAAGGAGATTAAAACAACTTTTCTTTGTGGTGCCAAAATTGCATTCGAGCTCATTTCTACCTCCAAATGTACTATCCCAATGCTTGTATAGGCTATTTTGTCTTTTTGTGCCAAAGATATACAAGTTTTGGTTTTCCAGAATAAGCGTCTCAAAGTTTGCTACAGGTTAAGAAAAACTCCATAGGGTAGTTCTCTTCAACTTTTTGAGATACAGTCAATTTTCTGCATCAGGGTATTTTAGTAAAAGTTACCTTCCTTTATGCCATTGTTGAGCTTTTGATTGAAGAATTGTCCAAGAAAGATGTAAAGTCTATAGTTTGCACATTCATGATGGGATCATAAGCCGTGGTGAAGGATCACCATTGCTTATCACTTCTAATTTCATTTAGAATCTGATTCATGATGGCCTCCTCTTCAATTAGCTCTCTAATGGATGCTAACTGATCTACAACCTCCCTGACCTTGGTAAAAAATTTTATGATACTTTGTTTAGGTTTTTTCTTCCTTTGGTTGAACTAATTCCAAAGATGATTCTTTCTTGTTTTGGAACTATCAGAAAACAAAGTCTCTAGGGCATGTCTTGCATCCTCTAATATGTGGTAATATAAATCATAGATAGAGTTTAGTATGTATGACCTTGCTTAAGCATCCCTTGCACACCAAAGTGTGAGTCTCATCTTGTGTAGGTCCTCCTTTGGATCTTAGACTAAGCATAGCTTCATCACTTGCTACAATTCCATAAAGATTTCTACCTTGAAAACAGGCCTCCATTTTGATTTTCCAAGCCTTGTATTTGTGTCTATCAAGCTTCCCAATCATTGAGATAAAGCCATCACCCATGTTGATCTAGCTCTGATACCACTAAGAGAACTTGGAGAAGCTTGTACGAGGTAGAAAAGTGAGTTGCAAAGTGATGAAGTTTGGTCTAGCCAACTAGCATAGGACCATCCCTTGAGCTTATGGAGACTCAAAAAAACCTTATATGCATGTTATTAGTGCAATAAGATTCACTATCTTCTTTGGAGAATCAAGGAGAAAGAATCGATACAAAACAAATAGGTTTGCGCATTGACTAGCAGCTCAAAAAACTTGTTATCCTTGGATGAAACAATCAACTTCAAATGCACATAGCAGCCAATGTGGTTACAATTGAAACCTTTCCTTTTGGACGAATAGTAAAAATAGGGTTGAGTGTCTTAAATTCACAAGATTACAAGTAATAAGCAAGATGTGCTTCTCGAATGAACTTGAAGCTCAACAGAGGTACCCCCTATTTTTCAGGGTTGCGTAGAAAAGTGTTCATTTGGTAAGTTTTCATCCTCCATTTCATTGGTTTTGATTCTAGGATTTCCTTGATATTCTTCTATGGGAAATAGTTTTTTATGTTCCATGGCATATTCTTGTTCTACTACGTTTACCTATTATTTCTTTGAGTCAAACTCAGGTTCCATTTCTATGCTTTCATAGTCTTCTTTCCACGCCTTTTCAATTATTCCACCTTCTTGGGCCTCTTGAAGTATTACCATGTACAAGCTTAAGTGGTATCGTTCTTCATCCACACACTCATTCGTAGTCAACACCTCTTCGTTTATGCATACATCTAGTGTTGCTAGAATTTCCTTCCATCCATGTGGTTCAAATGCTTCATCTAGAAATATTTTTGGCATGTAGGTTGGGCCTTCTATAGGTCTATGTTTCTCGTCTCATGCTTGCCAATAATGTAATCTTTCCTCTTCTCGTTTAGCTACCGTGCAGATCCATAGTTGACTGTCTTCATTCATCTATGATTGGTCACTAGAAACAATACTATGGATTGACACATCACCCTCCTCTTTGTGTACAAGGTTCCATTGAGGATGTGGTACATCTCTATATGCCAAATTTGGGAGATTTATTTTAGTACTTTTGCCTTGGTGTTGGAGATATAAAGCATCTTGTCCCCAATCTTGAACTACCTTTAGCTATTGCATAAATGGTCTACCTAGGATCATCTCATAATTTTTTGCCTTGCCAAATTAGCATATAGCTTAAGTGTGTTTGAATTCTACTCCACAAGTTGTAAGAATTACATTTTCAATAAGTCCCAATGGTCATTCTATATGACCATCTAAAGCTTCATTATAGTCATTCCTAGAGCTGGTTTTCCCCATTTCTCCCAAATTCCCTTGGTTGCTATCCCTAATCCACCTGTAGTATCTAGAATGGCTTTGGTCACATATCCTCAAAATGTGATTGGAAGGCAGGTATTTCCTTCATCTCCCTCACTAAAAGATCCAACATTGTCAATTGGTATCTTCATAGTTATTGTTTTCTCTAGATTTTCTTCCTTGTCAGATATGTTTGGTTCCTTCAAATTTAATTGATTAGCTAATCTCTTCCATAGATGAGGCTTGACGTGCAGAAGTTCTTCTAGGGTTATTGAGCATTGAAATTTATTTCCTATCAACTTCTACAACATGGTGGATGTTTCCTCTCAGAACTTCCGTTCCTCACCTCTTAATGTTGCGGCATCAAAAAAATCTGATCTTCATTCATATTCATCGATACAATTGGGAAATGTAGTTAGAATAATTTCTTCCACCCTATCCTGATCCAGATTGGATAATTCTTCATAGTCTTCTTTTTGCTCAATCCTAGGCAGGTTCGTAGAAGCATTTAGTTCTTCAAAGGGAGGGACATCCCCCTTAGTTTTCTTCCATCTTTCTTCTTGCACTTTGGCCCACAAATCATGTGGCCAATTTGCTTCAAATTTTAGAATTATAGATTCTCTTTCTATGGTCTCAAAACCTAATTCTCCTTCAATCTCCTTAGTTTGTTTTGGTTTCTTCTATTGTGAATAATGGTTTTCTAAAAGTCCTTGGAACATTTTTTCTACGATTCTCATTTCAAGGAGTCTTGGTATTGCTTATTCTAGCATGGTCTGAGAAATTGCATTTAATGTTTTTCATATTTACAATCTTTCCTTCTCTATGACTCCTCTTGGGTAACTTTTATCATATTGCTTTGGACCAAGTGATACTCATTCTGGACTAATAAGCTTTTAAACTCATTTTCGAGTCTTCAAGCATTAGATTAATTAGAATTGATCCTCCCTACTCCTTCATCTGGTTTTCCTTAACCATATTCATGTCTTGATTGGTTGCGTTAGTTAGCTTAAGTTCAAAGTCTTTTTACTTTTTTTTCTTTCTCTTCAACCAAT
>CM035419.1:98931466-98956466 GCA_020310875.1 Ceratopteris richardii | reverse complement strand
GAATCACTATCCAAGTCATGGCCGATGACACAATACTACTAATGAACTACGCTACACTAAGGATAAAAGAAATTTCTTCAAACTTGTCAGCTAAAAGGTAATTGGCACATCTAGCTTGTCATCAGTAGGCAACAAAGGGAATACATCCTCACCTTCAACCATGGCCACTAAATAAATATCTTGATGTGTATATATGTTTGGCATAAAAGAAAGAATTTGCTTGCATAGTCATTGTGATACTCCTTATCACCGCACATATGCTCACTGATTTTCATATGATTTCTAGGCTTTGACTACAGGGACGTCAATGCTATCCTAGAGAAATCGGATACCTATTGTGATAACAATTGTTGTAATTTGAGGTTTGTGAAAGCGTGGGAACAAAGAAGAAGAAGAATCTAGGAGAACAATAGGATACTGAATGTAGTACCAAGAGAGTATAGAAAAATGAGTGGTTTGTTAGGGTTATAGGCATATATACAAGCTATCAAAAATTAATTTTATGACATGAGCACTGAGTGGTGCAAAAAGTTCATAACTCAGGCACTATTTCTTCGTTCTCATCTAGGATAAATTATCTTTATACTACAATTAAGAATAGGTTCATCTCTCTCTCTCTCTCTCTTTGCCTCTCTCTCTCACCCATCTCTCTGTAGTTTTGTGGAGCATTCTAGTAGGCACCAGCATCAGAAGTAATATTGTCCGCATGAAAAATCTATACACACATCTTGGGATGAAGACATTGCCTTCATGTGGCTCCAACCACTACATAAATATCATTTTAGGGACATCAACTAGTTGCTAGAAGGATTTTTCACATAGTTCTCTTAGAGTGATATCATGCATAACACTTCATCCTTGGTTCATAGCTTCAAGCAAACACCACAAGAGACAATCGCACTATCTGATTGAGATTGTATATGATCAAAAGTTGTGCATAAACAAGTTATTCCGAGTGATTGATATTTTTTGTTTTTCGCTTAAATATGATCCCAACAAAAGCAAGCTTTTCCGACTCTTGCTAAGAGTATAGGGAGAGGATTGAAATCGCTAGATAACCAGTAAGCACTCGCCTTTCTCGGAAGAAAGATATCTACCATAAATGTCTAATGCAAAAGTTGTGCAACAGATACAATATGGAACCCTTATAACTTTACATAAACATATTATTACGAGTGATTCAGAGCTGGTAGTGAAAGCAAGATAAAACAATACAATCGAATTCCAACTGTTAAGAGCATCCTTGGCAGTAAACACTCCCCAAAACTCATTGCAGATACTCGACAGAGAAAAGGGTAGAACGCTAATTGCACGGAGTAACTTGCAAGTACTGAAAATATTCCCCGTGATGGAATACGATAGTGCACACGGAAATCGCGGATATCCACCAACAGTTATAAGATCTCACCATGAAAAACATCAACATTTAGCAGCCATCATTGGCTGTCTGATAAGATGTAACAACTTGTTCGACTGATACAAATGAGAGCATTTAACAAGCTTGAGGACTAAAGATGCAACGCTTCGCACCGTCGTGAATCTCTACACACAAAGAATCCTTAGTCACAAAATATAAGCTACTGCAAACTTAAATGTTTTCTTTACACACAAAGAATCCCTGCTACTACCATTAATCCTCTCACTATGCAGAAGGAGCAGCTTCCCACTCCGCTTGAGCTCCTTCCTGTGTGTATGAAATGAAAATGTAATCAATCTCTCTCGCCACTCATACGCCTTGCAAGCTGGATATCTTGAGGCATTATAGTAACCCTTTTCGCGTGAATAGCACACAAGTTCGTATCTTCAAAAAGACCCACAAGGTATGCTTCAGCGGCTTCCTGCAAAGCCAACACAGCATGGCTCTGAAAGCGCAAGTCCGTCTGACGAAATTGCATGTTGTGGAATAATTAGAAATACAAAGTTCATACCAAAAAAGGAGAATTGAAACGCAAGGAAACCCGAAAACCATTGAGTCATACCTTTAAATCTTGGGCAATCTCACGAACAATTCGTTGGAACGAAAGCCTCCGAATCAAGAGCTCTGTGCTCTTCTAATATTTCAAATACTGCGACTTGCGCAAACAAGAGAAGACTCAATAGACATCAGGAGAGATTTCGCACACCTTAGCGCAACCGTTCCCGGCCAGTAACGACGAGGCTTTTTGACCCCGCCAGTGGTCAGGGCCGACTTGCGGGCAGCTTTGCTGGCTAATTGCTTGCGAGGAGCTTTGCCTCCTGTTGATTTGCGGGCCGTCTGCTTAGTACGGGCCATTGCACTCGTAGAAGCAGAACTGAACGCAGAAGACAACTCAAGTGGCTGAGAAATGTGGTTCGAGTGCTTTCAGATCAACGTGCGCTTCTTTTTATGTTGAAAAATGGCTGCCGTCGGGAGGGCGACTGCAAAAGCCGTAGTCGACAAAACCCGATAATTTCTCAAGGCATATTTCTGGAGACAAAAACCGTAGTGGACTGCAAATCCGACAAAGTTTGTGGGTGTGATGTGTTTAGCCAAATCTCCCCGACTTGAATGTATTGAATGTTTCTGGTATTTAGATTCAATGGTCCGAAGGTATTGCACGGATAGACTCACCACATTGCCTTGTTTAGATTCAATGGTCCGAAGGTATTTAGATTCAATGGTCCGAAGGTATTGCACGGATAGACTCACCACATTGCCTTGTTTAACTAATTAAAAAAACAAATCATTGAGTAAGTGACCCTAATCTCAATTTATACGTATGTGTAAAGCATGGATTTATAAACTTGAACTCTGTACATCAATTACGTATATTTAATACATGCATTCATGTGGATGAGTTGTTTTCTAAAATTGATAGTCTATGATCTCTTCGATAGATGACCTAGTGATTTGGTAGACGACCTACTAATCTCGTTACCGATGCACTCACTGTGTGCTTTGGCGAAGCATAGGCACATGGAGCATAACAACCCTCGACTTGATGGGATTGGGCCTCTTTTATTTACTCTATACCAATAGAGTAGGCTAGGCTATCCCATGCACATCATAAGTTCTATCGCACATACCATTTTTTTTTTAATTTTCCAAAATAAGTTTCGTCTTTGCTTCATGGGCAAATGCTTTATCGAATGGTTATATCCAAAACCTAGAATTCTATATGAAACAGACACCGTTAGATATTTTTATGGACAATTGAGCTTGGCTGAAATTTTCAAAGTTGTTGAGACCTTTGATGTACCTTTGAGACCTTTCGTGTAGTAATTTTCAAGGATACAATTGGTAACTTAGCCCATGATTTGTACAAGTTCATCACATAATGGTTGGATGCCGCTAAGCTTTGGAGTACTTTCATGACGTATCTCGTTTCACTTCGAAAACTTATGTTCACTATATTATATCCGAGGCAATAGCATTGTGGCTATTTCCTTTATACCTTGAACTTTGGGAGAAAAATTGCTCTACTAAACTACTTTCTTTACACGTTGTATCGATGACTTTGTATCGATGAGACTCTACTTTCTTACCCTCTCCTAATGACTTTGTATCGATGAGACTCTAACATTGCGGCATGGTATTGAAACTTTACTAAACTTCATTACCCTCTTGTTGTTTAAGAGGTCATGCACTGTGTCTCTTCATGAGAAAATATTAGTAAGCCACGAAGACGCCCAAAATTTTGATGAGCAACTATGCAAGGTTTTCTTGTCTCAGAACATAAATCAAACTGATTAAGACTACAAAGCATCTCTTCCTAACATAATGATAGTACACCTCAAAGTGCTTTTGTGCCACCATCAAATTCTATGTTCCCTCCAAAGGTCAAGGCCTTCTGGTTCTAAGTACTTATAGCAATTGGATGGTTTTAGGACTCTACAAACCACCCAAATCATTCATCAGCCATGAGAGCCACACACACTCCACCGCAGGTATAACTTTTTTCCTAAGCTTAGCCTCATGAAAAGATGTGGATGCAATATGCTACTTCTTGCTTAACCAATATACGCACAAGCCGCCAATCATAAAGCGAAAATCCACTTGTAGACACATACATTTTAGAACTTTGAACCTAATCAGAGTACGTGAAGAAATAGTATATAAACATGGCAATAATGTTCCCTCCTTATGATAAATCAAGCAAATACGTGGGGTACATGACAAGTAAAAAACGATGCATTTAACCACCTAGGTACTTTTGAGACCATAACCATGCATAAACTCGCTCATTTTAGAGAGAAAAAGTTGAATGTAAGGACCACGTAATACATATAAAAATCAAGAACTTTCTTCCCTAGCATAATGTTATAACAGTATCCCAAGCATCTTGTGTTGTCTTGTGGAAGTGAATGTATCGCGGCATTTCCCTCTCTCCCTCTTCCCTGCAACCCCCTCCAACCCCACCATCCCCTCCTCTTTTCCCCCAACACCCCCGCGGCCCCCACCATCACCTCGACCCCCTCCAACTCAACCAACCCTCCTCTTTTCACCCATCACCCCCGCGGCCCCCACCATCACCATGACCCCCTCCAACTCCACCAGCCCTCCTCTTTTCCCCCACCACCCCCGCGGCCCCCACCATCACCTCGACCCCCTCCAACTCCACCAACCCTCCTCTTTTCCCCCACCACCCCCGCCGCCCCCACCATCACCACGACCCCCACCATTCCCTTCTCTTTTCCCCAACACTCCCGTGGCCCCCACCATCACCACGACCCCCTCCAACCCCACTGTCCCCTCCTCTTTTCCCCCACCACCCCCGAGGCCCCCACCATCACCTCGACCCCCTCCAACTCCACCAGACCTCTTCTTTTCCCCCACCACCATCACCACGACCCCCTCCAACCCCACGGTCCCCTCCTCTTTTCCCCCACCACCCCTGCGGCCCCCACCATCACCATGACCCCCTCCAACTCCACCAGCCCTCCTCTTTTCGCCCACCACCCCCCGGCCCCCACCACCACCACCACAACCCCACACAACTCCACACCCCTCCACAACCCTCCGCAAACTTCACAACCCCCCACAAACTCCACACCCCTCCACAACCCTCCACAAACCCCACAAACCCCACACAACTCCACACCCCTCCACAACCCTCCACAAACCCCACACAACTCCACACCCCTCCACAACCCTCCACAAACTCCACAAACCCAACACAAATCCACACCCCTCCACAACCCTCCACAAACCCCACAAACCCCACAAACCCCTCAAACTCCACACCCCTTCACAACCCTCCACAAACTCCACAGACCCCACACAACTCCACACCCCTCCACAGCCCTCCACAAACTCCACAAACCCCACACAACTCCACACCCCTGCACAACCCTCCAAAAACCCCACGAACCCCACAAACCCCTCAAACTCCACACCCCTCCACAACCCTCCACAAACTCCACAAACCCCACACAACTCCATAGCCCTCCATAGCCCTCCACAAACTCCACAAACCCCACACAACTCCACACCCCTCCACAACCCTCCACAAACTCCACAAACCCCACACAACTCCACACCCCTCCACAACCCCCTACAAACCCGACAAACCCCACGAACCCCACAAACCCCTCAAACTCCACACCCCTCCACACCCCTCCACAAACTCCACAAACCCCACACAACTCCACACCCCTCCACAGCCCTCCACAGACTCCACACAACTCCACACCCCTCCACATCCCTCTAGAAACTCCACAAACCCCACATAACTCCACACCCCTCCACAAGGCCCCACAAACCCCACAAACTCCACACAACTCTGCACCTCTCCACAACCCTCCACAAACCCCACAAACCCGACGAACCCCACAAACCCCACACAACTCCACACCCCCCCCCCTACAGCCCTCCACAAACTCCACAAACCCCACACAACTCCACACCCCTCCATACCCCTCCACAAACCCCACACAACTCCACACCCCTCCACAACCCTCCACAAACTCCACAAACCCCACACAACTCCACACCCCTCGACAACCCTCCACAAACCCTACAAACCCCACGAACCCTACAAACCCCTCAAACTCCACACCCCTCCACCGCCCTCCACAAACTCCACAAACCTCACACAACTCCACACCCCTCCACAACCCTCCACAAACTCCACAAAACCCACAGAACTCCACACCCCTCCAGAGCCCTCCACAAACCCCACACAACTCCACACCCCTCCACAACTCCCCACAAACCCCACACAACTCCACACCCCTCCACAAACCTCCACAAATCCCACAACCCCACGAACCCCACAAAAACCCACACAACTCCACACCCCTCCACAGCCCTCCACACAACTCCACACCCCCTCATAGCCCTCCACAAACTCCACAAACTCCACAAACACCACACAACTCCACACCCCTCCACAACCCCCCACAAACTCCACAAACCCCACGAACCTCACAAACCCCACGAACCTCACAAACCCCACACAACTCCACACCCCTCCACAACCCTCCACAAACTCCACAAACCCTACACAACTCCTCAACCCCCCACAAACCCCACAAACCCCACATACCCCACACAACTACACACCCCTCCACAACCCTCCACAAACTCCACAAACCCCACACAACTCCACAACCCCCCACAAACTCCACATCCCTCTACAACCCTCCACAAACCCCACAAACCCCACACAACTCCACAACCCTCCACTGCCCTCCACAAACTCCACACACCCCACACAACTCCACACCCCTCCACAACCCTCCACAAACTCCACAAAGCCCACACATCTCCACAACCCCCCACAAACTTCACACCCCTCCACAACCCTCCACAAACCCCACAAACCCCACGAGCCCCACAAACCCCCACACAACTCCACACCCCTCCATAGCCCTCCACAAACTCCACAAACCCCACATAACTCCACACCCCTCCACAGCCCTCCACAAACTCCACAAACCCCACACAACTCCACACTCTTCTACAACCCCCCACGAACCCCATAAACCCCACAATTTCCCACGACCCCCATAAGGTTCTCATGCAGTTTTGGATGGATATTTGGAGGATCATTTCTCAATCAAACACTACAATGTTATATATCGTTGGAAAGCTCTCGACGAGTACTTTCCAATGGTGCAATAATAACTTTGAAATCTTGGATCAATTTTTTATCACACCCCAAAAACCCCCGTAACTCCCCACAACTCACCCCCTATTCGCACCCACAACTCACCTCCCATACTGCCCACTTAATATGAAGGATCAAAAGCTACTAAAAAAATTAGGTGAAGGATGTGCTTCTCAGGGTCATTCAAACATCACGGGCGGCACAAAATGAGGATCTCCACTTGCATGCAAAAGTGAGAGTAAAAGTGCAAGTGGTAAAAGTGAAAGTGGAGAAATGATTGTTGCCGCCAACCATTTATGACGACTGCCTAATTTTGAGGATCTAATTCAAGACTGGTGGCATATTTGATTTACCCCTCTAATCTTGGGCAATCAACCGGCGCATGATCAGTGGACGTGAGGAATCATCAAGGCCCTCTTGGCCTATTGGAGCCTATAAAAGCAATGGATTTGTGCTCAATTGGGACACACACACATATTCTTACATGCGTACAGAGGTCCTCTCTTTGCACTCTCTGGCTACAAGCCTACTGTAGGAAGTCACTCTATGGTGTGGATACAGAGCGTGGGCTTCCTAGTGGAGGGCTAATAACACTATAGTGTGAAGAGAGTGGCCTGGCTTTGTCTTTCAGTGTGAGTCAGTGGTATTTTTATGCTCTTTTCCTTAGAGCAATTCTTCAAACTTTGTATTGATCAGGGCTAACCTGCATCTAGCTATGTTCATTGTATGGATTGGACGAATCTCTTGTAATGAATGTGTTTAGTTCTGGAGTGGCATGCTAGCCCAGAGCATCAACTTTAGAGCATTCCTCTTGCATATGTTGTAGTCATCCATTCGAACTAAGGAGTGATTGGTCTTCCTTCATTGTCAGTTGTCATTTATATTTTCTTGAGTATTCACAACCCTGTGCAATCATTGATATCTGCCTGCTCACAGAAGTGTTAAAGGGTATATTTTCCTAAGGAGAACCTCCCTTGAGTAGGTGAAGTACTGGAGTGCTTCCTGCATGCTCCTGTTAAAAGTAGATACCCCAGTACCTCCTCTATAGTTTGGCACGCCCTGTGGGACTCTTGCATTTCTATGAGAGGCCCTAAGGATAGTAAATAGTCCTCTTTTTTAGTATTTTTTCCCTATTGCATTTGCAAGTAGGTACATGACCCATACGCGAGCAAATAAGGAGCCTCTTCGTATATGAAGGAGCCTTAACAAGTCAATTATATCTTCAACTAGTGAACCTACCTCCCCTCTACCCTCTTTGAATTTATTTATTGATTTTGGTGCAACACCACTATCAAAGGAGAAGCATAGGGGAACATTAGACTTCTCCTGAGATACGTCAGAAGAAACACCAGTGCAAATGGAGGATCTCCCTCATTTACTCTGCAGACTCAATATCAAGTTCCCTACCTTCAAGGGACAAGCTTATGAGGATGCTGATGATCATGTGAGGAGGTTCATCTCCTTATGCCGTTGACAAGGTCTGCAGAATAGAGAGGATGCAATGCTGGTGCTCTTCCCATCTACATTGGAAGGCCTTTGTGACAAATGGTACAGTCAATATGCAGATGGCCATTTTGCTACATGGGAGGCTCTAAAGACGGCATTCTCAGAGACATTTCAACCTAGTGACTCCTCGGAAAGAGCTCTAGACCAGCTCGAGAATCTAAGGCTAAGATGAGGTGAATCCTTTTATGAACTTCACACTAGAGCAAACACACTTGTTGCACGTCTGCCACATGCTCCAGGTGACTTCCTGGTTAGAAAATGGATAGAAAAAGCTCTGCCCAGGTCATCTCAGTAGAAGCTACGTGAGTCTCTTAGATTGGATGCAACCCTCAATGATTTTGTTGCAGCAACATCACGCATTGAAGAAGCTAGGCAACATTTTGAAGGGGATACACAACCGAATTATGTTGTAGAACTAGACCCTATTGGGCAACTAAGGAAGGAACTGAGGCATTGAGAATGCAACAAAATCAACAAGAAGAGAAGGTTTTGCCACCACTACGATGCACTGATGATGAAGTAGCCCAACTTCGCCGTGAGTTAGAAGATTTGCGGACCACTCAGGATATAAGAAGGCATATTTGGTGCACAATTTGTAACAACAATGGGCAGTCCAATGCTAATTGTCCTAACTAGTCATTAGAGTTTCATGTGCATACAGATGCTAGTCTTCATGCTGTTGGTGCAGTTCTAGCTCAACCATCATCACACAAGGTTGATAGACCTATCTCCTATGCCAATAGACTACTCACCCAAGCAGAAAGGAACTACAGTACGACTGAACGGGAAGGCTTTCCTATTGTATTTGCTCTTCAGAAGTTTTGGCATTACCTTCTTGGTGTACATTTTATAGTCATATCCGACCATCAGCCCTTGAAGTACTTGATACACAAGCCTAGAGTAGCTGGAAGGATTTGGAGATGGTTACTCCTCTTTCAAGAATTCAACTTTGATATTCATATTAAGCTAGGAGGAGAGCACTACATGGCAGATCCAGTGTCCAGGACTGCAATGAGCAAGAAGGCAACATGTATTAATGATGAACTGGTGGATAGTAATCTCTTCCTAGTAGCAACTCAGACTGATTGGTATGATGGAATTCTCGATTTTCTTAGTACTGGAAAACTCCCAGAGCATTTGAAACCTATAGAAAAAAGAAGATTACTCCTTAAAACCAAGGCATACTCACTCATAAATGGGAATTTATATAGATATTGTCAAGATGATATCTTGAGAAAGTGTGTTTATCTAGAGGAGGTGAATCTTTTGTTAAAAGCTGCACACAATGAAGGGCATCTAAAAGGGGAAGAATTGGCTCATAGAATCATCCACAAGGGACTATGGTGACCTCATATTTACAAGGATGCGATCAAGTTTGCTGAAAATGCCACATTGGCCAGAGATGTGCTCCTACGCCAACCAGATTCTATTTCCAACCATTAGTCATATCTACAGGATGGCTCCCATTTGAACGATGGGGTCCTGATTTCATAGGACCAATCAGTCCAACTGGTCAACCTGGGGGTAAGAAGTATATTTTGATGGCCACATGTTATGCAACTAAATGAATAGAGGCTAAAGCTACTGTGGACTGCACGGCATTAACAGTAGCTAAGTTCTTGTATAAACGTATTTTCTCAAGATTTGGTTGCTCCAATTTATATTTGACAGGTACAAGGTCTTCCATAAAAAATCTTGTGCCTACTATCCAAGGGAAAATGGCCAAGCATGGAGCTCCAATAAGATTTTGATCGGGTTGCTGCACAATTTATCGTTTGATCATCAAAGCTTTTGGCCACAAGCATTGATCGGTGCAATTTGGGCTTTCAGAACTACAAGAAGGGGAACCACTGGTGAGAGTCCATTTCACTTAGTATATGGAAAAGAGGCATTGCCCCATTTGAACTCATTATCAAAAAGGAAATGGGAACCAAAACCATTGGAATTGAACCTCCCATTGAGAGATTGGTGGCATTAGAAGAATACAGAGAAGGAGCAATGCAAAAACTTCACGTAACACAAGAAGAGCGCAAGAGACTACATGACAGGTATTTGAGGTCTAATGAAGTTCAGGAAGGATCCATGGTTTTAGTGCAGCAGGTCCCAGCAATTCCAACCAAACTGGCACCCAAATGGATAGGACCTTACACGGTGGTAAAGGTATTACCTCATGGAGCAGTACATCTAGAGGATTTGCAGGGTAAGAGGATACCCCTGGTCAATATCTCCAGGGTGAAGAAGTACCTCCATTAAGGTAAATTGGAAGCATTTCATTCACCGTACCTACCGTATTTCATTCAGTGATTGCAGTTTATTATATAAAGAGTGAAAAAAAAGTAAAAAAAAAACAGAGAAAAAAAAACCTAGTTAATATCTCGAGGGTGAAGAGTCACCTGAATTAAGTCAAGGAGGAAGAACTTCCTTCACTATCTTGTTTTCAGCTTCGGGAATTGCACCCGGACGCTGTAGAGACTTGATGTCGGGGTCTGTATCACGGCATTTCCCTCTCACTCTCCTCCCTGCAACCCCCTCCAACCCCACCATCTCCTCCTCTTTTCCCCCACCACCCTCGCGGCCTCCACCATCACCTCAACCCCCTCCAACTCCACTAGCCCTCGTCTTTTCCCCCACCACTCCCGCGGCCCGCACCATCACCACGACCCCCTCCAACTCCACTAGCCCTCCTCTTTTCCTCCACCACCCCCGCGGCCCCCACCATCACCTCGACCCCCTCCAACTCCACGAGCCCTCCTCTTTCCCCCACCACCCCCGCGGAACCCACCATCACCACGACCCCTCCAACCCTTGTCCCCTCCTCTTTTCCCCCACCACCCCCGCGGCCCCCACCATCACCACGACCCCCTCCAACTCCACTAGCCCTCCTCTTTTCCCCCACCACCACCTGGCCCCCACCACCACCACAACCTCGCACAACTCCACACCCCTCCACAACCCTCCGCAAACTCCACTACCCCCCACAAACTCCACACCCCTCCACAACCCTCCACAAACCCCACACAACTCCACACCCCTCCACAAACTCCACAAGCCTCACACAACTCCACACCCCTCCACAACCCTCCACAAACCCCACACAACTCAACACCCCTCCACAACCCTCCACAAACCCCACAAACCCCTCAAAATCCACACCCCTCCATAGCCCTCCACAAACTCCACAAACCCTACACAACTCGACACCCCTCTAGAGCCCTCCACAAACTCCACAAACCCCACACAACTCCACAACCCTCCACAAACCCCAGGAACCCCACAAACCCCTCATACTCCACACCCCTCCAGAGCCCTCCACAAACTCCACAAACCCCAGACAACTCCACAACCCTCCATAGCCCTCCACAAACTCCACAAACCCCACACCCCTCCACAACCCTCCACAAACTACACAAACCCCACACAACTCCACACCCCTCCACAACCTTCCACAAACCCCACAAACCCCTCAAACTCCACACCCCTCCACACCCCTCCACAAACTCCACAAACCCCACACAACTTCACACCCCTCCACAAACTCCATAAACCCCACATAACTCCACACCCCTCCACAACCCCCCACAAACCCCACACAACTCCGCACCCCTCCACAACCCTCCACAAACCCCACACAACTCCACACCCCTCCACAGCCCTCCACAAACTTCATAAACCCCACACAACTCCACACCCCCTCACAGCCCTCCACAAACTCCACAAACCCCACACAACTCCACACCCCTCCACAGCCCTCCACAAACTCCACAAACCCCACACAGCTCCACACCCCTCCACAACCCTCCACAAACTCCACAAACCCCACACAACTCCATGCCCCTCTACAACCCTCCACAAACCCCACAAACCCCACAAACCCTAGGAACCCCACAAACCCCAGGAACCCCACACAACTCCACACCCCTCCAAAAACTCCACAAACCCCACACAACTCCACACCCCTCCACAACCCCCCACAAACCCCACAAACCCCACACAACTCCACACCCCTCCACAACCCTCCACAAACCCCACAAACCCCAATAACCCCACAAACCCCACACAACTCCACACCCCTCCACAGCCCTCCACAAACTCCACAAACCCCACACAACTCCACAACCCCCCATAGCCCTCCACAAACTCCACAAATCCCACACAACTCCACACCTGTCCAAAACCCCCCACAAACCCTGCGAACCCCACAAACCCGAAAAGCCCCACAGAACTCCACAACCCTCCACAAACGGCACAAACCCCACACAACTCCACAACCCCCCACAAACCCCACAAACCCCACACAACTCTACATCCCTCCACAACCCTCCACAAACCCCACACACCTCCACAACCCCCCACAAACTCCACACCTCTCCACAACCCTCCACAAACCCCACAAACCCCATGAACCCCAGAAACCCCACACAAGTCCACACCCCTCCATAGCCCTCCACAATCCCCACACAACTCCACACCCCTCCATAGCCCTCCACAAACTCCACAAACCCCACACAACTCTACACCCCTCCACAACCCCCCACAAACCCCACAAACCTCACGAACCCCACAAACCCCACAATTTCTCATGACCCCCGTAAGGTTCTCATGCAGTTTTGGATGGATATTTGGAGGATCATTTCTCAACCAAAGACTACAATGTTATATATCGTTGGAAAGCTCTCAACGAGTACTTTCCAATGGTGCAATAATAACTTTGAAATCTTGGATCAATTTTTTACCACACCCCAAAAACCCCTGCAACTCCCCACAACTCACCCCCTATTCCCACCCACAACCTCCCACGACCCCCCTAATCTCCTTCAACTCCCCACAACTCACCTCCCACACCGCCCACTTAATATGAAGGATCAAAAGCTACTACAAAAATTAGGTGAAGGATGTGCTTCTCAGGGTCATTCAAACATCACGGGCGCAACAAAATGAGGATCTCAGCTTGCATGCAAAGGTGACACTAAGAGTGTAAGTGGTAAAAGTGAAAGTGGAGAAATGACTGTTGCCGCCAACCATTCATGACCACTGCCTAATTTTGAGGACCCAATTCAAGACTGGTGGCATATTTGATTTACCGCTCCAATCTTGGGCAATCAACCGGTGCATGATCAGTGGACGTGAGGAATTGTGAAGGCCCCCTTGGCCTATTGGAGCCTATAAAATCAATGGATATGTGTTCAATTGGGACACACACATATACTTACATGCGTACAGGGGTCCTCTCTTTGCACTCTGTGGCTACAAGCCTATTGTGGGAAGTCACTCTGTGGTGTGGATACAGAGCGTGGGCTTCCCAGTGGCGGGCTAATAGCACTAGTGTGAAGAGAGTGACCTGGCTTTGTCTTTCAGTGTGAGTGAGTGGTATTTTTATGCTCTTTTCGTTAGAGCAATTCTTCAGACTTTGTATTGATTAGGGCTAACCTACATCTAGCTGTGTTCATTGTATGGATTCGACGAATCTTTGTAATGAATGTGTTTAGTTCTAGAGTGGCATGCTAGCCAAGAGCATCAACTTTAGAGCATTTTTCTTGCTTGTGTTGTAATCATCTATTCGAACTAAGGAGTGATTGGTATTCCTTCATTCTCAGTTGTCATTAATATTTTCTTGAGTATTCACAACTCTGTGCAATCATTGATATCTGCCTGGTCACAGAAGTGTTAAAGGGTATATTCCCCTAAGGAGAACCTCCCTTGAGTAGGTGAAGTACTCGAGTGCTTGTTGCATGCTCCTGTTAAAAGTAGATAGCCCAGTACCTCCTGTGAAGAGATGGATAAGTATGTGTTTGAAGATGAAGAGGTGTTGCAAAATCCTTGATCTACACCAGCCAAATGAACTCCAGGAGTAGATGGTGGGCCCTTTTAGCTTGCCAATGGATGTATTAGACACCCTATGTACCTTGTAATATCACTCTCAAAAAGATAGATCAAAACAGATAAGTTGGAGTTAGCTTAGAGGTGAAAACTTGCTATTCTTGGTTCATACCTATGTCTAGTGTTTTACATAATTCTCTGAGCACAGCAGCAATTAGCTTAATTCCTCTTGGGGAAGTCTAGTTAGCTTAAAGATCTAACTTTCAAGAGTAATCTCATCAAAAATAACAAAGCACACACTGAGAATGAGTTTTAACAAGTGATGACATCATCCCGATTTTCACGGGCTGCTACAGAAATAGACCAGTGAGCAGAAAAATCACCATAACTCAAAAAGTAGAAATCCAATGATTATGAAAATTTGTATGCTTATACTACACAGAAAGCTGAATCCCACAAACTTTAAATCACGGAATTTTGATAAGTAACCACTGAGAAACATCTCTGACAAGATGGGTAAAAAAGTCGGGTACCTGACAGAGAAGTGAAGATGAACAGACCCTGTTGACTTCAAATGAACATAACTGAAGATTGCAAGATCCAAATGACATGAAAATTTATGAGCATATAGTAGACTTATAGAGCTAACTTTACCAAGTTAAATCACTGAAAATGATGCACCAAGCTCAGAGAAAACATCTCTGCACGCTGACTGAGAAAAACTGAGAGTAATGGCAGTGAGTAGTACACTTCACAAGAACATGGAAAGATGAACTCAAATAATCATGAAAATGAAAGTATATTGCTTGTACAATACAATGACTTACTGATACATATGTGTGCCTTGTAATCACACCTTGATATGGCATAAAGCTCAGCTCTTGGAGGTCTTCACATGGGTCTCTCTGACCACGACTAAAACTGCCATCTATTTATAGTTGAGTTTGGGAGGCTAACTTCCCTCAATCTCTCTCCAATCAATCAATGATTGATTTGATTCTCTACCTACCACAAATCACGAATTCGTGGCTCCTCTTTCCATTCTTGATCAAGTGGACTCAACCACTTAAGATTCTCTTACTTTTACATTAAGTAAACTCTTCAAAAGTTACAAGAGGTAGTTCACAAGTGAACTTTACATAGTCTTCTTTTTAAAGCTTCTTCTAAGACTTTGTGAGACTCAAGCCAATACTTAGGCTTGTCATAGACTTGCTCCAACAGCTCCCCCTCAAGCCAAGTATGCTTGAGGTCTTCAATCTTCCAAGATTACCTGCAAACCAATCATAGCCTTGAATTTGCAAAGCTTTGTACCATCCAATGCTTTGGTTAGAATATCTGCACATTGTTGATGAGTGGACACATATGATATTTGAATCTCTTTGCTTAGAACCTTTTCTCGTACATAGTGATAATGAACTTCAATATGTTTAGTCCTTGCATGAAAAATAGGATTAGCAGCCAAATGAATAGAACTCATATTGTCACCAAAAATAGTTGAAGTTCCAAACTCCAATCCAAGATCTTTGAATAATGTCTTCATCCACATAGCTTCTTGTGTAGCTATAGCAAGACCTCTATATTCAGCTTCAGTAGAAGAGAGAGCAACTGTGGGTTGCTTCTTGGATGACCATGAAATAAGCTTTGAACCTGCAAAGGTAAGATAACCTAAAGTGCTCCTTCTATCTTCCTTGGAGCCAGCCCAATCTGCAGGAGAAAATAGCTTCAAACCTAAATCAGATACATAAGGATAATAAAGTCCTTCATTTATGGTTCCTTTGAGATACTTGAGAATCCTTTTGGCAGCATCCATATGTGGTTTCCTTGGTGTGTGCATAAATTGGCTTAGCACACTCACACTGTAACATATATCTACTCTTGTCAATGTGGCATAGTTGAGACTACCCACTAGACTTTGATATGATGTGATGTCCTCTATGAGTTCACCTTCATGTGAGCTCAATTTGTGATTGACCTCCATTGGAGTACCTGCAATCTTACAATCTTGCATCTTGAATTTTGCCAACATGTCCTTAATGTACTTTCTTTGAGTGAGAAACAAACCATGATCTTTGTAGACAACTTCCAAACCTAGGAAGTAGGTAAGTGAACCCAAATCACTTATCTTGAACTCTTCTCTCATCTGATCTTTGATCTTCTTCATACCATCTGCATCATTTCCTGTCAATATAATATCATCTACATATACACATAGGTAGATGACCTCGGAATTACTCTTTTTAATAAAGAGTGAAGGATCTGCCTTGCTTGGTTGAAAGCCTTTGTCCTGCAAGAATGAAACAAGCCTGAAATTCCAAGCTCTTGGAGCTTGCTTGAGACCATACAATGCTTTGTTAAGTTTACACACATAATCAGGATAAACTTGATTCTCAAAACCAGGTGGTTGTGCCATATATACCTCTTCTGTTATCCAACCATTCAAGAATGCATTCTTTACATCTAGTTGAAGTATCTTCCAATTCTTGGAAGAGGCAATACTAAGCAAAACCCTAATAGTAGGCATCTTTGCCACAGGAGAGAAAGTCTCCTCATAATCAATTCCCTGAGTTTGTGCAAATCCTTTTGCCACAAGCCTTGCCTTATACCTGTTAATTGAACCATCAGAATTTTTCTTGAGTTTATAGACCCATCTTGAGCCTATTACCTTCATGGATGAAGTCTTGGGCACCAAATCCCAAGTGTTGTTTTCCTCAAGTGCTTCAATCTCTTCCTTCATTGCATGCTTCCATTCTGTTTTTGCTTTGGCCTCTTCAAATGATGATGGCTCCTCTTGGTTTATGTCCTGTGCTATGTAGATAGAATGTTTAGTTACTAATGAGGTGTCAAACCCATACCTTTCTGGTTTTTTCTTTTCCCTCATAGATCTTCTTAGGCCATGATGTGATGATTCTGCCTCATGTCCAAGTTCCTGCAATTTTGCTTTACCTTTAGACTTCCATGCTTTGACCTTTTCCATGTGAGATTCTTCATCATCCTCTGAGGTGTCTTGTTCTTCAATCTTTGGTTGTTCTCTACCAAGCTTTGGAAAATCTTCTTCAAGATCATATGGTAAATTGATCTTCCTGCATGAGTCTTCATACCATGAATTGTTCTCATCAAAAACTACATCTCTGCTTACCAAGAATCCTTTGTTGGTAGGGTTGTATAACCTGTAGCCCTTTTGATTGTTGTCATATCCAATAAATACACACCTTTCTGCCTTTGGATCCATCTTGCCTCTAACCTGTGAAGGAACATGAGCAAAAGCAATACATCCAAAAATTTTACAATGATCTAAGCTTGGTCTTCTTCCATTCCAAGCCTCATATGGAGTCATCCCATCAAGGGATTTTGAAGGCAACCTGTTAATCAAGTAAGTGGCTGTAGATACAGCCTCAGCCCATAAATAATTAGGTAAATGCTTTTCATTTAACATAGACCTTGCAGCTTCAACAATCGTCCTATTCCTCCTTTCTGCCACTCCATTTTGCTCAGGAGTGTACCTTGTAGTTACCTCTCTTTTGATTCCTCTTTCTTGAAGAAAAGAATCAAACTCATGGGAGAAATATTCTCCCCCTCCATCTGACCTTAGCCTTTTTAGTGATTTACCTGTTTGATTCTCCACAAGAGCCAAATATCTTTTGAAACATGAAAAAACTTCATCTTTGTGTTTCATAAAGAATAGGATAGTCCATCTGCTGCAATCATCAATAAAGGAAACATAATACCTTGATCCAGATATTGAAGCTTCCTTGCTAGGTCCCCATACATCTGTATGAACCAACTCCAAGAGATCTCCATGCATATAACCTTTCTTCATGAATGGTAACCTGTGAGACTTTCCAAATTGACATGCACTACACTTATAAATCATATGTTGTTTTGACAAATTAGGAAGTCCAAGTACACTTTGGTCCCTGCAGATTTGCTTTAATGACCTTTCACCAATATGTGCTAACCTTTTGTGCCATACTTCCAATTCTGTGAGTGTCTGACTACCATAATTAAAGAGAGCAATGTTTCTAGTGTCCTGTAATTCAAATGTGAACAATCTACCTGTCTTTTCACCTTTTGCAATTCTTCTGAATCCTTGACTTGGATCTTCAACAAATGCTCCTATTTTCTCCACAGGATGTTTTGTATCATCTCCTGTTTGTACCTCATGCTTATTCCTTGGATCTTCTAAATCTGATAGGAGTTCCACATTTCCTGCCACATGATTTGAACAACCTGAATCTATGTAGAAAACATGCTCATCAGATTTACTTTGTGGCATAGCCATGTTCATGATCAATAATGAATCCTCTTTGTTTGAGTCTTCTGTGTAGTTATTGTAGTCTCTCCTTCCTTTGTAGCCTCCTTGATAGTTTGAATGATTGTAGTTGTTGTAGTTGCCATGGTAGTTGTTGAACCTTCCTCTTGAGTAGCCATAACTTCCTCTATTGTATCCTCTGCCTCTTTGATTCCTGGAATTCCTAAAGCAATTTTCAGTTGTATAATTAGTTAATCCACAAATAGAACATGAGTTGGAGTCTTGGGATCTCCCCCTGCCTTGTCTACCTCCTCTTCCTCTACCTCTGCCATGTCTTCCTCTACCTGCATAGTTAGCTTGATATGTACCTGCTTCATCATCCACTTTCTTTGCCTTTCCTTTGTTATCTTTAGACTTGCTTTTATCCGTGTATAAAGCTGAAGATTGATTACCTTTAGAGCTTTCTCCATTTTTGATAAGCTTTGCCTCTTGAGTAAGTAGTTGTCCAATGAGTGTGTTGAAATCAGGTACATGCATGTCCATGTACAAATCCATAGCTGTGGTGAATGCTTCCCACTTATCATCTGCCTTCAAGCCATTGATGACCTGCCTTACAATTTGCTCTTCATCTATTACCTCTCCAATGCTTCCCAACTGATCCGCTATGTCCTTGAGCTTTGTGACAAAATCAGTCACATTTTGTTTGGGAGCCTTCTTGAGAGTTGTGAACTCCAGCCATAGTTGATGCTTCCTAGCTTTGGTACTTGAAGAAAAGAAAGCTTCAAGTGCATCCCACACTTCCTGAGATGTCTTACAACTTCTAATGTGAGGCAAAAAAAAATCTGAGATAGAGTTGAGGAGATAAGACCTTGCAAGTGCATCCTTGGAGCACCATGTGCTCAATCTTTCTTGCTCTTCTTGTGTTGGTTGACTTTTGTTCCTGAAACTTGGCATAACTTCATCTCCAGCCACATAACCATATAAACTTCTACCTTGGAGATAAGCTTCCATCCTTAATGACCAAGCTGAGTAGTTACCTCTGTCCAATTTGTCAATTGATGAAGGAAATCCATCTGCCATGTTGTCCAACCTTGCTCTGATACCACTGTGAAGAGATGGATAAGTATGTGTTTGAAGATGAAGAGGTGTTGCAAAATCCTGGATCTACACCAGCCAAATGAACTCCAGGAGTAGATGGTGGGCCCTTTTAGCTTGCCAATGGATGTATTAGACACCCTATGTACCTTGGAATATCACTCTCCAAAAGATAGATCAAAACAGATAAGTTGGAGTTAGCTCAGAGGTGAAAACTTGCTATTCTTGGTTCATACACCTGTCCAGTGTTTTACATAATTCTCTGAGCACAGCAGCAATTAGCTTAATTCCTCTTGGGGAAGTCTAGTTAGCTTAAAGAGCTAACTTTCAAGAGTAATCTCATCAAAAATAACAAAGCACACACTGAGAATGAGTTTTAACAAGTGATGATATCATCCCGATTTTCACGGGCTGCTACAGAAATAGACCAGTGAGCCGAAAAATCACCATAACTCAAAACATAGAAATCCAATGATTATGAAAATTTGTATGCTTATACTAGACAGAAAGCGGAATCCAACAAACTTTCAATCACTGAATTTGGATAAGTAACCACTGAGAAACACCTCTGACAAGATGAGTAAAAAATTCGGGTACCTGACAGAGAAGTGAAGATGAACAGACCCTGTTGACTTCAAATGAACATAACTGAAGATTGCAAGATTCAAATGACATGAAAATTTATGAGCATATAGTAGACTTATAGAGCTAACTTTACCAAGTTAAATCACTGAAAATGATGCACCAAGCTCAGAGAAAACATCTCTGCACGCTGACTGAGAAAAACTGAGAGTAATGGTAGTGAGTAGTACACTTCACAAGAACATGGAAAGATGAACTCAAATAATCATGAAAATGAAAGTATATTGCTTGTACAATACAATGACTTACTGATACATATGTGTGCCTTGTAATCACACCTTGATATGGCATAAAGCTCAGCTCTTGGAGGTCTTCACATAGGTCTCTCTGACCACGACTAAAACTGCCATCTATTTATAGTTGAGTTTGGGAGGCTAACTTCCCTCAATCTCTCTCCAATCAATCAATGATTGATTTGATTCTCTACCTACCACAAATCACGATTTCGTGGCTCCTCTTTCCATTCTTGATCAAGTGGACTCAACCACTTAAGATTCTCTTACTTTTACATTAAGTAAACTCTTCAAAAGTTACAAGAGGTAGTTCACAAGTGAACTTTACATAGTCTTCTTTTTAAAGCTTCTTCTAAGACTTTGTGAGACTCAAGCCAATACTTAGGCTTGTCATAGACTTGCTCCAACACCTCCTCTACAGTGAATGTGAAAGAATGGCATGTTGGATAGACAAAGCTATCAATGCATCTTTGCCATCCAATCAAACTTGCTCTCTATCCTTAATCACTATATTTGCACACATAGTATGCATTTTCAACACCCTCCGCAATGCTCCATAGGCTTTTTGTGACCAACACATGTCACATAATGTATGCCCGCAATGGGTAATTGGTACCATCGAGCTTATAGTCAATATCCAACATATAGAATACATCCTTACTTTCAAGTACCATGGCCACTAACTTAATACCTTGATGCCAAAAATTTATTGTATCACAGAACATTGATAAGAAATACCTATTCAAGCTCTTCTAGACATGTAGTAACTTTGAGATGCTTGTATTGGTGTATATAGGGTTTTCATAAAAGGAAGAAATTGCTTGCATGATCATTGTGATAGTCCTTATTACCTAGAGTATCCTCACTCAGTTTTGAGCAATTTTTAGAATATGACTACAGGGATGTCCACACTACTCTAGAGAAATCGGATATTTGTGATACCAATTGTACGAGTTTGAGGTTTGTGAAAGCATGGGAACAACATAAGGAAGTAGAATAATCTAGGAGAACAACAAACTATTGAATGTAGTACCAAGTGAATATACAAAGATAAGTGGCTTGTTAGAGTTACCGTCATATATACAAGTTATTATAAGCTAATTCTATGATATCAACATCTGATTAGTGTGAATAGGTCATAAATCAAACATTTTTTTTTCATTCTCATCGACGATTAAATATCTTGATACTACACTTAAGAATGGGCTCATGTTCTCTCTAAAATAACAAATGCACTTAGCATAGTGGTGAAGTCTCAAGGATGGGAAGCAGGAGATCTTGGGTTTGAATCCCATGAGGAGCATTGAGCATGCATTTCAATCAAAGAGCTCTAGAGCCTCCGAGATTAAATTAACATGACTTAATTTGTGTCGAACGATACTTAACTTGATTCTCGAGTACATTACCACTACTGGATTATAGTGGAAGGTTTGAAAGGAGAGTTGCAGATCATACATGTAGAGGTCAACTTAAGTTAGTGTCGTGGTTATCATTGATTGAAGAGCTATATATAGAGGCATAAGGTTGGGAAGAGAGTCAAATATCTAGCGAGTGGTAGTCCTAATAGTCTAGTCCATGAGGTTGGTATCAAAGCGCTGTTTAAGGCAAAAAAGTAAGCAATTGATCAAAAGATTGATAATTCCCACCTATAGCTCCCTTGGAGGCTTATGTTTAAGATGGCGAAGAAGTCATAGACCTTGGCATACCTTGTTTTCCAAGTCACCAAATTCACCATTCATGCCGTTTACATTTGTTAGCAATGAAGGATGCTTGACATGCCAAGGAAGCATGAGGAAAAGGGGCTAGAGAGAGCACAGTCAAAGAAAGCAACAATAGCACTTCATTCTAAATCTGATTTTTGGTAGAATAGACCTCTTTTTGTTCAAGCCCAAGATTCCTCAATCTTGAGCAATCAAACAATGTAAGTATGAAATTTCATACTTTTTTTAGCCCGTTTGAGCCTTGAAATGAGCAAGTGAACCTATGTTTTTAGTAAGCCATGTGCTTGGTCTGAACAAGAGCAAAGCTAGTCATAAATCTATAAAAAAACTTGGATGGTTCATTTTTTGGGTAAGCTAGTTGGAGAATGAACCTAATCATGCGCATTGCAAACTTGTTTTGAGTTTAATAATTGGAGATTCCATTGTTCTCTTTCTCCGTCTTACCTTTGTATGTGCACATGTGTATGTATGTCCATATAATTGTGATACCCACTCGCCCATGTATGTGTTCACTTGCTCAAGTTCATCCCACTAGAGTCACATCTGCGCAGATGGAGAATTACGAGGTCGATCTCCTCACCTTGGTGCTTGTCATTTTGTTAGAGTGACACAAAATTTGGTGTTGTTCCTAGAGAGGGAGCTTTGAGAACGGGTGTGTGATGGTAAGAAATAATGATTTGACACTGGAATCATAGGTAAAGTTCTTGTTTTTCATCTTCTTCCCTTCTTCACCATGATCCCTACCATCCCTTCTCACCACTACCTCCATCTTCATCTTCATGAAAATTTCACCTTCCTTGTCATATTCCCTTTTGCATTGCATTCCGTTCATTTCATTCTTGAGAGCAACAAAGAGAGAGAGAGAGGGAAGGATCATGATGGATGGAGCAACTGTAGAGTTGGATCGGGACCTAATGTGTATGTCATCATTTTCCAACGAGTAGCACTTCCATGCTGGTGGCTTTTCAGGGGGGCAGGGGGGGGGGATATTCTTACAATAGGGCTATCAAGCAAAGTATGTCTTTATCAATATCTTGATCCAATCCTTTGTATGTGCACATGTGTATGTATGTCCATATAATTGTGATACCCACTCGCCCATGTATGTGTTCACTTGCTCAAGTTCATCCCACTAGAGTCACATCTCTGCAAATGGAGAATTACGAGGTCGATCTCCTCACCTTGGTGCTTGTCATTTTGTTAGAGTGACACGAAATTTGGTGTTGTTCCTAGAGAGGGAGCTTTGAGAACGGGTGTGTGATGGTAAGAAATAATGATTTGACACTCGAATCATAGGTAAATTTCTTGTCTTTCATCTTCTTCCCTTCTTCACCATGATCCTTACCATCCCTTCTCACCACTACCTCCATCTTCATCTTCATGAAAATTTCACCTTCCTTGTCATATTCCCTTTTGCATTGCATTCCCTTCATTTCATTCTTGAGAGCAACAAAGAGAGAGAGAGAGAAAGGGAAGGATCATGATGGATGGAGCAACTGTAGAGTTGGATCTGGACCTAATTGTATGTCATCATTTTCCAACGAGTAGCACTTCCATGCTGGTGGCTTTTCAGGGGGCAGGGGGGGGGGGGGGGGGGGGGGGGGGGGATATTCTTACAATAGGGCTATCAAGCAAAGTATGATTTGCTATTATGCGGAATCGGCGCAATAACTAATCAATCTCCAACCTTTTTATAATATATACTTCACCTCATCCTTCATCATCTGAACATTAATTTCCTAATAGTTCATGCACGAAAACTTCGGGCACTGCACACAGTTATTGATCTAGTGGTTTTGATGCAAAAGAGTGGCAGACATGTCTCTATATTACTCGCATTGATTGAAACAGATGATTTTTCTTTATCAATATCTTGATCCAATCCAAGTATGCTTCTATCATTAAAAGTTTTAATCCTTGCATACAAACCTTTTCCTAAAATTAATCACACATATCTGGACTAGTATTTCCGTAGGTGAGTTATAAACTATGTACATCAATATTGACAAACGGCACCCAAAATACATGATCACTTATAGTTGAGTGAGTAAACAGTTCTTCACTTATTTTCAGTTTGTTGAAATCAAAGTCTAGACTATATGAAGAAATAAATTTAACTCTAAACACTGACCCGCATAGCCTTCAAATTATTCAATCATCTTGTTCAGAAGTTGCACTTAGCTCCTCCGCATCAACATTAAATCCTCAAAGGAAACTTTTGAAAAAGGCTTCTTCTCATCATCTCTCATCATGATCTTAACTTCTTTGTGATTCATGTGCGCATCTGAATATCGAATCTGCTGTCCCTACCTCTTCAATAAGCTTTGCTCCTCTCTCTACCCTAAGGGCCTCACTAAACAACTTCTGCCAGCGCTTTTGTTTTAAAGTTATCCTTATCAGCCTATAGTAGTTCCGACTTCTCGTTCGTCTCTGTAAGTCCCACATCTTGAATCACCTATTCTGTACGTTCCTTACTCTCTTGAGCAGTCCGTGTTTTTTCAAATGCCTTGGCAAGTGTCACTTTTCTTCAATCTCCCCTGATGTCTTATTTTCTAATTCCACATCTTGAATCACCTATTCTGTACGTTCCTTACTCTCTTGAGCAGTCCGTGTTTTTTCAAATGCCTTGGCAAGTGTCACTTTTCTTCAATCTCCCCTGATGTGTGT
>CM035419.1:98921466-98923966 GCA_020310875.1 Ceratopteris richardii | reverse complement strand
TCCACAACAACCGCCTCCTTCGCCTCCAGACCTACCTATATATCCACTCTTAGAACCTCCTGCTCCAGAGCGTGACCTCGATCTACAAGACGGGCCAAAACCTGTATCGCGCTAAGGTGTCGAACGCACATGTCTACTTGTAGACCCAGTAGGAGATGGCTGCAAAGATGGTCGTGGTGGAGTCACAAAGCTAGGAGACATACCTCCTACGGGAGTAGCACCACCTGCAGCAGTGACACCGGCAGGAGTGACACCGGCGGGAGTGACACCGGCGGGAGTGAGGCCAGTAGGAGTGAGGCCGACAGGAGTAAGGCCGCCAGGAGTGAGGCCGGGAGGAGTGCTACCTCGAGCGATCCAATACTGTGATGCAGCAGCCATATACGCACGAGGAACCTAAGAGATGAACTCCAAAAACTGCTCCTCTGTCATGGAATGTGGAGTGACTGGAGGACTGTCTCCCATCCTGCTCTGTATTATATGTGTATGTGTATGTGTGTATATATGTTATGTAGGTGTTAAAACCCGAAAACCCTAATCCAAATGACCTAGACCTAAAACATATATATATATATATATATATATATATATATATATATATATATATATATATATATATATATATATATATATATATATATATACATATGCATGTGTATATATATGTGTATATGTATATATATGTGCATATAGATAGGTGTATAAGTATATGTGTTTGTGTATTGTATATATATTCACTCTATTTAAAATGATTAAATTTAAACCTATTTTTATATATTTAATTATATATATTTTGTTTATTTATTTAAAATACTAGTTCTTATCATATTTTATTATCTATATAATTATCCTACCTTATATATATATATATATATATATATATATATATATATATATATATATGTATATATATATATATATATATATATATATATATATATATATATATATATATATATATATATATATATATATATATATATATATATATATATATATATATATATATATATATATATATATATATATATATATATAAGGTAGGATAATTATAGAGATAATAAAATATGATAAGAACTAGTATTTTAAATAAATAAACAAAATATATATAATTAAATATATAAAAATAGGTTTAAATTTAATCATTTTAAATAGAGTGAATATATATACAATACACAAACACATATACTTATACACCTATCTATATGCACATATATATACATATACACATATATATACACATGCATATGTATATATATATATATATATATATATATATATATATATATATATATATATATATATATATATATGTATATATATATATATATATATATATATATATATATATATATATATATATATATATATATATATATATATATATATATATATATATATATATATATATTTTAGGTTTTTTTTTTTTCCTTACTTAATCCTATTTTATATATTTAATTAAGTTATTTAAAACACTAGTTCTTTTTATATTTATTTATGTATATAATTATCTTATTTTTATATATATTTATTTATATATTCAGATTTTTTCCTTACGTAATTGTATTTTTATGTATTTAATTTTATATATTTATTTATATATATTTAATTAAATTATTTAAAACACTAGTTCTTTTTATATTTATTTATGTATATAATTATCTTATTTTATATATATATTTATTTATATATTTAGATTTTTTCCTTATGTAATCCTATTTTTATATATTTAATTTTATATATTTAATTATATATATTTAATTAAGACCCTAATCTTAAAATTCTGGATCTAAAATATGTATATTTTTGTATGCATGTGTATCTACATGTATATATGTATTCTATGTGTATGTGTATGTGTGTATATATGTTATGTAGGTATTAAAACCCTAAAACCCTAATTTTAAAGATTTAGACTTAAATCTGAAATACTAAAATCTAAATACTGAACCACCAATAAAAATCTAAACCCCTAATCCTAAAACCCTAATCATATTTTATATTTATTTATATATTCACATTTATTTTCTTATTTTTCTCTATATTTTCCCTTAATATAAATATAATTGAGTTATATGTATGTCTAAACCCTAAAACCCTAATCTTAAAGATCTAGACCTAAACTATGTATATTTCTGTATACATGTGTATATACATGTATATATGTATTATATGTGCATGTGTATGTGTGCATATATGTTATGTAGGTGTTAAAACCCTAAAACCCTAATCTTAAAGATTTAAATCTAGAATATGTATATTTTTGTATGCATGTGTATCTACATGTATGTATGTATTATATGTATATGTGTGTTTGTGTATATATGTTATCTACGTATTAAAACCCTAAAACCCTAATCAGAAAGACTTAGACTTAAATCTAAAATACTAAAATCTAAATACTTCACCTATCAAAATCTAAACCCGTAATCCTAAAACTCTAATCATATTTTTTATATATATTTATTTATATATTTAGATTTTTTTTCTTATTTTTCTCGAT
>CM035419.1:98848966-98901466 GCA_020310875.1 Ceratopteris richardii | reverse complement strand
CACGGCGGCCCTATGGTTAGATTATTCACCCTAGAAAAGCGATCAGCACGCATGGAAATGGTATTGGTTGGAAAGGGATAACATACACCCTAGGTCTCCATGCAGCTCTGCATTTGCTCCCTCCATCATGATCCTTCCCTCCTACACTGTCTTTAAAATTTGGCTACTTGATGTTCAATTTTGAAGGATTGATCACGGTTTTTGTGTTGGACCACTCATCTTAACAAATGAAACTCATAGATGGGAGCACCTAATTGGTTGGTTCATATGTACTCCAATTGAGTCTTATAAGGACCTTTGGGAGTCTCGCAATGAGCTATCCTTGAACTTCCATGTAAGTCTTTCCATCGATTGCAAGCAAAGTGTTTTGGCTCCCTCGTGAAGCACGGAGGATAGCCATATTCTAAGAATATCCCCCTCCCCCCCCACCGCCCTGAAAAGCCACGAGCATGGAAGTGCTTGTTGGAGCAAGTCTATGACAAGCCTAAGTATTGGCTTGAGTCCCACAAAGTCATAGAAAAAGCCTTAAAATGAAGACTATGTAAAGTTCACTTCTGAACTACCTCTTGTAACTTTTGAAGAGTTAACTTAATGTAAAAGTAAGAGAATCTTAAGTGGTTGAGTCCACTTGATCAAGAATGGAAAGAGGAGCCACAAATTTGGGATTTGTGGTAGGTAGAGAATCAAATCAATCATTGATTGATTGGAGAGTGATTGAGGGAAGTTAGCCTCCCAAACTCAATTATAAATAGATGGCAGTTTTAGTCGTGGTAAGAGAGACCTATGTGAAGACCTCCAAGAGCTGCGCTTTATGCCATATCAAGGTGTGATTACAAGGCACACATATGTATCAGTAAGTCATTGTATTGTACAAGCAATATACTTTCATTTTCATGATTATTTGAGTTCATCTTTCCATGTTCTTGTGAAGTGTACTACTCACTGCCATTACTCTCAGGTTTCTCAGTCAGCTTGCAGAGATGTTTTCTCTGAGCTTGGTGCATCATTTTCAGTGATTTAACTTGGTAAAGTTAGCTCTATAAGTCTACTATATGGCCACAAATTTTCATGTCATTTGGATGTTGCAATCTTCAGTTATGTTCAGTTGAAGTCAACAATGCCTGTGCATTTTCACTTCTCTGTCAGGTACCCGACTTTTTCACTCATCTTGTCAGAGGTGTTTCTCTGTGGTTACGTATTTAAATTCAGTGATTTAATACTTGTTGGATTCAACGTACTGTATAGTATTTTCATACAAATTTTCATAATCATTGGATTCCTACAGTTTGAGCTATGTTGATCTTTCTGCTCACTGGTCTCAAACTGTAGCAGCCCGTGAAAATCGGGATGATGTCATCAGTTGTTAAAACTCATTCTCAGTGTGTGGTTCATTATTTTTTATGAGATTACTCTTGAAAGTTAGCTCTTTAAGTTACCTAGATTCCCCAAGAGGAATTAAGCTATTTGCTGCTGTGCTTAGAGAATTATGTAAAACACTGGACAGGTGTATGAACCAAGAATAGCAAGTTTTCACCTCTCAGCTAACTCAACTTATCTGTTTTGATCTATCTTTTTGAGAGTGATCTTCCAAGGTACATAGGGTGTGTAATACATCCATTGGCAAGCTAAAAGGACCCACCATATACTCCTGGAGTTAATTTGGCTGGTGTAGATCAAGGATTTTGCAACACCTCTTCATCTTCAAGCACATACCTATCCATCTCTTCACAGTGGTATCAGAGCAAGGTTGGACAACATGGCAGATGGATTTCCTTCATCAATTGACAAATTAGACAGAGGTAACTACTCAGCTTGTTCATTAAGAATGGAAGCCTATCTCAAAGGTAGAAGTTCTCAAAAGTCAACCAACACAAGAAGAGCAAGAAAGCTTGAGCACATGGTGCTCCAAGGATGCACTTGCAAGGTCTTATCTCCTCAACTCTATCTCAGATTTTTTGTTGCCTCACATTAGAAGTTGTAAGACATCTCAAGAAGTGTGGGATGCACTTGAAGCTTTCTTTTCTTCAAGTACTAAAGCTAGGAAGCATCAACTATGGCTGGATTTCACAACTCTCAAGAAGGCTCCCAAGCAAAATGTGACTGATTTTTTCACAAAGCTCAAGGACATAGCGGATCAGTTGGGAAGCATTGGAGAGGTAATAGATGAAGAGAAAACTGTAAGGCAAGTCATCAATGGCTTGAAGGCAGATGACAAGTGGGAAGCATTCACCACAGCTATGGATTTGTACATGGACATGCATGTACCTGATTTCAACACACTCATTGGACAACTACTTACTCAAGAGGCAAAGCTTATCAAAAATGGAGAAAGCTCTAAAGGTAATCAATCTTCAGCTTTATACACGGATAAAAGCAAGTCCAAAGATAACAAAGGAAAGGCAAAGAAAGTGGATGATCAAGCAGGTACATATCAAGCTAACTATGCAGGTAGAGGAAGACATGGCAGAGGTAGAGGAAGAGGAGGTAGACAAGGCAGGGGGAGATCCCAAGTCTCCAACTCATGTTCTATTTGTGGATTAACTAATCATACAACTGAAAATTGCTTTAGGAATTCCAGGAATCAAAGAGGCAGAGGATACAATAGAGGAAGTTATGGATACTCAAGAGGAAGGTTCAACAACTACCATGGCAACTACAACAACTACAATCATTCAAACTATCAAGGAGGCTACAAAGGAAGGAGAGACTACAATAACTACACAGAAGACTCAAACAAAGAGGATTCATTATTGATCATGAACATGGCTATGCCACAAGGTAAATCTGATGAGCATGTTTTCTACATAGATTCAGGTTGTTCAAATCATGTGGCAGGAAATGTGGCACTCCTATCAGATTTAGAAGATCCAAGGAATAAGCATGAGGTACAAACATGAGATGATACAAAACATCGTGTGGAGAAAATACGCAATGTCAAAGCACTTGATGGAAACATCAACCTACTCAGTAAGGTACTCTATGTCCCTACCATTACAAAGAATTTGATAAGTGTTGGGCAGATAGTAGAGAAAGGGTTGCAAGTCAGGTTCAAAAAAGCAGGAGCATTTATTGAAGATCCAAGTCAAGGATTCAGAAGAATTGCAAAAGTTGAAAAGACAGGTAGATTGTTCACATTTGAATTACAGGACACTAGAAACATTGCTCTCTTTAATTATGGTAGTCAGACACTCACAGAATTGGAAGTATGGCACAAAAGGTTAGCACATATTGGTGAAAGGTCATTAAAGAAAATTTGCAGGGACCAAAGTGTACTTGGACTCCTTAATTTGTCAAAACAACATATGATTTATAAGTGTAGTGCATGTCAATTTGGAAAGTCTCACAGGTTACCATTCATGAAGAAAGGTTATATGCATGGAGATCTCTTGGAGTTGGTTCATACAGATGTATGGGGACCTAGCAAGGAAGCTTCAATATCTGGATCAAGGTATTATGTTTCCTTTATTGATGATTGCAGCTGATGGACTATCCTATTCTCTATGAAACACAAAGATGAAGTTTTTTCATGTTTCAAAAGATATTTGGCTCTTGTGGAGAATCAAACAGGTAAATCACTAAAAAGGCTAAGGTCAGATGGAGGGGGAGAATACTTCTCCCATGAGTTTGATTCTTTTCTTCAAGAAAGAGGAATCAAAAGAGAAGTAACTACAAGGTACACTCCTGAGCAAAATGGAGTGGAAGAAAGGAGGAATAGGACAATTGTTGAAGCTGCAAGGTCTATGTTAAATGAAAAGCATTTACCTAATTACTTATGGGCTGAGGCTGTATCTACAGCCACTTACTTGATTAACAGGTTGCCTTCAAAATCCCTTGATGGGATGACTCCATATGAGGCTTGGAATGGAAGAAGACCAAGCTTAGATCATTGTAAAATTTTTGGATGTATTGCTTTTGCTCATGTTCCTTCACATGTTAGAGGCAAGATGGATCCAAAGGCAGAAAGGTGTGTATTTATTGGATATGACAACAATCAAAAGGGCTACAGATTATACAACCCTACCAACAAAGGATTCTTGGTAAGCAGAGATGTAGTTTTTGATGAGAACAATTCATGGTATGAAGATTCATGCAGGAAAATCAATTTACCATATGATCTTGAAGAAGACTTTCCAAAGCTTGGTGAAGAACAACCGAAGATTGAAGAGCAAGACACCTCAGAGGATGATGAAGAATCTCACATGGAAAAGATCAAAGCATGGAAGTCTAAAGGCAAAGCAAAATTGCAGAGACATGAGGCAGAATCATCACATCATGGCCTAAGAAGATCTATGAGGGAAAAGAAAAAACCAGAAAGGTATGGGTTTGACACCTCATTAGTAACTAAACACTCTATCTACATAGCACAGGATATAAACCAAGAGGAGCCATCATCATTTGAAGAGGCCAAAGCAAAATCAGAATGGAAGCATGCAATGAAGGAAGAGGTTGAAGCACTTGAGGAAAACAACACTTGGGATTTGGTGCCCAAGACTTCATCCATGAAGGTAATAGGCTCAAGATGGGTCTATAAACTCAAGAAGAATTATGATGGTTCAATTAACAGGTATAAGGCAAGGCTTGTGGCAAAAGGCTTTGCACAAACTCAGGGAATTGATTATGAGGAGACCTTCTCTCTTGTGGCAAAGATGCCTACTATTAGGGTTTTGCTTAGTATTGCCTCTTCCAAGAATTGGAAGATACTTCAACTAGATGTAAAGAATGCATTCTTGAATGGTTGGATAACAGAAGAGGTATATATGGCACAACCACCTGGTTTTGAGAATCAAGTTTATCCTGAATATGTGTGTAAACTTAACAAAGCATTGTATGCTCTCAAGCAAGCTCCAAGAGCTTGGAATTTCAGGCTTGTTTGACAAAGGCTTTCAACCAAGCAAGGCAGATCCTTCACTCTTTATTAAAAAGAGTAATTCCGAGGTCATCTACCTATGTGTATATGTAGATGATATTATATTGACAGGAAATGATGCAGATGGTATGAAGAAGATCAAAGATCAGATGAGAGAAGAGTTCAAGATAAGTGATTTGGGTTCACTTACCTACTTCCTAGGTTTGGAAGTTGTCTACAAAGATCATGGTTTGTTTCTCACTCAAAGAAAGTACATTAAGGACATGTTGGCAAAATTCAAGATGCAAGATTGTAAGATTGCAGGTACTCCAATGGAGGTCAATCACAAATTGAGCTCACATGAAGGTGAAATCATAGAGGACATCACATCATATCAAAGTCTAGTGGGTAGTCTCAACTATGCCACATCGACAAGAGTAGATATATGTTACAGTATGAGTGTGCTAAGCCAATTTATGCACACACCAAGGAAACCACATATGGATGCTGCCAAAAGGATTCTCAAGTATCTCAAAGGAACCAAAAATGAAGGACTTTATTATCCTTATGTATCTGATTTAGGTTTGAAGCTATTTTCTGATGCGAATTCGGCTGGCTCCAAGGAAGATAGAAGGAGCACTTCAGGTTATCTTACCTTTGCAGGTTCAAAGCTTATTTCATGGTCATCCAAGAAGCAACCCACAGTTGCTCTCTCTTCTACTGAAGCTGAATATAGAGGTCTTGCCATAGCTACACAAGAAGCTATGTGGATGAAGACATTATTCAAAGATCTTGGATTGGAGTTTGGAACTCCAACTAGTTTTGGTGACAATATGAGTTCTATTCATTTGGCTGCTAATCCTATTTTTCATGCAAGGAATAAACATATTGAAGTTCATTATCACTATGTACGAGAAAAGGTTCTAAGCAAAGAGATTCAAATATCATATGTGTCCACTCATCAACAATGTGCAGATATTCTAACGAAAGCATTGGATGGTACAAAGCTTTGCAAATTCAAGGCTATGATTGGTTTGCAGGTAATCTTGGAAGATTGAAGACCTCAAGCATACTTGGCTTGAAGGGAAGCTGTTGGAGCAAGTCTATGACAAGCCTAAGTATTGTCTTGAGTCCCACAAAGTCATAGAAAAAGCCTTGAAATGAAGACTATGTAAAGTTCACTTGTGAACTACCTCTTGTAACTTTTGAAGACTTTACTTAATGTAAAAGTAAGAGAATCTTAAGTGGTTGAGTCCAGTTGATCAAGAATGGAAAGAGGAGCCACAAATTCGTGATTTGTGGTAGGTAGAGAATCAAATCAATCATTGATTGATTGGAGAGTGATTGAGGGAAGTTAGCCTCCCAAACTCAACTATAAATAGATGGCAGTTTTAGTCGTGGTAAGAGAGACCTATGTGAAGACCTCCAAGAGCTGAGCTTTATGCCATATGAAGGTGTGATTACAAGGCACACATATGTATCAGTAAGTCATTGTATTGTACAAGCAATATACTTTTATTTTCATGATTATTTGAGTTCATCTTTCTATGTTCTTGTGAAGTTTACTACTCACTACCATTACTCTTAGTTTTCTCAGTCAGCTTGCAGAGATGTTTTCTCTGAGCTTGGTGCATCATTTTCAGTGATTTAATTTTGTAACGTTAGCTCTATACGTCTACAATATGCCCACATATTTGCAGGTCATTTGGATGTTGCAATCTTCAGTTATGTTCAGTTGACGTCAACAGTGTCTGTGCATTTTCACTTCTCTGTAAGGTACCCGACTTTTTCACTCATCTTGTCAGAGCTGTTTCTCCGTGGTTACTTATCCACATTCATTGATTTAAAGCTTGTTGGATTCAGCGTACTGTCTAGTATTACCATACACATTTTCATAATCATTGCATTCCTACATTTTGAGTTATGTTGATTTTTCTGCTCACTGGTCTCAAACTATAGCAGCCCATGAAAATCGGGATGATGTCATCAGTTGTTAAAACTCATTCTCAGTGTGTGATTCATTATTTTTGATGAGATTACTCTTGAAAGTTAGCTCTTTAAGTTACCTAGACTTCCCCAAGAGGAATTAAGCTAATTTCTATTGTGCTCAAAGAATTATGTAAAACACTGGACAGGTGTATGAACCAAGAATAGCAAGTTTTCACCTCTGAGCTTACTCCAACTTATCTGTTTTGATCTATCTTTTTGAGAGTGATCTTCCAAGGTACATAGGGTGTCTAATACATCCATTGGCAAGCTAAAAGGGCCCACCATATACTCCTCGAGTTCATTTGGCTGGTGTAGATCAAGGATTTTGCAACACCTCTTCATCTTCAAGCACATACCTATCCATCTCTTCACAGTGCTACTCGTTGGAAAAGGACGACATACACATTAGGTCCCAATCCAACTCTACAGTTGCTCCATCCATCATGATCTCTCTCACTCTCTCTCTCTCTTTGTCGCTCTCAAGAATGAAATTAAGGGAATGCAATGCAAAAGGGAATATGACAAGGAAGGTGAAATTTTCATGAAGATGAAGATGGAGGTAGCGGTGAGAAGGGATGGTAGGGATGATGGTGAAGAAGGGAAGAAGATGAAAAACAAGAACTTTACCTATGATTCCAATGTCAAAACATTATTTCTTACCATCACACACCCGTTCTCAAAGCTCCCTCTCTACAAACAACACCAAATTTTGTGTCACTCTAAGAAAATGACAAGCACCAAGGTGAGGAGATCGACCTTGTAATTTTCCATCTACGGAGATGTGACTCTGGTCGGATGAACTTGAGCAAGTGAACACATACATGGGCGAGTGGGTATCACAATAATATGCACACACATACACATGTGCACATACAAGGTAAGACAAAGAAAGAGAACAATGGAATCTTCAATTATTAAACTCAAAAAAAGTTTGCAATGCTCATGATTAGGTTCATTCTCCAACTAGCTAACCCCAAAAATGAACCATCTAAGTCTTTTTATAGATTTATGACTAGATTTGGCCTTGTTCTAACCAAGCACATGGCTTACTAAAAAAATAGGTTCACTTGCTCATTTGAAGGCTCAAACGGGCTAAAGAAAGTATGAAATTTCAGACTTACATTGTTTGATTGCTCAAGATTGAGGAATCTTGGGCTTGAAAAAAAAGAGAATGAGAATTAGAATGAACTGTTATTGTTGTTTTCTTTGACTTTGCGCTCTTTGGCCCCTTTTCCTCATGCTTTCTTGGCGTGTCAACCATCCTTCATCGTAAAGAAATGTAAACGGCATGAATGGTGAATTTGGTGACTCAGATAACAAGGTATGCCAAGGTCTATAACTTCTTTGCCATCTTAAACACAAGCCGTCAAGGGAGCTGTACATGGGAATTATCAATCTTTTGATCAATTGCTTACGGTTTTGCCTTTAACAGTGGTTTGATACCAACCTCATGAACTACACTATTAGGTCTACCACTCGCTAGAGATGTGACTCTTCCAAACCTTATGCCTCTATATATAGCTCTTCAATCAATGATAACCACGACACTAACTTAAGTTGACCTCTCCATGTATGATCTCCAACTCTCCTTTCAAAGCTTCCACTATAATCCAGTAGTTGTAATGTACTCGAGAATCAAGTTAAGTATCTTTCGGAACAAGTTAACTCATGTTAATTTAAGTTCGAAGGCTCTAGAGCTCTTTGATTGAAATGCATGCTCCATGCTCCTAATGGGATTAAAACACAAGAACTCCTACTTCCCATCCTTGAGACTTCACCACTATGCTAAGTGCATTTGTTATTTTAGAGAGAACATGAGCCCACTCTTAAGTGTAGTATGAAGATATTTAATCGTTGATGAGAATGAAAGCACAATGTTTGATTTATGACCTAGTCACACTAATAAGATGTTGATATCATAGAATTATCTTATAATAGCTTGTATATATGATGGTAACTCTAACAAGCCACTTATCTTTGTATATTCACTTGGTACTACATTCAATACTCTGTTGTTATCCTAGATTATTCTTCTTCCTTATGTTGTTCCCATGCTTTCACAAACCTCAAACTCCTACAATTGGTATCACAAATATCCGATTTCTCTAGATAAGTGTGGACATCCCTATACTCATAATCTCAAAATCGCACAAAACTCATTGAGCATACTCTGGGTGATAAAGACTATTACAGTGATCATGCAAGAAATTTATTCCTTTTATGAAGAACCTATATACACCAATACAAGCATCTCAATGTTGCTACATGTCTAGAAGAGATTGAATAGGTATTGAATATCAATGTTCTATGATACAATGAATTTTTGGCATCAAGGTATTAAGTTAGTGGCCATGGCTTAAAGTAAGGATGTATTCCATATGTTGGATATTGACTATATGCTCAATGGTACCAATCACCCATTGTGGGCATACATTATGTGACATGTGTTGGTCACAGAAATCCTATGGAGTATTGCGGAGGGTGTTGAAAATGCATACTATATGTGCAGATATAGTGATTAAGGATAGAGAGCAAGTTTGATCGGATGGAAAACATGCATGGATAGCTTTGTCTATCAAACATGCCATTCTTTCTCACATTCACTTTTGCAAGACAACACAAGATGCTTGGGATACTCTTATAACATTATGGTAGGCAAGAAACTTCTTGATTTATATATGTATTACGTGCTCCTTACATTCAACTTTTTCTGTCTGAAATGAGCAAGTTTATGCATAGTTGTGGTCTCAAAAGTACCTAGGTGGTCAAATGCATCTTTTTTTACTTGTCATGTACACCATGTATTCGCTTGATTTATCATAAGGAGGGAACATTATTTCCATGTTTATATACTATTTCTTCACGTACTCTGATTAGGTCCATTGTTCTAAAATGTATGTGTCTACAAGTGGTGTTCGCTTTATGATTGGCAGCTTGTGCGTATATTGGTTGAGCAAGAAGTAGCATATTGCATCCATATCTTTTCATGAGGCTCAGCTTAGGAAAAAAGTTATACCTGCGGTGGAGTGTGTGTGGCTCTCATAGCTGATGAATAATTTGGGTGGTTTGAAGAGTCCTAAAACCATCCTATTGGTATAAGTGCTTAGAACCAGAATGCATTCACCTTTGGAGGGAACATAGCATTTGATGGTGGCACAAAGCACTTTGAGGTGTACTATCATTATGTTAGGAAGAGATGCTTTGTAGTCTGAATCAGTTTGATTTACGTTCTGAGACAAGAAAACCTTGGATAGTTGCTCATCAAAATTTTGGGCTTTTTCGTGGATTACTAATATTTTCTCATGAAGAGACCTCTTAAACAACAAGAGGGTAATGAAGTTTAGTAAAGCTTCAATGCCAAGCGACAATGTTAGAGTCTCATCGATACAAAGTCATTAGGAGAGGGTAAGATATGTAGTTTAGTAGCTTTTACGGACTAGAGACCAACGTGTAAAGAAAGTAGTTTAGTAGAGCAATTTTTCTCCCAAAGTTCAAGGTATAAAGAAAATAGCTACAATGCTATTGCCTCGGATATAATATAGTGAACATAAGTTTCCGAAGTGAAACGAGATACGTCATGAAAGTACTCCAAAGCTTAGCGGCATCCAACCATTATGTGATGAACGTGTACAAATCATGGGCTAAGTTACCAATTGTATCATTGAAAATTACTACACGAAATGTCTCAAAGGTACATCAAAGGTCTCAACAACTTTGAAAATTTCAGCCAAGCTCAATTGTCCATATAAATATCTAACGGTATCTATTTCATATAGAATTCTAGGTTTTGGATATAACCATTCGATAAAGCATTTGCCTATGAAGCAAAGACGAAACTTATGTTGGAAAAAAAAAAAAAATGGTATGTGCGATAGAACTTATGATGTGCATGGGATAGCCTAGCCTACTCTATTGGTATAGAGTAAATAAAAGAGGCCCAATCAGCCAAGTCATCAGGTCCACCTAGCCATATAGAAGGAAAAGTTTCAAGGAACGAAGGTGTTGCAAGATTGCATGCATGTAGTCAATCCCATCAAGTCGAGGGTTGTTATGCTCCATGTGCCTATGCTTCGCCAAAGCACACAGTGAGTGCATCGGTAACGAGATTAGTAGGCCCTCTACCAAATCACTAGGTCATCTATCGAAGAGGTCATACACTATCAATCTTAGAAAACAACTCATCACACGGAGTCCATTGTCTAGACACACATCAATAATTTTATCAATTGAGATTAACACATCCACATGAATGCATGTATTAAATATACGTAATTGATGTACAGAGTTCAAGTTTATAAATCCATGCTTTACACATACGCATGAATTGAGATTAGGGTCACTTATTCAATGATTTGTCTTATTAATTAGTTAAACAAGGCATTAATTAGTTAAATAAGGCAATGTGGCGAGTCTATCCGAGTAATACCTTAGGACCATTGAATCTAAATATTTTCTAGTAATGTTTGGTCAGTCTAACCCTTTTGGTTTATGGGATACCAGAATCTAGGGATACTATACCTTCACTTCTTCTTTCAATACATTCAAGTCGGGGAGATTTGGCTAAACACATCACACCCACAAACTTTGTCGGATTTGCAGTCCACTACGGATTTTGTCTCCAGAAATATGCCTTGAGAAATTGTCGGGTTTTGTCGACTACGGCTTTTGCAGTCGCCCTCCCGACGGCAGCCATTCCTCAACATAAAAGGAAGCGCACGTTGATCTGAAAGCACTCGAACCACATTTCTCAGCCACTTGAGTTGTTTTCTGCGTTCAGTTCTGCTTCTACGATTGCCCTCTCATTCGCGTTTCACAACTCTATTGTGCAATGGCCCGTACTAAGCAGACGGCCCGCAAATCAACAGGAGGCAAAGCTCCTCGCAAGCAATTGGCCAGCAAAGCTGCCCGCAAGTCGGCCCTGACCACTGGCGGGGTCAAAAAGCCTCGTCGTTACAGGCCGGGAACGGTTGCGCTAAGGTGTGCGAAATCTCTCCTGATGTCTATTGAGTCTTCTCTTGTTTGCGCAAGTCGCAGTATTTGATATATTGATCTCAATCTACAGAGAAATCCGTAAATATCAGAAGAGCACAGAGCTCTTGATTCGGAGGCTTCCGTTCCAACGACTTGTTCATGAGATTGCCCAAGATTTAAAGGTATGACTCAATGGTTTTCGGGTTTCCTTGCGTTTCAATTCTCGTTTTTTGGTATGAACTGTCTATTTCGTCAGACGGACTTGCGCTTTCAGAGCCATGGTGTGTTGGCTTTGCAGGAAGCCGCTGAAGCATACCTTGTGGGTCTTTTTGAAGATACGAACTTGTGTGCTATTCACGCGAAAAGGGTTACTATAATGCCTCAAGATATCCAGCTTGCAAGGCGTATCCGTGGCGAGAGAGATTGATTACATTTTCATTTCATACACACGGGAAGGAGCTCAAGCGGAGTGGGAAGCTGCTCCTTCTGCATAGTGAGAGGATTAATGGTAGTAGCAGGGATTCTTTGTGTGTAAAGAAAACATTTAAGTTTGCACTAGCTTATATTTTGTGACTAAGGATTCTTTGTGTGTAGAGATTCACGACGGTGCGAAGCGTTTTTTTTTTTTTTTTTTTAATATAAAGGAAGTTCGGCATTAGCCTACTCTCCCGGACTTGAATTAAATACAGAAACAAAACTACAATAGAAGGGGACTAGTGCCCACGGGACCCCCCGAGTCCCACAAAGCAGGGGAAGCTTGTATAGAGCCTAGGTTGCATTACAAAGAAGGTTAATCACCCTCTCATCGCCCTCATGCGGGGCCCATTTGGGTTTGAGCTTGTTGTTGATCAAAAGGAGGACTTGATGGTGCCTGAAGGGGGGGGATTTCTTACTGTTAACAATCCTTTTGCCAAGGAGGAATAGTGATTTCTCAATCGACCACTCCCTGGGGGGATCACCGAAGTTGAGAGCACATCTTTCCCGCCATATTTTCCACAGGACTTCCCCTCTGATGGCGTTCCAGAGTGCCGCGGAGCAGCCGATCGCTTCTCCCAAAAGGACTTGTTTCCAACTAAGCTGATTTTGAAGTCTAATTTTCATTCCAACCGTCTGCCAGATTCTGTTGGAGTTGGGGCAAGTAAAGAAGATGTGTGGGACATCTTCGATAGACCGGTGGCAGCGTTTGCACCAAGGAGGGATCCCACAAAGTTTGCTAGCCTTATGGTTGGTCCAAATTCCTCGATGAAGAATTTGCCATAAGAGGACAGACTTCTTAATTTCTATAAGGGGGTGCCAGATCAACGGCTGTCTGATAAGATGTAACAACTTGTTTGACTGATACAAATGAGAGCATTTAACAAGCTTGAGGACTAAAGAAGCAACGCTTCGCACCGTCCGAAGCCAGTCTAGGCTTTGGACGGTGCGAAGCGTTGCTTCTTTAGTCCTCAAGCTTGTTAAATGCTCTCATTTGTATCAGTCAAACAAGTTGTTACATCTTATCAGACAGCCGTTGATGGCTGATAAATGTTGATGTTTTTCATGGTGAGATCTTATAAGTGTTCGTGGATATCCGCGATTTCCGTGTGCACATCTTATTCCATAACGGGGAATATTTTCAGTACTTGCAAGTGACTCCGTGCAATTAGTGTTCTACCCTTTTCTCTGTCGAGTATCTGCAATAAGTTTTGGGG
Organism: Ceratopteris richardii; assembly: GCA_020310875.1. Lineage (NCBI taxonomy): Eukaryota > Viridiplantae > Streptophyta > Polypodiopsida > Polypodiales > Pteridaceae > Ceratopteris > Ceratopteris richardii. The sequence continues at coordinate 98,887,969 of CM035419.1, read as the reverse complement.
AGTGTTCACTGCCAAGATGCTCTTAACAGTTGGATTTCGATTTTATTGTTCTATCTTTCCTTCACTACCAGCTCTCAATCACTCGTCATAATATTGTTTATGTAAAGTTAAAAGGGTTCCATATTGTATCTGTCGCACAACTTTTCAGTAGACATTGATGGTAGAGATCTTTCTTCTGAGAAAGGCGAGTTCTTACTGGTTATCCAGCGACTTCAATCCTCTCTCTATACTCTTACCAAGAGTCGGAAAAGCTTGCTTTTGTTGGGATCATATTTAAGCCAAAAACAAAAATATCGATCACTCGGAATAATTTGTTTATGCAAAACTTTTGATCATATACAATCCGAATCAGATAGTGTGATTGTCTCTTGAGGTGTTTGCTTGAAGCTATGGACCAAGGATGCAGTGTTATGCATGATATCACTCTAAGAGAACTCTAAGATAAATCCTTCTAGCAACTAGTAGATGTCCCAAAAATGATCTTGATGTAGTGGTTGGACCCACATGAAGGCAATGTCTTCATCCCCAGATGCGTGCACAGAGTTTTCATGCTCACGTTATTGCTTTTGATGCTCGTGCCTACTAGAAAGCTCAACAAAAGTACAGAGAGAGGGAGAGAGAGATGATAACAAAGAAATAGTGCCCGATTTATGAACTTTTTGAACCACTCAATGCTCATGTCATAGAATTAATTTTTGATAGCTTGTATATATGCCTATAAACCTAAGAAGCCACTCATTTGTGTATACTCTCTTGGTACTACATTCAGAATTATGTTGTTCTCCTAGATTCTTCTTCTCCTTTTTGTTTTTCCCACGCTTTCACAAACCTCAAACTCCAACAATTGTTATCACAACAGGCATCCAATTTCTCTAGGATAGTATCATATGAAAATCAGTGAGCATATTGGGGGTGATAAGGAGTATCACAATGAGTATGCAAGAAATTTCTTTCTTTTATGCCAAACATATATAAGCATCAAAGACATTTCTTTTATGCGCAGTGTAGTATAGTTCATTAATAGTATTGTATCATCGGCCATGTCTTGGATAGTGATTCACTTTGTATTTGATTTTGTGATTGCTGCTTTTAACTTTCTGTAGAAATAATACTTGTGGGTGTGTGTGTTAGAGAGAGAGAGAAATTGCAGCTTGGTAAAATGGATGCACGCAAGTAATTAGTGAAGAGAAAGAATCCGTGATGCATATGTGAATCATAGGTTTTTCTTATCATTAATCAGATAGCCGTTGATGGCTGATAAATGTTGATGTTTTTTATGGTGAGATCTTATAACTGTTGGTGGATATCCGCGATTTCCATATGCACATCGTATTCCATCACGGGGAATATTTTCAGTACTTGCAAGTTAGTCCGTGCAATTAGTGTTCTACCCTTTTCTCTGTCCAATAGCTACAACGATTTTTGGGGAGTGTTTACTGCCAAGGATGCTCTTAACAGTTGGAATTTGATTGTATTGTTTGATCTTCCTTTCACTACCAGCTCTGAATCACTCGTAATAATATGTTTATGTAAAGTTGCAAGGGTTCCATATTGTATTTGTTGTGCAATTTTGCATTAGACATTGATGGTAGAGATCTTTCTTCCGAGAAAGGTGAGTGCTTACTTGTTATCCAGCGATTGCAATCCTCTCTCTATACTCTTACCAAGAGTCGGAAAAGCTTCCTTTTGTTGGGATCATATTTAAGCGAAAAACAAAAATATCAATCACTCGGAATAATTTGTTTATGCACAACTTTTGATCATATACAATCTGAATCAGATAGTGGGATTGTCTCTTGAGGTGTTTGCTTGAAGCTAGGGACCAAGGATGAAGTGTTATGCATGAAATCACTCTAAGAGAACTATGTGATAAATCCTTCTAGCAACTAGTTGATGTCCCTTAAATGATCTAACAAAATGACAAGCACCAAGGTGAGGAGATCGACCTCATAATTCTCCATCTGTGGAGATGTGACTCTGGTTGGATGAACTTGAGCAAGTGAACACATACATGGGTGAGTGGGTATCACAATTATATGCACACACATACACATGTGCACATACAAGGTAAGACAAAGAAAGAGAAAAATGGAATCTTCAATTATTAAACTCAAAACAAGTTTCCAATGCTCATGATTAGGTTCATTCTCCAACTAGCTAACCCCAAAAATGAACCATCTAAGTCTTTTATAGATTTATGACTAGCTTTGGCCTTGTTCCTACCAAGCACATGGCTTACTAAAAAAGTAGGTTCACTTGTTCATTTGAAGGCTCAAACAGGCTAAAAAAGATATGAAATTTCAGACTTACATTGTTTGATTGCTCAAGATTGAGGAATCTTGGGCTTGAACAAAAAGAGAATTAGATTTAGAATGAAGTGCTATTGTTGTTTTCTTTGACTTTGCTCTCTCTCGCCCCTTTTCCTCATGCTTCCTTGGCATGTCAAGCATCCTTCATCGTTAACAAATGTAAATGGCATGAATGGTGAATTTGGTGACTCAGATAACAAGGTATGCCAAGGTCTATGACTTCTTCGCCATCTTAAACATAAGCCTCCAAGGGAGCTGTACATGGGAATTATCAATGTTTTGAGCAATTGCTTACTCTTTTGCCTTTAAGAGTGCTTTGATACCAACCTCATCAACTAGACTGTTAGGAATACCACTCGCTGGAGATGTGACTCTCTTCCAAACCTTATGCCTCTATATATATCTCTTCAATCAATGATAACCATGACACTAACTGAAGTTGACCTCTGCATGTATGATCTACAACTCTCCTTTCAAACCTTCCACTATAATCCAGTAGTGGTAATGTACTCGAGAATCAAGTTAAGTATCTTTCGGCACAAATAAACTCATGTTGTGTCACTCAAACAAAATGATAAGCACCAAGGTGAGGAGATCGACCTCGTAATTCTCCATCTACGGAGATGTGACTCTGGTGGGATGAACTTGAGCAAGTGAACACATACATGGGCGAGTAGGTATCACAATTATATGCACACACATACACATGTGCACATACAAGGTAAGACAAAGAAAGAGAACAATGGAATCTTTAATTATTAAACTCAAAACAAGTTTGCAATGCTCATGATTAGGTTCATTCTCCAACTAACTAACCCCAAAAATGAACCATCTAAATCTTATATAGATTTATGACTAGCTTTGGCCTTGTTCCGACCAAGCACATGGCTTACTAAAAAAAAAGGTTCACTTGCTCATTTGAAGGCTCAAACGGGCTAAAAAAAGTATGAAATTTCAGACTAACATTGTTTGATTGCTCAAGATTGAGGAATCTTGGGCTTGAAAAAAAAGAGAATTAGATTAAGAATGAAGTGCTATTGTTGTTTTCTTTGACTTTGCTCTCTCTGGCCCCTTTCCCTCATGCTTCCTTGGCTTGTCAAGCATCCTTTATCGTTAACAAATGTAAACGGCAGGAATGGTGAATTTGGTGACTAGGATAACAAGGTATGCCAAGGTCTATGACTTCTTGACCATCTTAAACATAAGCTTCCAAGGGAGCTGTACGTGGGAATTATCAATCTTTTGATCAATTGCTTACTCTTTTGCCTTTAACAGTGCTTTGATACCAACCTCATGAACTAGACTGTTAGGAATATCACTGGGTAGAGATGTGACTCTCTTCCCAACCTTCTGCCTCTATATATAGCTCTTCAATCAATGATAACCATGACACTAATTGAAGTTGTCCTCTGCATGTATGATCTACAACTCTCCTTCCAAACCTTCCACTATAATCTAGTAGTGGTAATGTACTCGAGAATCAAGTTAAGTATCTTTCGGCACAATAAACTCATGTTGTGTCACTCTAACAAAATGACAAGCACCATGGTGAGGAGATCGACCTCGTAATTCTCCATCTGCGGAGATGTGGCTCTGGTGGGATGAACTTGAGCAAGTGAACACATACATGGGTGAGTGGGTATCACAATTATATGCAAACACATACACATGTGCACATACAAGGTAAGACAAAGAAAGAGAACAATGCAATCTTCAATTATTAAACTCAAAACAAGTTTTCAATGCTCATGATTAGGTTCAATCTCCAACTACGTAACCCCAGAAATGAACCATCTAAGTCGTTTTATAGATTTATTACTAGCTTTGGCCTTGTTCAGATTAAGCACATGGCTTACTAAAAAATTAGGTTCACTTGCTCATTTGAAATCAGGTTCACTTGCTAAAAAAAGTATGAAATTTCAAACTTACATTGTTTGATTGCTCAAGATTGAGGAATCTTGGGCTTGAACAAAAGCAGAATGAGATTTAGAATGAAGTGCTATTGTTGAGTTCTTTCACTTTGCTCTCTCTCTGGCCCCTTTTCCTCATGCCTCCTTGGCGTGTCAAGCATCCTTCATCGTTAACAAATGTAAACGGCACGAATGGTGAATTTGGTGACTCGGATAACAAGGTATGCCAAGGTCTATGACTTCTTTGCCATCTTAAACATAAGCCTCCAACGGAGCTGTACGTGGGAATTATCAATCTTTTGATCAATTGCTTACTCTTTTGCCTTTAATAGTGCTGTGATACCAACCTCATAAACTAGACCATTAGGACTACCACTCGCTAGAGATGTGACTCTCTTCCCAACCTTATGCCTCTATATATAGCTCTTCAATCAATGATAACCACAACACTAATTGAAGTTGACCTCTACATGTATGATCTGCAACTCTCCTTTCAAACCTTCCACTATACTCCAGTGGTGGTAATGTACTTGAGAATCAAGTTAAGTATCTTCTGGCACAAATTAACTCATGTTAATTTAAAATAGGAGGCTCTAGAGCTCTTTGATTGAAATGCATGCTCCATGCTCCTCATGGGATTAGAACCCAAGACCTCCTGCTTCCCATCCTTGAGACTTCACCACTATGCTAAGTGCGTTTATTATTTTAGAGAGAACATGAGCCCATTAATAAGTGTAGTATGAAGATATTTAATCGTTGATGAGAATGAAAAAACAATGTTTGATTTATGACCTATTCACACTAATAAGATTTGATATCATAGAATTAGCTTATAATAGCTTGTATATATGACGATAACTTTAACAAGCCACTTATCTTTGTATATTCACTTGGTACTACAATCAATACTCTGTTGTTCTCCTAGATTATCCTTCTTCCTTATGTTGTTCCCATGCTTTCACAAACCTCAAACTCCTACAATTGGTATCACAAATATCTGATTTCTCTAGAGAAGTGTGGACATCCCTATAGTCATAATCTCAAAATCACACAAGACTCAGTGAGCATACTCTGGGTGATAAGGACTATCATAGTGATCATGCAAGCAATCTCTTCCTTTTATGAAAAACCTATATACACCAATACAAGCATCTCAAAGTGGCTACATGTCTAGAGGAGCTTGAATAGGTATTTCTTATCAAGGTTCTGTGATACAGTAAATTTTTGGCATCAAGGTATTAAGTTAGTGGACATGGCTAAAAGTTAGGATGTATTCCATATGTTGAATATTGACTATAAGCTCGATGGTACCAATTACCCATTGTCGGCATACATTATGTGACATGTGTTGGTCACAAAAGTCCTATGCAGTAGTGTGGAGGGTGTTGAAAATGCATAATATGTGTGCAAATATAGTCCTTAAGGATAGAGAGCAAGTTTGATCAGATGGCAAAGATGAATGGATAGCTTTGTCTATCAAACATGCCATTCTTTCTCACATTCACTTCTACAAGACAACACAAGATGCTTGGGATACTCTTATTTAAAGCACTTGCCTATGAAGCAAAGACGAAACCTATTTTGGAAAAGAAAGAAAAAATGGTATGTGCGATAGAACTTATGATGTGCATGGGATAGCCTAGCCTACTCTATTGGTATAGTGTAAATAAAAGAGGCCCAATCAGCCAAGTCATCAGGTCCATCTAGCCATATATATAGAAGGAAAAGTGTAATAAAGTAAGTCTATGATCCAAGGGTCTGGCCGGTTCAGACAGATCTGAAATCGGACACCGTTTGGTCATCCGTGTGTATGACCAAAGATCTCGAGTCTAGAAGGAAAAGTGTAATAAAGTAAGTCTATGATCCAAGGGTCTGGCCGGTTCAGACAGATCTGAAATCGGACACCGTTTGGTCATCCGTGTGTATGACCAAAGATCCGTGTGAAGGACGAGGTCTTGGGTTCAATCCCCATGGGGTACATGGGAAGAGTATTTTGCCCAAAGAGCTCTATAACCTTCTAGAAGCATCCACTGAGACACTTGGCGCACATGTAGTTACATGGCTGACACTTGGATGGTTAGTATCCACCTGCCCAAGAAGGCAGTCCCCTGAAGAGAGCTATATATAGAGGCATTTGGTTGGGAGGAGAGTCATCTCTCAAGCATGTGGTGGTCGTAATCCTTGTCCTCTTGCAAAAAGTCTCAAGGAATGAAGGTGTTGCAAGATTGCATGCATGTAGTCAATCCCATCAAGTCGAGGGTTGTTATGCTCCATGTGCCTATGCTTCGCCAAAGCACACAGTGAGTGCATCGGTAACGAGATTAGTAGGCCGTCTACCAAATCACTAGGTCATCTATCGAAGAGGTCATACACTATCAATCTTAGAAAACAACTCATCACGCGGAGTCTATTGTCTAGACACACATCAATAATTTTGTCAATTGAGATTAACACATCCACATGAATGCATGTATTAAATATACGTTATTGATGTACAGATTTCAAGTTTATAAATCCATGCTTTACACATACGTATGAATTGAGATTAGGGTCACTTACTGAATGATTTGTCTTATTAATTAGTTAAACAAGACATTAATTAGTTAAAGAAGGAAATGTGGCGAGTCTATCCGTGTAATACCTTCGGACCATTGAATCTAAATATTTTCTAGTAATGTTTCGTCAGTCTAACCTTGGTTTATGGGAAATTTGGCTAAACATATCACACCCACAAACTTTGTCGGATTTTTGTCTCCAGTACGGTTTTTGTCTCCAGAAATATGCCTTGAGAAATTGTCGGGTTTTGTCGACTACGGCTTTTGCAATCGCCCTCCCGACGGCAGCCATTTCTCAACATAAAAGGAAGCGCACATTGATCTGAAAGCATTCCAACCAGATTTCTCAGCCACTGAGTTGTTTTCTGCATTCAGTTCTGCTTCTACGATTGCCCTCGCATTCGCGTTTCACAACTCTATTGTGCAATGGCCCGTACGAAGCAGACAGCCCGCAAATCAACAGGAGGCAAAGCTCGTCGCAAGGAATTGGCCAGCAAAGCTGCCCGCAAGTCGGCCCTGAACACTGGCGGGGTCAAAAAGCCTCTTCATTACAGGCCGGGAACGGTTGCGCTAAGGTGTGCGAAATCTCTCCTGATGTCTATTGAATCTTCTCTTGTTTGCGCAAAGAGCAGTATTTGATATCTTGATCTCAATCTACAGGGAAATCCGTAAATATCAGAAGAGCACAGAGCTCTTGATTCGGAGGCTTCCGTTCCAACGACTTGTTCGTGAGATTGCCCAAGATTTAAAGGTATGACTCAATGGTTTTCGGGTTTCCTTGTGTTTCAATTCTCCTTTTGTGGTATGAACTCTGTATTTCTAATTATTCGACAACATGCAATTTCGTAAGACGGACTTGCGCTCTTAGAGCCATGCTGTGTTGGCTTTGCAGGAAGCCGCTCAAGTATACCTTGTGGGTCTTTTTCAGGATACGAACTTGTGTGCTATTCACGCGAAAAGGGTTACTATAATGCCTCAAGATATCCAGCTTGCAAGGCGTATCCGTGGCGAGAGAGATTGATTACATTTTCATTTCATACACACGGGAAGGAGCTCAAGCGGAGTGGGGAGCTGCTCCTTCTGCATAGTGAGAGGATTAATGGTAGTAGCAGGGATTCTTTGTGTGTAAAGAAAACATTTAGGTTTGCAGGAGCTTATATTTTGTGACTAAGGATTCTTTGTGTGTAGAGATTCACGATGGTGCGAAGCGTTGCATCTTTAGTCCTCAAGCTTGTTAAATGCTCTCATTTGTCTGAGTCAAACAAGTTGTTACATCTTATCAGATAGCCGTTGATGGCTGATAAATGTTGATGTTTTTCATGGTGAGATCTTATAACTGTTGGTGGATATCCGCGGTTTCTGTGTGCACATCTTTTTCCATAACGGAGAATATTTTCAGTACTTGCAAGTAACTCCGTGCAATTAGTGTTCTATTCTTTTCTCTGTCGAGTATCTGCAATGAGTTTTGGGGAGTGTTCACTGCCAAGATGCTCTTAACAGTTGCAATTCGATTGTATTGTTTTATGTTCCTTTCACTACCAGCTCTCAATCACTCGTCATAATATGTTTATGTAAAGTTATAAGGGTTCCATATTGTATATGTTGCACAACTTTGCATTAGTCATTGATGGTAGAGATCTTTGTTCCGAGAAAGGCGAGTGCTTACTGGTTATCCAGCGACCTCAATCCTCTCTCTATACTCTTACCAAGAGTCGGAAAAGCTTGCTTTTGTTGGGATCATATTGAAGCCAAAAACAAAAATATCAATCACTCGGAATAATTTGTTTATGCACAACTTTTGATCATATACAATCGGAATCAGATGGTCTGATTGTCTCTTGAGGTGTTTTCTTGAAGCTATGGACCAAGGATGCAATGTTATGCATGATATCACTCTAAGAGAACTCTGTGATAAATCCTTCTAGCAACTAGTTGATGTCCCTAAAATGATCTTGATGTAGTGGTTGGTGCCACATGAAGGCAATGTCTTCATCCCAAGATGCGTGCACAGAATTTTCATGCTGACAATATTGCTTTTGATGCTCGTGCCTACTAGAAAGCTCCACAAAACTACAGAGAGAGGGAGAGATAGAGACAGAGAAAGAGAGAGAGAGAGAGAGAGAGAGAGAGAGAGAGAGAGAGAGAGAGAGAGGTGAACGTATTCTTAATTGTAGTATAAAGATATTTTTTCTTAGACGATAAGGAAGAAATAGTGCCTCATTTATGAACTTTTTGAAACACTCAATGCTCATGTCATAGAATTAATTTTTGATAGCTTGTATAGATGCCTATAACCCTAACAAGCCACTCATGTGTGTATACTCTCTTATTACTACATTTAGTATTCTGTTGTTCGTCTAGATTCTTCTTCTTCTTTTTGTTTTTCCCACGCTTTCACAAACCTCAAACTCCAACGATTGTTATCACAACAGGTATCCAATTTCTCCAGGATAGTAGCATATGAAAATCAGTGAGCATACTGGGGGTGATAAGGAGTATCACAATGAGTATGCAAGCAATGTCTTTCTTTTATGCCAAACATATATATGCATCAAGCTATTTATTTAGTGGTCATGGTTGAAGGTGAAGATGTATTCCCGTTGTTTCGTATTGACGACAAGCTACATGTGCCAATTACCCTTTAGCCGACAAGTCCGAAGACATTTCTTTTATGCGCAGCGTAGCATAGTTCATTAGTAGTATTGTATCATCGGCCATGTCTTGGATAGTGATTCACTTTCTATTTGATTTTGTGATTGTTGCTTTTAACTTTTTGTAGAAATAATACTTGTGTGTGTGTGTTAGAGAGAGAGAGTGAATGCAGCTTGGTTAAATGGATGCACGCAAGTAATTAGTGAAGAGAAAGAATCCCTGATGGCATATAGCATATGTGAATCATAGGTTTCTCTTACGATTTATCAGACAGCCGTTGATGGCTGATAAATGTTGATATTTTTTATGGTGAGATCTTATAACTGTTGGTGGATATCTGCGATTTCCGTGTGCACATTGTATTCCATCACGGGAAATTTTTTCAGTACTTGCAAGTTACTCCGTGCAATTTTTGTTCTACCCTTTTCTCTATCGAGTAGCTGCAATGAGTTTCGCGGAGTGTTTACTGCCAAGGATGCTCTTAACAGTTGGAATTCGATTGTATTGTTTTATCTTCCTTTCACTACTAGCTCTGAATCACTCGTAATAATATGTTTATGTAAAGTTATAAGGGTTCCATATTGTATCTGTTGCGCAACTTTGCATTAGCCACTGATGGTAGAGATCTTTCTTCAGAGAAAGGAGAGTGCTTACAAATTACCTAGCGATTTCAATCTTCTCTCTATACTCTTACCAAGAGTCGGAGAAGCTTGCTTTTGTTGGGATCATATTTAAGCGAAAAAAAAAATCCTTCTAGCAACTAGTTGATGTCCCTAAAATGATCTTGATGTAGTGGTTGGAGCCACACCAAGGCAATGTCTTCATCCCAAGATGCGTGTACATAGTTTTATGCGGAGAATATTGCTTTTGATGCGAGTGCCTACTAGAAAGCTCCACAAAACTACAAAGAGGGGGGGGGGGGGGGGGGAGAGAGAGAGAGAGAGAGAGAGAGAGAGAGAGAGAGAGAGAGAGATAAACCTATTCTGAATTGTAGTATAAAGATATTTTATCCTAGATGAGAACAAAGAAATAGTGCCTGATTTATGAACTTTTGAACCACTCAATGCTCATGTCATAGAATTAATTTTTGGTAGCTTGTATACATGCCTATAACCCTAAAAAACCACTCATTTTTGTATACTCTATTGGTACTACATTCAGTATTCTGTTGTTCGCCTAGAATCTTCTTCTTCTTTGTGTTTTTCCCACGCTGTCACAAACCTCAAACTACAACAATTGTTATCACAATAGGTATCCAATTTCGCTAGGATAGCATTGACATCCCTGTCGTCAAAACCTAGAATTCATATGGAAATTAGTGAGCATATGCAGGGTGATAAGGAGTATCACAATGACTATGCAAGCAATTTCTTTCTTTTATGCCAAACATATATATGCATCAAGGTATTTATTTAGTGGCCATGGTTGAAGGTGAGGATGTACTCCCTTTGTTGCCTACTGATGACAAGCTAGATATGCCAATTATCCGTAGTGTACCGTAGTTCATAAGTAGTATTGTATCATCGGCCATGACTTGGATAGTGATTCACCTTATATATGATTTTGTGATTGTTGCTTTCAACTTTCTATAGAAATAATACTTGATTGTGTGTGTGTGTGAGAGAGAGAGAGACAAAGAGAGAAAGAGAGAGACAGAGATAGAGAGAGAGAGAGAGAGAGAGAGAGAGAGAGAGGGATAGAGAGAGAGAAAAGAGCTTGGTAAAATGGATGCACGCAGGTAATTAGTGAAGAGAGAGAATCCCTTGTTGTATATAGCATATGTGAATCCTAATTATAGAAAAACTATAGAGAGGGAGTGAGAGAGAAAGAGAGAGTGAGAGGGCAAGTACGAGAGATAGAGAGAGAGAAAGAGAGAGAGAGAGAGAAAGAGAGAGAGAGAGAGAGAGAGAAAGAAACAGAGAGATAGAGTACTTTAATCAAGGAAGTACTTTAAATTCTATAAATAAAATATCATAAACTCACATCCAAGATTCCTCGTTATTTCTTTTGTTTTTTGCTCCATCATCCCATGTAATGGTCAAATTATCAACATATATACAAATGAAAATAGTTTTGCTATCGTCCTTCTTCACAAAGAGTGATCTCCAACTCTCCTTTCAAAGCTTCCACTATAATCCAGTAGTTGTAATGTACTCGAGAATCAAGTTAAGTATCTTTCGGAACAAGTTAACTCATGTTAATTTAAGTTCGAAGGCTCTAGAGCTCTTTGATTGAAATGCATGCTCCATGCTCCTAATGGGATTAAAACACAAGAACTCCTACTTCCCATCCTTGAGACTTCACCACTATGCTAAGTGCATTTGTTATTTTAGAGAGAACATGAGCCCACTCTTAAGTGTAGTATGAAGATATTTAATCGTTGATGAGAATGAAAGCACAATGTTTGATTTATGACCTAGTCACACTAATAAGATGTTGATATCATAGAATTATCTTATAATAGCTTGTATATATGACGGTAACTCTAACAAGCCACTTATCTTTGTATATTCACTTGGTACTACATTCAATACTCTGTTGTTATCCTAGATTATTCTTCTTCCTTATGTTGTTCCCATGCTTTCACAAACCTCAAACTCCTACAATTGGTATCACAAATATCCGATTTCTCTAGATAAGTGTGGACATCCCTATACTCATAATCTCAAAATCGCACAAAACTCATTGAGCATACTCTGGGTGATAAAGACTATTACAGTGATCATGCAAGAAATTTATTCCTTTTATGAAGAACCTATATACACCAATACAGGCATCTCAATGTTGCTACATGTCTAGAAGAGATTGAATAGGTATTGAATATCAATGTTCTATGATACAATGAATTTTTGGCATCAAGGTATTAAGTTAGTGGCCATGGCTTAAAGTAAGGATGTATTCCATATGTTGGATATTGACTATATGCTCAATGGTACCAATCACCCATTGTGGGCATACATTATGTGACATGTGTTGGTCACAGAAATCCTATGGAGTATTGCGGAGGGTGTTGAAAATGCATACTATATGTGCAGATATAGTGATTAAGGATAGAGAGCAAGTTTGATCGGATGGAAAACATGCATGGATAGCTTTGTCTATCAAACATGCCATTCTTTCTCACATTCACTTTTGCAAGACAACACAAGATGCTTGGGATACTCTTATAACATTATGGTAGGCAAGAAACTTCTTGATTTATATATGTATTACGTGCTCCTTACATTCAACTTTTTCTGTCTGAAATGAGCAAGTTTATGCATAGTTGTGGTCTCAAAAGTACCTAGGTGGTCAAATGCATCTTTTTTTACTTGTCATGTACACCATGTATTCGCTTGATTTATCATAAGGAGGGAACATTATTTCCATGTTTATATACTATTTCTTCACGTACTCTGATTAGGTCCATTGTTCTAAAATGTATGTGTCTACAAGTGGTGTTCGCTTTATGATTGGCAGCTTGTGCGTATATTGGTTGAGCAAGAAGTAGCATATTGCATCCATATCTTTTCATGAGGCTCAGCTTAGGAAAAAAGTTATACCTGCGGTGGAGTGTGTGTGGCTCTCATAGCTGATGAATAATTTGGGTGGTTTGAAGAGTCCTAAAACCATCCTATTGGTATAAGTGCTTAGAACCAGAATGCATTCACCTTTGGAGGGAACATAGCATTTGATGGTGGCACAAAGCACTTTGAGGTGTACTATCATTATGTTAGGAAGAGATGCTTTGTAGTCTGAATCAGTTTGATTTACGTTCTGAGACAAGAAAACCTTGGATAGTTGCTCATCAAAATTTTGGGCTTTTTCGTGGATTACTAATATTTTCTCATGAAGAGACCTCTTAAACAACAAGAGGGTAATGAAGTTTAGTAAAGCTTCAATGCCAAGCGACAATGTTAGAGTCTCATCGATACAAAGTCATTAGGAGAGGGTAAGATATGTAGTTTAGTAGCTTTTACGGACTAGAGACCAACGTGTAAAGAAAGTAGTTTAGTAGAGCAATTTTTCTCCCAAAGTTCAAGGTATAAAGAAAATAGCTACAATGCTATTGCCTCGGATATAATATAGTGAACATAAGTTTCCGAAGTGAAACGAGATACGTCATGAAAGTACTCCAAAGCTTAGCGGCATCCAACCATTATGTGATGAACGTGTACAAATCATGGGCTAAGTTACCAATTGTATCATTGAAAATTACTACACGAAATGTCTCAAAGGTACATCAAAGGTCTCAACAACTTTGAAAATTTCAGCCAAGCTCAATTGTCCATATAAATATCTAACGGTATCTATTTCATATAGAATTCTAGGTTTTGGATATAACCATTCGATAAAGCATTTGCCTATGAAGCAAAGACGAAACTTATGTTGGAAAAAAAAAAAAAATGGTATGTGCGATAGAACTTATGATGTGCATGGGATAGCCTAGCCTACTCTATTGGTATAGAGTAAATAAAAGAGGCCCAATCAGCCAAGTCATCAGGTCCACCTAGCCATATAGAAGGAAAAGTTTCAAGGAACGAAGGTGTTGCAAGATTGCATGCATGTAGTCAATCCCATCAAGTCGAGGGTTGTTATGCTCCATGTGCCTATGCTTCGCCAAAGCACACAGTGAGTGCATCGGTAACGAGATTAGTAGGCCCTCTACCAAATCACTAGGTCATCTATCGAAGAGGTCATACACTATCAATCTTAGAAAACAACTCATCACACGGAGTCCATTGTCTAGACACACATCAATAATTTTATCAATTGAGATTAACACATCCACATGAATGCATGTATTAAATATACGTAATTGATGTACAGAGTTCAAGTTTATAAATCCATGCTTTACACATACGCATGAATTGAGATTAGGGTCACTTATTCAATGATTTGTCTTATTAATTAGTTAAACAAGGCATTAATTAGTTAAATAAGGCAATGTGGCGAGTCTATCCGAGTAATACCTTAGGACCATTGAATCTAAATATTTTCTAGTAATGTTTGGTCAGTCTAACCCTTTTGGTTTATGGGATACCAGAATCTAGGGATACTATACCTTCACTTCTTCTTTCAATACATTCAAGTCGGGGAGATTTGGCTAAACACATCACACCCACAAACTTTGTCGGATTTGCAGTCCACTACGGATTTTGTCTCCAGAAATATGCCTTGAGAAATTGTCGGGTTTTGTCGACTACGGCTTTTGCAGTCGCCCTCCCGACGGCAGCCATTCCTCAACATAAAAGGAAGCGCACGTTGATCTGAAAGCACTCGAACCACATTTCTCAGCCACTTGAGTTGTTTTCTGCGTTCAGTTCTGCTTCTACGATTGCCCTCTCATTCGCGTTTCACAACTCTATTGTGCAATGGCCCGTACTAAGCAGACGGCCCGCAAATCAACAGGAGGCAAAGCTCCTCGCAAGCAATTGGCCAGCAAAGCTGCCCGCAAGTCGGCCCTGACCACTGGCGGGGTCAAAAAGCCTCGTCGTTACAGGCCGGGAACGGTTGCGCTAAGGTGTGCGAAATCTCTCCTGATGTCTATTGAGTCTTCTCTTGTTTGCGCAAGTCGCAGTATTTGATATATTGATCTCAATCTACAGAGAAATCCGTAAATATCAGAAGAGCACAGAGCTCTTGATTCGGAGGCTTCCGTTCCAACGACTTGTTCATGAGATTGCCCAAGATTTAAAGGTATGACTCAATGGTTTTCGGGTTTCCTTGCGTTTCAATTCTCGTTTTTTGGTATGAACTGTGTATTTCGTCAGACGGACTTGCGCTTTCAGAGCCATGGTGTGTTGGCTTTGCAGGAAGCCGCTGAAGCATACCTTGTGGGTCTTTTTGAAGATACGAACTTGTGTGCTATTCACGCGAAAAGGGTTACTATAATGCCTCAAGATATCCAGCTTGCAAGGCGTATCCGTGGCGAGAGAGATTGATTACATTTTCATTTCATACACACGGGAAGGAGCTCAAGCGGAGTGGGAAGCTGCTCCTTCTGCATAGTGAGAGGATTAATGGTAGTAGCAGGGATTCTTTGTGTGTAAAGAAAACATTTAAGTTTGCACTAGCTTATATTTTGCGACTAAGGATTCTTTGTGTGTAGAGATTCACGACGGTGCGAAGCGTTTTTTTTTTTTTTTTTTTAATATAAAGGAAGTTCGGCATTAGCCTACTCTCCCGGACTTGAATTAAATACATAAACAAAACTACAATAGAAGGGGACTAGTGCCCACGGGACCCCCCGAGTCCCACAAAGCAGGGGAAGCTTGTATAGAGCCTAGGTTGCATTACAAAGAAGGTTAATCACCCTCTCATCGCCCTCATGCGGGGCCCATTTGGGTTTGAGCTTGTTGTTGATCAAAAGGAGGACTTGATGGTGCCTCAAGGGGGGGGATTTCTTACTGTTAACAATCCTTTTGCCAAGGAGGAATAGTGATTTCTCAATCGACCACTCCCTGGGGGGATCACCGAAGTTGAGAGCACATCTTTCCCGCCATATTTTCCACAGGACTTCCCCTCTGATGGCGTTCCAGAGTGCCGCGGAGCAGCCGATCGCTTCTCCCAAAAGGACTTGTTTCCAACTAAGCTGATTTTGAAGTCTAATTTTCATTCCAACCGTCTGCCAGATTCTGTTGGAGTTGGGGCAAGTAAAGAAGATGTGTGGGACATCTTCGATAGACCGGTGGCAGCGTTTGCACCAAGGAGGGATCCCACAAAGTTTGCTAGCCTTATGGTTGGTCCAAATTCCTCGATGAAGAATTTGCCATAAGAGGACAGACTTCTTAATTTCTATAAGGGGGTGCCAGATCAACGGCTGTCTGATAAGATGTAACAACTTGTTTGACTGATACAAATGAGAGCATTTAACAAGCTTGAGGACTAAAGAAGCAACGCTTCGCACCGTCCGAAGCCAGTCTAGGCTTTGGACGGTGCGAAGCGTTGCTTCTTTAGTCCTCAAGCTTGTTAAATGCTCTCATTTGTATCAGTCAAACAAGTTGTTACATCTTATCAGACAGCCGTTGATGGCTGATAAATGTTGATGTTTTTCATGGTGAGATCTTATAAGTGTTCGTGGATATCCGCGATTTCCGTGTGCACATCTTATTCCATAACGGGGAATATTTTCAGTACTTGCAAGTGACTCCGTGCAATTAGTGTTCTACCCTTTTCTCTGTCGAGTATCTGCAATAAGTTTTGGGGAGTGTTCACTGCCAAGATGCTCTTAACAGTTGGATTTCGATTTTATTGTTCTATCTTTCCTTCACTACCAGCTCTCAATCACTCGTCATAATATTGTTTATGTAAAGTTAAAAGGGTTCCATATTGTATCTGTCGCACAACTTTTCAGTAGACATTGATGGTAGAGATCTTTCTTCTGAGAAAGGCGAGTTCTTACTGGTTATCCAGCGACTTCAATCCTCTCTCTATACTCTTACCAAGAGTCGGAAAAGCTTGCTTTTGTTGGGATCATATTTAAGCCAAAAACAAAAATATCGATCACTCGGAATAATTTGTTTATGCAAAACTTTTGATCATATACAATCCGAATCAGATAGTGTGATTGTCTCTTGAGGTGTTTGCTTGAAGCTATGGACCAAGGATGCAGTGTTATGCATGATATCACTCTAAGAGAACTCTAAGATAAATCCTTCTAGCAACTAGTAGATGTCCCAAAAATGATCTTGATGTAGTGGTTGGACCCACATGAAGGCAATGTCTTCATCCCCAGATGCGTGCACAGAGTTTTCATGCTCACGTTATTGCTTTTGATGCTCGTGCCTACTAGAAAGCTCAACAAAAGTACAGAGAGAGGGAGAGAGAGATGATAACAAAGAAATAGTGCCCGATTTATGAACTTTTTGAACCACTCAATGCTCATGTCATAGAATTAATTTTTGATAGCTTGTATATATGCCTATAAACCTAAGAAGCCACTCATTTGTGTATACTCTCTTGGTACTACATTCAGAATTATGTTGTTCTCCTAGATTCTTCTTCTCCTTTTTGTTTTTCCCACGCTTTCACAAACCTCAAACTCCAACAATTGTTATCACAACAGGCATCCAATTTCTCTAGGATAGTATCATATGAAAATCAGTGAGCATATTGGGGGTGATAAGGAGTATCACAATGAGTATGCAAGAAATTTCTTTCTTTTATGCCAAACATATATAAGCATCAAAGACATTTCTTTTATGCGCAGTGTAGTATAGTTCATTAATAGTATTGTATCATCGGCCATGTCTTGGATAGTGATTCACTTTGTATTTGATTTTGTGATTGCTGCTTTTAACTTTCTGTAGAAATAATACTTGTGGGTGTGTGTGTTAGAGAGAGAGAGAAATTGCAGCTTGGTAAAATGGATGCACGCAAGTAATTAGTGAAGAGAAAGAATCCGTGATGCATATGTGAATCATAGGTTTTTCTTATCATTAATCAGATAGCCGTTGATGGCTGATAAATGTTGATGTTTTTTATGGTGAGATCTTATAACTGTTGGTGGATATCCGCGATTTCCATATGCACATCGTATTCCATCACGGGGAATATTTTCAGTACTTGCAAGTTAGTCCGTGCAATTAGTGTTCTACCCTTTTCTCTGTCCAATAGCTACAACGATTTTTGGGGAGTGTTTACTGCCAAGGATGCTCTTAACAGTTGGAATTTGATTGTATTGTTTGATGTTCCTTTCACTACCAGCTCTGAATCACTCGTAATAATATGTTTATGTAAAGTTGCAAGGGTTCCATATTGTATTTGTTGTGCAATTTTGCATTAGACATTGATGGTAGAGATCTTTCTTCCGAGAAAGGTGAGTGCTTACTTGTTATCCAGCGATTGCAATCCTCTCTCTATACTCATACCAAGAGTCGGAAAAGCTTCCTTTTGTTGGGATCATATTTAAGCGAAAAACAAAAATATCAATCACTCGGAATAATTTGTTTATGCACAACTTTTGATCATATACAATCTGAATCAGATAGTGGGATTGTCTCTTGAGGTGTTTGCTTGAAGCTAGGGACCAAGGATGAAGTGTTATGCATGAAATCACTCTAAGAGAACTATGTGATAAATCCTTCTAGCAACTAGTTGATGTCCCTTAAATGATCTAACAAAATGACAAGCACCAAGGTGAGGAGATCGACCTCATAATTCTCCATCTGTGGAGATGTGACTCTGGTTGGATGAACTTGAGCAAGTGAACACATACATGGGTGAGTGGGTATCACAATTATATGCACACACATACACATGTGCACATACAAGGTAAGACAAAGAAAGAGAAAAATGGAATCTTCAATTATTAAACTCAAAACAAGTTTCCAATGCTCATGATTAGGTTCATTCTCCAACTAGCTAACCCCAAAAATGAACCATCTAAGTCTTTTATAGATTTATGACTAGCTTTGGCCTTGTTCCTACCAAGCACATGGCTTACTAAAAAAGTAGGTTCACTTGTTCATTTGAAGGCTCAAACAGGCTAAAAAAGATATGAAATTTCAGACTTACATTGTTTGATTGCTCAAGATTGAGGAATCTTGGGCTTGAACAAAAAGAGAATTAGATTTAGAATGAAGTGCTATTGTTGTTTTCTTTGACTTTGCTCTCTCTCGCCCCTTTTCCTCATGCTTCCTTGGCATGTCAAGCATCCTTCATCGTTAACAAATGTAAATGGCATGAATGGTGAATTTGGTGACTCAGATAACAAGGTATGCCAAGGTCTATGACTTCTTCGCCATCTTAAACATAAGCCTCCAAGGGAGCTGTACATGGGAATTATCAATGTTTTGAGCAATTGCTTACTCTTTTGCCTTTAAGAGTGCTTTGATACCAACCTCATCAACTAGACTGTTAGGAATACCACTCGCTGGAGATGTGACTCTCTTCCAAACCTTATGCCTCTATATATATCTCTTCAATCAATGATAACCATGACACTAACTGAAGTTGACCTCTGCATGTATGATCTACAACTCTCCTTTCAAACCTTCCACTATAATCCAGTAGTGGTAATGTACTCGAGAATCAAGTTAAGTATCTTTCGGCACAAATAAACTCATGTTGTGTCACTCAAACAAAATGATAAGCACCAAGGTGAGGAGATCGACCTCGTAATTCTCCATCTACGGAGATGTGACTCTGGTGGGATGAACTTGAGCAAGTGAACACATACATGGGCGAGTAGGTATCACAATTATATGCACACACATACACATGTGCACATACAAGGTAAGACAAAGAAAGAGAACAATGGAATCTTTAATTATTAAACTCAAAACAAGTTTGCAATGCTCATGATTAGGTTCATTCTCCAACTAACTAACCCCAAAAATGAACCATCTAAATCTTATATAGATTTATGACTAGCTTTGGCCTTGTTCCGACCAAGCACATGGCTTACTAAAAAAAAAGGTTCACTTGCTCATTTGAAGGCTCAAACGGGCTAAAAAAAGTATGAAATTTCAGACTAACATTGTTTGATTGCTCAAGATTGAGGAATCTTGGGCTTGAAAAAAAAGAGAATTAGATTAAGAATGAAGTGCTATTGTTGTTTTCTTTGACTTTGCTCTCTCTGGCCCCTTTCCCTCATGCTTCCTTGGCTTGTCAAGCATCCTTTATCGTTAACAAATGTAAACGGCAGGAATGGTGAATTTGGTGACTAGGATAACAAGGTATGCCAAGGTCTATGACTTCTTGACCATCTTAAACATAAGCTTCCAAGGGAGTTGTACGTGGGAATTATCAATCTTTTGATCAATTGCTTACTCTTTTGCCTTTAACAGTGCTTTGATACCAACCTCATGAACTAGACTGTTAGGAATATCACTCGGTAGAGATGTGACTCTCTTCCCAACCTTCTGCCTCTATATATAGCTCTTCAATCAATGATAACCATGACACTAATTGAAGTTGTCCTCTGCATGTATGATCTACAACTCTCCTTCCAAACCTTCCACTATAATCTAGTAGTGGTAATGTACTCGAGAATCAAGTTAAGTATCTTTCGGCACAATAAACTCATGTTGTGTCACTCTAACAAAATGACAAGCACCATGGTGAGGAGATCGACCTCGTAATTCTCCATCTGCGGAGATGTGGCTCTGGTGGGATGAACTTGAGCAAGTGAACACATACATGGGTGAGTGGGTATCACAATTATATGCAAACACATACACATGTGCACATACAAGGTAAGACAAAGAAAGAGAACAATGCAATCTTCAATTATTAAACTCAAAACAAGTTTTCAATGCTCATGATTAGGTTCAATCTCCAACTACGTAACCCCAGAAATGAACCATCTAAGTCGTTTTATAGATTTATTACTAGCTTTGGCCTTGTTCAGATTAAGCACATGGCTTACTAAAAAATTAGGTTCACTTGCTCATTTGAAATCAGGTTCACTTGCTAAAAAAAGTATGAAATTTCAAACTTACATTGTTTGATTGCTCAAGATTGAGGAATCTTGGGCTTGAACAAAAGCAGAATGAGATTTAGAATGAAGTGCTATTGTTGAGTTCTTTCACTTTGCTCTCTCTCTGGCCCCTTTTCCTCATGCCTCCTTGGCGTGTCAAGCATCCTTCATCGTTAACAAATGTAAACGGCACGAATGGTGAATTTGGTGACTCGGATAACAAGGTATGCCAAGGTCTATGACTTCTTTGCCATCTTAAACATAAGCCTCCAACGGAGCTGTACGTGGGAATTATCAATCTTTTGATCAATTGCTTACTCTTTTGCCTTTAACAGTGCTTTGATACCAACCTCATAAACTAGACCATTAGGACTACCACTCGCTAGAGATGTGACTCTCTTCCCAACCTTATGCCTCTATATATAGCTCTTCAATCAATGATAACCACAACACTAATTGAAGTTGACCTCTACATGTATGATCTGCAACTCTCCTTTCAAACCTTCCACTATACTCCAGTGGTGGTAATGTACTTGAGAATCAAGTTAAGTATCTTCTGGCACAAATTAACTCATGTTAATTTAAAATAGGAGGCTCTAGAGCTCTTTGATTGAAATGCATGCTCCATGCTCCTCATGGGATTAGAACCCAAGACCTCCTGCTTCCCATCCTTGAGACTTCACCACTATGCTAAGTGCGTTTATTATTTTAGAGAGAACATGAGCCCATTAATAAGTGTAGTATGAAGATATTTAATCGTTGATGAGAATGAAAAAACAATGTTTGATTTATGACCTATTCACACTAATAAGATTTGATATCATAGAATTAGCTTATAATAGCTTGTATATATGACGATAACTTTAACAAGCCACTTATCTTTGTATATTCACTTGGTACTACAATCAATACTCTGTTGTTCTCCTAGATTATCCTTCTTCCTTATGTTGTTCCCATGCTTTCACAAACCTCAAACTCCTACAATTGGTATCACAAATATCTGATTTCTCTAGAGAAGTGTGGACATCCCTATAGTCATAATCTCAAAATCACACAAGACTCAGTGAGCATACTCTGGGTGATAAGGACTATCATAGTGATCATGCAAGCAATCTCTTCCTTTTATGAAAAACCTATATACACCAATACAAGCATCTCAAAGTGGCTACATGTCTAGAGGAGCTTGAATAGGTATTTCTTATCAAGGTTCTGTGATACAGTAAATTTTTGGCATCAAGGTATTAAGTTAGTGGACATGGCTAAAAGTTAGGATGTATTCCATATGTTGAATATTGACTATAAGCTCGATGGTACCAATTACCCATTGTCGGCATACATTATGTGACATGTGTTGGTCACAAAAGTCCTATGCAGTAGTGTGGAGGGTGTTGAAAATGCATAATATGTGTGCAAATATAGTCCTTAAGGATAGAGAGCAAGTTTGATCAGATGGCAAAGATGAATGGATAGCTTTGTCTATCAAACATGCCATTCTTTCTCACATTCACTTCTACAAGACAACACAAGATGCTTGGGATACTCTTATTTAAAGCACTTGCCTATGAAGCAAAGACGAAACCTATTTTGGAAAAGAAAGAAAAAATGGTATGTGCGATAGAACTTATGATGTGCATGGGATAGCCTAGCCTACTCTATTGGTATAGTGTAAATAAAAGAGGCCCAATCAGCCAAGTCATCAGGTCCATCTAGCCATATATATAGAAGGAAAAGTGTAATAAAGTAAGTCTATGATCCAAGGGTCTGGCCGGTTCAGACAGATCTGAAATCGGACACCGTTTGGTCATCCGTGTGTATGACCAAAGATCTCGAGTCTAGAAGGAAAAGTGTAATAAAGTAAGTCTATGATCCAAGGGTCTGGCCGGTTCAGACAGATCTGAAATCGGACACCGTTTGGTCATCCGTGTGTATGACCAAAGATCCGTGTGAAGGACGAGGTCTTGGGTTCAATCCCCATGGGGTACATGGGAAGAGTATTTTGCCCAAAGAGCTCTATAACCTTCTAGAAGCATCCACTGAGACACTTGGCGCACATGTAGTTACATGGCTGACACTTGGATGGTTAGTATCCACCTGCCCAAGAAGGCAGTCCCCTGAAGAGAGCTATATATAGAGGCATTTGGTTGGGAGGAGAGTCATCTCTCAAGCATGTGGTGGTCGTAATCCTTGTCCTCTTGCAAAAAGTCTCAAGGAATGAAGGTGTTGCAAGATTGCATGCATGTAGTCAATCCCATCAAGTCGAGGGTTGTTATGCTCCATGTGCCTATGCTTCGCCAAAGCACACAGTGAGTGCATCGGTAACGAGATTAGTAGGCCGTCTACCAAATCACTAGGTCATCTATCGAAGAGGTCATACACTATCAATCTTAGAAAACAACTCATCACGCGGAGTCTATTGTCTAGACACACATCAATAATTTTGTCAATTGAGATTAACACATCCACATGAATGCATGTATTAAATATACGTTATTGATGTACAGATTTCAAGTTTATAAATCCATGCTTTACACATACGTATGAATTGAGATTAGGGTCACTTACTGAATGATTTGTCTTATTAATTAGTTAAACAAGACATTAATTAGTTAAAGAAGGAAATGTGGCGAGTCTATCCGTGTAATACCTTCGGACCATTGAATCTAAATATTTTCTAGTAATGTTTCGTCAGTCTAACCTTGGTTTATGGGAAATTTGGCTAAACATATCACACCCACAAACTTTGTCGGATTTTTGTCTCCAGTACGGTTTTTGTCTCCAGAAATATGCCTTGAGAAATTGTCGGGTTTTGTCGACTACGGCTTTTGCAATCGCCCTCCCGACGGCAGCCATTTCTCAACATAAAAGGAAGCGCACATTGATCTGAAAGCATTCCAACCAGATTTCTCAGCCACTGAGTTGTTTTCTGCATTCAGTTCTGCTTCTACGATTGCCCTCGCATTCGCGTTTCACAACTCTATTGTGCAATGGCCCGTACGAAGCAGACAGCCCGCAAATCAACAGGAGGCAAAGCTCGTCGCAAGGAATTGGCCAGCAAAGCTGCCCGCAAGTCGGCCCTGAACACTGGCGGGGTCAAAAAGCCTCTTCATTACAGGCCGGGAACGGTTGCGCTAAGGTGTGCGAAATCTCTCCTGATGTCTATTGAATCTTCTCTTGTTTGCGCAAAGAGCAGTATTTGATATCTTGATCTCAATCTACAGGGAAATCCGTAAATATCAGAAGAGCACAGAGCTCTTGATTCGGAGGCTTCCGTTCCAACGACTTGTTCGTGAGATTGCCCAAGATTTAAAGGTATGACTCAATGGTTTTCGGGTTTCCTTGTGTTTCAATTCTCCTTTTGTGGTATGAACTCTGTATTTCTAATTATTCGACAACATGCAATTTCGTAAGACGGACTTGCGCTCTTAGAGCCATGCTGTGTTGGCTTTGCAGGAAGCCGCTCAAGTATACCTTGTGGGTCTTTTTCAGGATACGAACTTGTGTGCTATTCACGCGAAAAGGGTTACTATAATGCCTCAAGATATCCAGCTTGCAAGGCGTATCCGTGGCGAGAGAGATTGATTACATTTTCATTTCATACACACGGGAAGGAGCTCAAGCGGAGTGGGGAGCTGCTCCTTCTGCATAGTGAGAGGATTAATGGTAGTAGCAGGGATTCTTTGTGTGTAAAGAAAACATTTAGGTTTGCAGGAGCTT
Source organism: Ceratopteris richardii (assembly GCA_020310875.1). Taxonomy (NCBI): domain Eukaryota; kingdom Viridiplantae; phylum Streptophyta; class Polypodiopsida; order Polypodiales; family Pteridaceae; genus Ceratopteris; species Ceratopteris richardii. The sequence continues at coordinate 98,863,425 of CM035419.1, read as the reverse complement.
ATATTTTGTGACTAAGGATTCTTTGTGTGTAGAGATTCACGATGGTGCGAAGCGTTGCATCTTTAGTCCTAAAGCTTGTTAAATGCTCTCATTTGTCTGAGTCAAACAAGTTGTTACATCTTATCAGATAGCCGTTGATGGCTGATAAATGTTGATGTTTTTCATGGTGAGATCTTATAACTGTTGGTGGATATCCGCGGTTTCTGTGTGCACATCTTTTTCCATAACGGAGAATATTTTCAGTACTTGCAAGTAACTCCGTGCAATTAGTGTTCTATTCTTTTCTCTGTCGAGTATCTGCAATGAGTTTTGGGGAGTGTTCACTGCCAAGATGCTCTTAACAGTTGCAATTCGATTGTATTGTTTTATGTTCCTTTCACTACCAGCTCTCAATCACTCGTCATAATATGTTTATGTAAAGTTATAAGGGTTCCATATTGTATATGTTGCACAACTTTGCATTAGTCATTGATGGTAGAGATCTTTGTTCCGAGAAAGGCGAGTGCTTACTGGTTATCCAGCGACCTCAATCCTCTCTCTATACTCTTACCAAGAGTCGGAAAAGCTTGCTTTTGTTGGGATCATATTGAAGCCAAAAACAAAAATATCAATCACTCGGAATAATTTGTTTATGCACAACTTTTGATCATATACAATCGGAATCAGATGGTCTGATTGTCTCTTGAGGTGTTTTCTTGAAGCTATGGACCAAGGATGCAATGTTATGCATGATATCACTCTAAGAGAACTCTGTGATAAATCCTTCTAGCAACTAGTTGATGTCCCTAAAATGATCTTGATGTAGTGGTTGGTGCCACATGAAGGCAATGTCTTCATCCCAAGATGCGTGCACAGAATTTTCATGCTGACAATATTGCTTTTGATGCTCGTGCCTACTAGAAAGCTCCACAAAACTACAGAGAGAGGGAGAGATAGAGACAGAGAAAGAGAGAGAGAGAGAGAGAGAGAGAGAGAGAGAGAGAGAGAGAGAGGTGAACGTATTCTTAATTGTAGTATAAAGATATTTTTTCTTAGACGATAAGGAAGAAATAGTGCCTCATTTATGAACTTTTTGAAACACTCAATGCTCATGTCATAGAATTAATTTTTGATAGCTTGTATAGATGCCTATAACCCTAACAAGCCACTCATGTGTGTATACTCTCTTATTACTACATTTAGTATTCTGTTGTTCGTCTAGATTCTTCTTCTTCTTTTTGTTTTTCCCACGCTTTCACAAACCTCAAACTCCAACGATTGTTATCACAACAGGTATCCAATTTCTCCAGGATAGTAGCATATGAAAATCAGTGAGCATACTGGGGGTGATAAGGAGTATCACAATGAGTATGCAAGCAATGTCTTTCTTTTATGCCAAACATATATATGCATCAAGCTATTTATTTAGTGGTCATGGTTGAAGGTGAAGATGTATTCCCGTTGTTTCGTATTGACGACAAGCTACATGTGCCAATTACCCTTTAGCCGACAAGTCCGAAGACATTTCTTTTATGCGCAGCGTAGCATAGTTCATTAGTAGTATTGTATCATCGGCCATGTCTTGGATAGTGATTCACTTTCTATTTGATTTTGTGATTGTTGCTTTTAACTTTTTGTAGAAATAATACTTGTGTGTGTGTGTTAGAGAGAGAGAGTGAATGCAGCTTGGTTAAATGGATGCACGCAAGTAATTAGTGAAGAGAAAGAATCCCTGATGGCATATAGCATATGTGAATCATAGGTTTCTCTTACGATTTATCAGACAGCCGTTGATGGCTGATAAATGTTGATATTTTTTATGGTGAGATCTTATAACTGTTGGTGGATATCTGCGATTTCCGTGTGCACATTGTATTCCATCACGGGAAATTTTTTCAGTACTTGCAAGTTACTCCGTGCAATTTTTGTTCTACCCTTTTCTCTATCGAGTAGCTGCAATGAGTTTCGCGGAGTGTTTACTGCCAAGGATGCTCTTAACAGTTGGAATTCGATTGTATTGTTTTATCTTCCTTTCACTACTAGCTCTGAATCACTCGTAATAATATGTTTATGTAAAGTTATAAGGGTTCCATATTGTATCTGTTGCGCAACTTTGCATTAGCCACTGATGGTAGAGATCTTTCTTCAGAGAAAGGAGAGTGCTTACAAATTACCTAGCGATTTCAATCTTCTCTCTATACTCTTACCAAGAGTCGGAGAAGCTTGCTTTTGTTGGGATCATATTTAAGCGAAAAAAAAAATCCTTCTAGCAACTAGTTGATGTCCCTAAAATGATCTTGATGTAGTGGTTGGAGCCACACCAAGGCAATGTCTTCATCCCAAGATGCGTGTACATAGTTTTATGCGGAGAATATTGCTTTTGATGCGAGTGCCTACTAGAAAGCTCCACAAAACTACAAAGAGGGGGGGGGGGAGAGAGAGAGAGAGAGAGAGAGAGAGAGAGAGAGAGAGAGAGAGAGATAAACCTATTCTGAATTGTAGTATAAAGATATTTTATCCTAGATGAGAACAAAGAAATAGTGCCTGATTTATGAACTTTTGAACCACTCAATGCTCATGTCATAGAATTAATTTTTGGTAGCTTGTATACATGCCTATAACCCTAAAAAACCACTCATTTTTGTATACTCTATTGGTACTACATTCAGTATTCTGTTGTTCGCCTAGAATCTTCTTCTTCTTTGTGTTTTTCCCACGCTGTCACAAACCTCAAACTACAACAATTGTTATCACAATAGGTATCCAATTTCGCTAGGATAGCATTGACATCCCTGTCGTCAAAACCTAGAATTCATATGGAAATTAGTGAGCATATGCAGGGTGATAAGGAGTATCACAATGACTATGCAAGCAATTTCTTTCTTTTATGCCAAACATATATATGCATCAAGGTATTTATTTAGTGGCCATGGTTGAAGGTGAGGATGTACTCCCTTTGTTGCCTACTGATGACAAGCTAGATATGCCAATTATCCGTAGTGTACCGTAGTTCATAAGTAGTATTGTATCATCGGCCATGACTTGGATAGTGATTCACCTTATATATGATTTTGTGATTGTTGCTTTCAACTTTCTATAGAAATAATACTTGATTGTGTGTGTGTGTGAGAGAGAGAGAGACAAAGAGAGAAAGAGAGAGACAGAGATAGAGAGAGAGAGAGAGAGAGAGAGAGAGAGAGAGAGGGATAGAGAGAGAGAAAAGAGCTTGGTAAAATGGATGCACGCAGGTAATTAGTGAAGAGAGAGAATCCCTTGTTGTATATAGCATATGTGAATCCTAATTATAGAAAAACTATAGAGAGGGAGTGAGAGAGAAAGAGAGAGTGAGAGGGCAAGTACGAGAGATAGAGAGAGAGAAAGAGAGAGAGAGAGAGAAAGAGAGAGAGAGAGAGAGAGAGAGAGAGAGAAAGAAACAGAGAGATAGAGTACTTTAATCAAGGAAGTACTTTAAATTCTATAAATAAAATATCATAAACTCACATCCAAGATTCCTCGTTATTTCTTTTGTTTTTTGCTCCATCATCCCATGTAATGGTCAAATTATCAACATATATACAAATGAAAATAGTTTTGCTATCGTCCTTCTTCACAAAGAGTGATGAGTCTACAAGACTTTGATTTTATTCACAATTCTCCAAGTAGTCCACAAGTTTTTAGTTCTAAGCCCTATGGGCTTGCTTGAGTCCATAAAGATCCTTCTTAAGCCTACATACATGATGTGGAAAGCTCTCATCATCAAAGCCTTGGGGCTTCTCCAAGAGGACTACCTCTTCAAGATCTCCATTTAGGAAAGCATTCTTCACATCCAACTTGTACATCTTCCAACTTTTTGAGGCTGAAATTGCACACAAAATCCTTATGGTAGAAATCTAAGCTACTAGAATAAATGTTTCTTCAAAGTTTTTGCCATAGGTTTGAGTAAAACCTTTGGCAACTAACCTCGCCTTATACCTAGAGATGCTACCATCTACATGCCTCTTTACCTTATACTCTCATTTGTTACGAATGACTTTCATGTCCTTTGTTCTTGGCACCAATGATCAAGTATCATTTTTTCAAGTCCCTTGACTTCCTGCTCCATGGTTTCAATCCATTCCGGATGCTTATTTGATTCTTCAAAAAAGTTAGGTTCTTCCCATGCTATAACTTGACTCATGTAGGCATAGTGTCTTGCAATGAATGAATCATACCTTAACCTTTGAAAAGGTATATAACCCTATTGGATGAGCTTACCTCACCAAATCTCCTCCTCCTTGGTTTAGATGCTTTAAATCTTGGAGTTTATAATTCCCCCATATCTTTGTCACTTGTAGATTCCATGTCTACCCATCATGGTCTTCATCATGTGCCTTTTACTTTCCTTTGGTAACTTCCTTCACTTCAATAAGCTTCATTCCTTGTCCTTCCATGCAAAGCTTATATAGTACTCACCTCTGATAGTATGATTGAAGTGGTTGGATCACTTATCTCCATGCTTTGTTGTTGTTCTTTGCACTTCTTCTCGACTTCAAATGCATTGTCAACTTATAACACATCTTTGATACCATACCAAGACAACAAATCATAAAATATTACATCCGTATACAGCTTACGATCTTTGGTGCAAGGGTTATAGCATCTAAAACCCTTTTTCTCTAAAGAGTATCCAAGTTATATACACCAATCTACCTTCGGGTCTTACTTGTGTCTCAATTATTGAGGTATGTGAAAGGTTGGGTTTCTTACCACAAAAAGCTTCATAAGTTGTAACTCCATGTACTCTTGAGGTTGAATACCAATTCATAATGTATATGACTATATTTGCTTCATCAACCTAATAAGAATTAGGAACATTCACTTCATTTAACAAAGCTCTAGCCACTTCTTCTATGTATCTCTTCTTTCTCTCTACCACCCCATTTTGTTGAGGTGTATACCTTCTAGTAAAGTGCCTTTTGATGCCATACACATGTAGAAATTTGGAAAATTTATTTGAAAAATACTCTCTCCCTCAATCCGATCTCAGATTCTTTATATACTTCCCTGTCTCCTTCTCCACTAGGTTTTGGAACCTCTTCAAGTGATGAAACACCTCTAACTTTGACGTCATGTAATACATCAAAACAAACCACTTGAATGATCATCTATAAATGTGATAAAATATCTATTGCCTCCAATGTATGGTTCCCTTGTAGGTCACCATACACGAGTATGTATGAGATTCCACACTTCATTGCTCACAAGTGCTCGTTTTTTGAATGGAAATCTGCTTTGTTTCCCTAATTGCCAAGCACGACACAAATGGTGCATATTCTGAGATGTATGATCAAGTAGAACAGTCACCAAGTCCTTCGTTTGCATGTCCTTCATCTTTTGTAATTCTATGTGCCCATTTCTTTTATGATATAAGTTGATTCGTGCAATCTCTTTATTGCCATATGATAAGTAGACAGTCTGAGGGGTTGATGGCTTTACCTCCATGGTGAAGAGTCTTCCTTGCTTCTTTACTTTTGCTAGGAGCTTTTGTTCATACATTGGGTCTTCAACAAGACATCATTGATCATTGAACCTCACCTTATAACCTCTTTCAACCATTTGGCCTACCGAAACCAAATTCTTTGAGATCCATTCAATGCAACATCTCCCACATGTGTAATCTTGTGCCCAATGTCATCCCCTATGTCTACATGTCCTTGAGCGATGGATGAGTCTAAATTAAAGAAAAATTCTTTATTGCAACTCATATGGTTGCTACAACCACTATCAATGTACCATGTTAAATCTAAATTGTCTCTTTCACTTGACCCATACATCATAAAAAAGTTCTCATTCTTTGAATTTGTTGAATTACTAGCATCATTACCTTCCTTCCTTTTGTATCCTTGATTTCCTCATCCTTTGGAACAACAATCTCTTGCATAATGTCCCTATTTTAAATAATTGTAGCATTCTCTATTGAAGGCTTCTCTTCCATGTGATCTTCCTCCTTATCATCTACTCCTCTTCCTTTCTCTCCCTCGGCCTTGGGCTTGTAGTCCACCTCTTTTGCCTTTGCCTCTATCACACTTACATGCACATACATACACATGTGCACATACAAGGTAAGACATAGAAAGAGAACAATGGAATCTTTAATTATTAAACTCAAATCAAGTTTAGAATGCTCAAGAGTAGGTTTGCTCTCCAACTAGTTAACCCCAAAAATGAACCATCTAAGTCTTTTTATAGATTTCTCACTAGGTTTGGGCTAGTTCAGACCAAGCACATGGCTTACAAAAAACTAGGTTCACTTACTCATTTGGAGGCTCAAACAGGCTAAAAAAGGTATGAAATTTCGAACATACATTGTTCGTTTCCTCAAGTCTGAGGAATCTTGGGCTTGAACAAAAAGAAGTTTATTCTACCAAAAGCAAGACTTAGAATGAAGTGTTGTTGTATATTGAATGTGCACAAAAATGATTGGTCAATTCATAAGATCTTCATTCGCTTCCTTGTCTCCTTGGCCCTCCTTGAACTTCTCTTTTACTTTGCTCTCTCTGGCCCCTTTTCCTCATTCTTCATTGGCATGTCAAGCATCCTTGATTGCAAACAAACACAAACGGCTCAAATGGTGAATTTGGTGACTCAGATAACAAGGTATACCAAGGTCTATGCCTTGTTCGCAACCTTAAAAGCCTCCAAGGTAGGTGTGGGTGGGAATTATTAATCTTTTGAGGAATTGCTAACTTATTTGCCTTTAAGAGTGCTTTGATACCAAACTCATGAATTAGATTATTAGGACTACCACTTACTAGATATGTGAATCTCCTGCCCACCTTATGCCTCTCTATATAGGCCTTGGATCAATGATAACTAGAAGAATAACTTAAGTTGAACTGCATGTATAATCTACAACTCTCATTTCAAACCTTCCACTAGAATCCAATAGTGGTAGGTTTACTCAACAATCAAGATAACTATATTTGGGCACAAGTTATCTGACGTTAATTGAATTTCGAAGGCTCTAGAGCTCTTTGAGCAAGATGCTTGCCCCATGATACTCATGGGGTTTGAACACAAGACCTCCTCCTTCCCATCCTTGACACTTAACCACTATGCTAAGTGAATTTTTATTTTAGAGCACATGGACCTATTCTTAAGTGTAGTATGAAGATATTTAATCATAGATGAGAATGAAAAATCAATGTTTGATTTATGAGCTTTTAAAACTAGTCAGATGTTGATGTCATAATATTAGTTTATAATAGCCTGTACATATGTGTGTAACCTTAAGGAGCCACCTAACTGTGTATATTCACTTGGTACTACACTTAGTACTCTGTTGTTCTCCTAGATTCTTCTTCTTCCTTCTATTGTTCCCATGCTTTCACAAAGCTCAAACTCCAATAATTTGTATCACAGGTATCCAATTTCTCTATGGTAGTGTGGACATCTCTATAGTCATAATCTCAAAATCACACAAAAATCATTGAGCATATTGAGGGTGATAAGGACTATGACATTGACCATGCAAGTGGTTTTTTCCTTTATGCCAAGCACATATACACCAATACAAGCATCTCAAAACTTGCTACATGTCTAGAACAGCTTGAACAGGTATTTTTTTTTAACATTCTAGGATACAATCAATTTTCCGCATCAACGTATTTAGTTAGTGGCCATGGCTGAAAAGTATGGATGTATTCCATATGTTGGCTATTGAATATAAGCTCCATGGTACCAATTGCCCATTGTGGGTTTACATTATGTGACATGTGATGGTCGCAAAAATCCTATGGAGTATTGTGGAGGGTGTTGCAAATACATACTACACGTGCAAATATAGTGATTAAGGATAGAGAGAAAGTTCGATGGGATGGCAGAGATGCATAGAAACATGCATTGATAGCTTTGTCTATCAAACATGCCATACTTTCTCACATTCACTCCCGCAAGACAATACAAGATGCTTGATATACTCTTATAACATTATGCTAGGCAAGCAAGTTCTTGATTTATGTACGTATTACATGGTCCATACATTCAACTTTTTCTCTCTCAAATGAACGAGTTTATGCATAGCCAAGGTCTCAAAAGTACCTAGGTGGTTAAATGCGTCTTTTTTTACTTATCATGTACCCCATGTATTCGCTTGATTTATTATAAGGAGGGAACATTATCGCCATGTTTATATACTATTTCTTCCCGTACTCTGATTAGGCTCATTGTTCTAAAATGTATGTGTCCACAAGTGGTTTTCGCTTCACGATTGGCAGCTTGTGCATATATTGGTTAAGAAAGAAGTAGCATATTGTATCCACATCTTTTCATGAGGCTAAGCTTAGGAAATAAGTTATAGCTACGGTGGAGTGTGTGTGGCTATCATGGTTGATGAATGATTTAGGTGATTTGTAGAGTCCTAAAACCATCCTATTAGTAATAGTACTTAGAATCAGAATTCGTTGACATTTGGAGGGAACATAGCCCTTTGGACCATTGAAACTAGATGCTTTCGTGGAGTGCTTTTTCTAGTAATAATTCGTCCGTATGACCCTTGTTTTGTGAGATACCGAGATCCTAGGGATACTATACCCTTCAATTCTTCTTTCACTTCTTCTTCGTGTGTAAGGTACGAGTCAAAGACCTGTCGCCTTCAAACCCAAAGGCCATGCATTAAGCATGGAGGTGTTTCAACAGCCTTCTTCACTAAAAACATCAAACCCACAAACTTTGTCGGATTTGCAGTCCACTACGGTTTTTGTCTCCAGAAATATGTCTTGAGAAATTGTCGGGTTTTGTCGACATAAAAGGAAGCGCACGTTGATCTGAAAGCCACTTGGGTTGTTATTTACGTTCAGTTCTGCTTCTACGATTGCTCTCTCATTCGCGTTTAAGAACTCTATTGTGCAATGGCCCGCAAATCAACAGGAGGCAAAGCTCCCCGCAAGCAATTGGCCAGCAAAGCTACCCGCAAGTCGGCCCTCACCACTGGCGGGGTCAAAAAGCCTCGTCGTTACAGGCGGGGAACCGTTGCGCTCAGGTGTGCGAAATCTCTCCTGATGTCTATTGAGTCTTCTCTTGTTTGCGCGAGTAGCAGTATTTCATATCTTGATCTCAATCTACAGGGAAATCCGTAAATATCAGAAGAGCACAGAGCTCTTGATTCGGAGGCTTCCGTTCCAACGCCTTGTTCGTGAGATTGCCCAAGATTTAGAGGTATGACTCAAGGGTTTTCGGGTTTCCTTGCGTTTCAATTCTCCTTTTTCGGTATGAACTGCGTATTTCCAATTATTCATCAACATGCCATTTCGTCAGACGGACTTGCGCTTTCAGAGCGGAAGCCGCTGATGCATACCTTGTGGGTCTTCTTGAAGATACGAACTTGTGTGCTATTGACGCGAAAAGGGTTACTATAATGCCTAAAGATATCCAGCTTGCAAGGCGAATCCGTGGCGAGAGACCTTGATTGCATTTTCATTTCATACACACGGGAAGGAGCTCAAGCGGAGTGGGAAGGTGCTCCTTCAGCATAGTGAGAGGATTAATGGTAGTAGCAGGGATTCTTTTGTGTGTAAAGAAAACATTTAGGTGTGCAGTAGCTTATATTTTGTGACTAGGGATTCTTTGTGTATACAGACCAACGACGGTGCGAAGTGTTGCATCTTTAGTCTCTTCTTGGAAACGCAATCAAGCTTGTTATAATGCTCTCATTTCTCTGAGTCGAACAAGTTGTTACATCTTATCAGAGGTTTTTCTTACGATTTATCAGACAGTCGTTGATGGCTGATAAATGTTAATGTTTTTCATGGTGAGATCTTATAACTGTGCGTGGATTCCCGCGAATACATGTGCACATCTTATTCCATCACGAGGAATATTTTCTGCACTTGCAAGTTACACCGTGTAACTAGTGTTCTACCCTTTTCTCTGTCGAGTATCTCCAATGCGTTTGGGGAGTGTTCACTGCCAAGGATGCTCTTAACAGTTGGAATTTGATTGTATTCTTTTATCTTCCTTCCACAACCAGCTCTCAATGACTCGTAATAATATGTTTATGTAAAGCTAAAAGGGTAATATTGTATCTGTTGTACAACTTTGGATCAGACATTGATGCTAGAGATCTTTCTTCGGAGAAAGGTGAGTGCTTACTGGTTATCCAGGGACTTGAATGCTCTCTGTATACTCTTATCACTTTGTATATGATTTTGTGATCATTGCTTTCACTATTTATAGAAATTAGACTTCTTGAGAGAGAAAGAGAGAGAGAGAGAGAGAGTAGAGCTTGGTAAAATGGTTGCATGCACATAATTAGTGAAGAGAGTGAATCCCTGATGGCATATAGCATATGTGAATCCTAATTATAGACAAATTATAGAGAGGAAGTGAGAGAGAAACACAGCGAGTGAGTGAGAGAGAGAGAGAGAAATGGGAATTCAACACAATTTTTAAGAGGAATTTGCGAGACAATTTTCAGCAAGACTACAGAGATGATTTTCAGTAGGCCTACACTCATGTCATAGATTAAGTTTTCAATAGGTTATATACATGTGTGTAACCCTAACAAGCCATTTATCTCTCTATATTCATTTCTCTCTCTCTCTCTCTCTCTCTCTCTCTCTCTCTCTCTCTCTCTCTCTCTCTCTCCTCTCTCTCTCTCTCTCTCTCTCTCTCTCTCTCTCTCTCTCTCACTCTCTCTCTCTCTCTCTCTCTCTCTCTCTCTCTCTCTCTCTCTCTCTCTCTCTCCCCTTATGCCTCTCTGTCTTTCCCCCTCTCTTTCGGAACCTGCTTCTACATTCTTTCTCCCCATATCTCTCTCTCTCTCTCTCTCTCTCTCTCTCTCTCTCTCTCTCTCTCTCTCTCTCTCTCTCTCTCTCTCTCTCTCTCTCTCTCTCTCTCTTTTCCCCTCTCTTTTCAAAACCTACTTCTATATTCTTTCTCCCCACATCTCTCTCTCTCTCTCTCTCTCTCTCTCTCTCTCTCTCTCTCTCTCTCTCTCTCTCTCTCTCTCTCTCTCTCTCTTTCTCTCTCTCTCCTGCCCTCTTTTTCTATCTATCTATCTAACTTTTCCCTATGCACGCAATCTTTGTAATAGCAGAGAAAGTCTCAGTCTCTCTCTCTCTCTCTCTCTCTCTCTCTTCGTTCCTCTCTCTCCTTCTCTCTCAATCTATCTCCCTTTCTCTCTCTCTCTATCTCTCTATCTCTCCCTCTCTCTCCCCCTCTCCCTCCCTCACTCCCTCCCCCACCTCTCTCTCAGAGAGATAGAGAGAGGAGGAAAAGGAGAGAGAGAGAGAGAGAGAGAGATAGAGATATGGAGAGAGAAAGAGAGAGAGAGGGAAGAAGGGACAAAGAGAGGGAGAGAAAGAGAGAGAGAGAGAGAGAGAGAGAGGAGAGAGAGAGAGGGAGAGAGAGATGGATAGAGAGAGAGAGGTGGGAAAGGGAGGGAGGAGGAGGGAGAGAGAGAGGGAGAGATAGAGAGATAGAGACAGAGAAAGAGAAGGAGAGAGAGAGACGGAGAGAGAAGGAGAGAGAGAGAGAGAGAGAGAGAGAGAGAGAGAGAGAGAGAGAGAGAGAGAGAGAGAAAGAGAGAGAGACTTTCTATGCTATTCCAAAGATTCTATCCATACGGGAAAACTTGATAGATTGGTAGATAGATAGATAGAGAGATAGGGTGGGAGAGGGGAGAGAGAGATAGAGAGAGAAAGAGAGTGGTAGAGAAGGTAGATGAATTTGCAATAGCAGAAACTTTCCATAGTCGATGGATGTTTTTCTTAGAGCGCTTTACGAAGACATTAAAAGGGTTTGTTTGACAGAGAGCACGTCCAGAGGGTAGCATGGAAGAGGGATGGCTTGTACAAAAGTCTTTTGTATTCATAACTGAGTTTCTACGTATATCAGATCCCAAAATGCCTCGCTTATGGAGCGATGATGAAAATGTTCGTCTCGTAGGCGATGAGCCACAAGGTAAAGGATTGCAAAGAAAAATAGATGCAGCTTTCAGAGAGAAGGCAATGAAGTTTTGCATAGATAACTCTGAGCCTATGCAAAAGTGGTTAGAAAGGTATGATTTGCCAAGGAGACAAACCAAAAGGAAAGAGCTCAATTTCGAAGGAATCGCTATACTCGATTTTTACCTCTTCCAGAAAGTCTTCGACCTCTTCCACCTTTTCCAACGAGCAAATAGCTAGATACATCGGTTCCACAAGCAAAGGCTGCGGATGAAGATATCTCTAAAGAAGAACAAGAACTCGCAAAGAGATGTGATTGGGAGTATACTAAATACAGTGAACTATGGTCTCATGGACGACACTTTCGTATCGCATGAAGTGATAAAAATAGGTCTACTTTTGATAGTGGGATGATGGTGAACTTTTTGCAAAAAAGTAGAGCGAGTGCAAGAGATGATAATGCTCAAGAAGGCTAGCTAGATTATTATGGTGTGATTCAAGATACCTTGAATCTAACTTTTAGGACATTTGATTACTTTGTTTTTTATGTGAAATGGTTCAAAGTAGCCACCTTTGGAAGAAACGCAACAGTGAGGTGGGATAAAAGCGGTTCGCTTCAAGTCAACTCCACAAAATTATGGATGGATGAAAGAGATACATTTATACTTCCTGAAAACTATGAGCAAGTTGTTTTTATACCAAATTCCAAAGAAGCAGACATGCTATTTGTTTTACAAGTTGCCCCACGTAGTAGAAAAGATTGTGAGAACAAAGATGTAGAAGAAAGTCTATCTGTAGTGGACTCAGAGATTCATTCGATAGTCGAAGAGGAAGAGATTATTCTTTGAGGAGAAGAGGTCATTGAAGAAGACAAATTACAGGACGAAGCAATAGATGATGATCAGGAAGAAACGAGCATAGCAAGAAATTTAGAAGTCATCAATATAGAGATAGATATTCTCGATGCATCGGATCTCCAGGAGGATGCTACACTAGAGAATTTTTTAATCAAACACTTGTACATACTAATTTTTGTTTTTTTTTTTTGCTAGGTTTTTTTGTACACCATTATTTCTCTATGTTAACTTTATTATCACATGCTAATTATTTAAGATCTTTTGTTAGAGAGACCGATGGGAGGTAATCCTCCAATCACTCCATATTCCATGATAGAGGAGTAGTTCTTAGAGTTTATCTCTCAAGTACCTCCCACATATATGGCTCATGATCATGAGGACTCCAAGGTGTATAGTATCTGAGATGGAGCTCTGGTCATGGATGCCGCTGGCGAAGCAATGCGTGCATGTATACGACAGCTTTGCTCCATACACTTTGGACACTCTATCATGTTGAAATGGAGTGAACAAAATAAAGATTGGAAGAGTTATATCACACAGACGATTTATCACGAGATCTGACCAGTCCATGGATAGCCTCTTGTCAGTTCAGAGTGGATTCTGCACACCGCATATGAAGTTATGTCCCATCGACGATCCGAGGCTCGTGATGCTTTCAGAGCAAGCTTACCAAAGCCTATATGGTTAGATGATGAGGAGTGGGATATGACTCGCGACGAGCAACAGTAGACTCTTGACTGATATCGCCAGCAGCAACATGCCCCAACCACACGTTTAGATACGGTTGGATTGTCACACTTGGGCAGTGGCAGATATGACATGATGCATCACAAGTTTGTAAGTACCATTTGATTTACTGAATTTGTTTGTGTTAAGCTTCTCATGTATGTTCCTCTAATGTTTTATATATTTGTTGCAGGAGCTCGCAATGGGTCCTCCTCCAACATGAACGAGGGAGGCTTATGGATATCGTCATGGATTGACTACTAGGTTTTTAATTGTTCTTTTTAAATCTAATGTGAATTTATCTCATTTCATGAATTTCTTTGACAATGGTTTGCCACACTCTTGTACATGCTTCATTTATGAAATATATAACTCTTCTTGTACATGGTTCATGGTTCATGGTTCATTTTAGTTATCTCTTTTGTGTCCAATAATATTTTGTTTTATGAAATCATATTTCAGTTGACATTACAGTACACATCACATGTACTCGGTTTTTTTCTGGGCAGAGTGTATTGTCTTTTGCTAAGCAACATCATTGTAATGTTACTATAGCAAAAGACAACACATTTTGTCCAGAAAAAATTTACAGATATGGTCGTCGGTATAAATGACGCTACTCCTAGTAATGCCATCAGAATAAGTGTCAGTACACCCAGCACGCACCAGTATACACGACGGTACTTTCAGTAGTGACGTCGGTATAATCGTCGGTATCGACATCGATAATACCAACGTTTATACAGATGTATATAGTGATGCTCATGCCCACGCTTATACTGATGGCTATACCGGTGCTTTAGTACCGACGTGCATACTGACACCTACACCGACATTGGGGAAAAATACGTGCATTCATTTCCCTCGATAAAAACCTCGGTATACGACCGATCTGTTTTGTAGAGAGAGAGAGAGAAGAAAATAGAGAGAGAGAGATAAAGAGAGATAAGAAAAGAGAGAGAGAGAGAGAGAG
>CM035419.1:98826466-98843966 GCA_020310875.1 Ceratopteris richardii | reverse complement strand
CAAATCAGTCATCATACAATAATTGTAGGATTGTAGAGATGGATAGATAGTGATTTTATGCTTAGCATAGAGAGGAAAATAGAGAGACATAGAGAGGATCAGCAAAGATGGTTGTTGTGCAGCTATGGTGAGAGATTTTGATACATTAGAGAGAGAGAGAGATGGATAAGAGAGTGAGAGCAAGAGAGGGAAGAGATAGAGAGAGAGAAGGATACATTGAAAATGTTTGAGTGGTGTAGAGAGAGATATAGAGAGATGGAGAGAGAGGGATAGAGAGAGATAGAGTGAGAGAGAGAGAGAGAAACAAAGAAAGAGAGAGAGGAGGGAGAGAAGGATACATCCAGAAGGTTTGAGTGGTTTAGAGAAAGAGGGGAGAGAGAGAGAGAGAGAGAAACGGAGAGAGAGAGGGGGAAGAGAGAGAGGGCGAGAGAGGGAGAGATAGATAGAGAGAGGGAGAGAGGGAGAGAGAAATTAGTATTGTATCATCTGTCGTGACTTGGATAGTGTTTCACTTTGTAAATGAATTTTTTTTATCAATGCTTTCAACTTTCTATAGCATTAGACTTCTTGAGAGATAGAGAGAGACACATACAAAGAGAGAGAGGGACATACACACAGGGGGAGAGAGAGAAAAGAATCCTTGATGACATATTGCATATGTGAAAACTTATCATAGATAAATTATAGAGGGAGTGAGAGAGCAAGAGGGTGAGTGAGACAGAGAGAGAGAGTAAGAGAGAAAGAAATGAGCAAATCATTCATCGTACAATAATTATAGCGTTGCAGAGATTGATGGATAGTTCCTCTTTGCTTAGTGTAGAGGGTGAAATAGAGAGAAAGAGAAAAGATCAGCAAATATGGTTGTTTTGTAACTATGGAGAGAGATTGCAGAACATCAAAGAGAGAGGGCGAGAGGTAAGGGAAGGAGAAATGGAGGGAGGGAGGGAGGGAGAGATAGATAGATAGATAGAGAGGGGCAGAGAGAGGGAGTGAGGGAGGGAGGGCGGGAGGAGAGAGAGAGAGCGAGAGAGAGAGAGAGAGAGAGAGAGGGAGAGAGAGAGGCTTTTGTACACTTGCTCTATAAACATCAGGAGCCTCTAATGATTCATGGCATATCATCTCACATGCACTGTACTAAATCCACTCTAAGCTGACAACAAGGTGCCCATGTGGTGGCTAATAGGTGTAATAGATTGACTCTGTGATATAATTCTTAGGATCCTTGTCCGTTTCAATACATTTCACCATGAGAGAGTGTCCAAAATCTATGGAGCATAACTATTGTATGTGTTGATGCATGGCCTTTCCAGCCACATTCATCACTAGAGCTTCATCACATATGCGGTACACTTTGGACTCCTCATGGTCATGAGCACCCCAAGGTGTACGTGGTGTACTGTGTGGCATACCTACATCTGAGGTACTCTTTATAGGAGTAGAAGTGGGAGAGAACAACCTTCAAACTACCTCCACAACATCTAAATCCTCCAAAGCCACCTATAGGTCTATCTCTAGAACGTGGTCCTCAAAAGCTTAACCTTAATTGCTATGAGAGAGGAGAAAGGCCAGTACATGTCTGGTGCTGTGGTGTTGAAGGTGTCCATCAACTCGTGGAGCCACTAAAGGATGGGTGAGAGGGCAATCAGTGGATTTGTAAAGCGAGGAGTTATCTTGAAGGAAGTAGTCACGCCAATGGGAGAACCTCTGGGGGGGAGCAGTCCCGCGAAAAGGAGTACCTCCCGCGGGAGTAGTCCCACCAAAGGGAGTGGTGCCAACATGAGCACCACATGTGGGAGTGAGGTTGGGAGCGTGCTAATATGAATGATCAAGTACCGTGATGCTCTAGCCATATAAGTAGGAGGCAGCTGAGATATAAAATTTATAAAATGCTCCTCTATCATGGAGTGCAGAGTGATGGATGGGCTGTCTCCCATCGTGCTGTAGAACTGAAAACTCAAATAATTAGAGTATGATACAAATGATAATATAGAAAAATAATAGTGTACAAATAAATATTGCAAAATAAATAAATACAAACTAGTACATACAAGTGTTTGCTTCATAAATCCTCTATTCTACATTGGTGACATATAGATCATCCTCCTCATACAACATATCTTCTGTTACTTCATTGTGTACCTCATCTTATTCAAAGTCCTCTTCAACTAAGACAATGATCTCTTCCTCCTCCACTATCGAATGCACCTCACAATCCACTACCGATGGAATTTCTTCTATGTATATGTCCTTACAATTTTTTTTGCTACATGGAGAGACTTGTTAAAAAAGTAGCCACTTTACCTCTTTGGAATCTAGCATGAAAGCAATCTGCTCACAATGTTTAGGAAGTACAAATATATCTATTTTATCTATCCATATCATTCTGCAATCTACTTGAAGCAAACCACTCTCATCCTGCCTCACTGTTGCATTTCGTCAAAAGGTGACTACTTTGAATTGTTTCACATCAAAGACAAAGTACTCAAACTTCCTAAAGGATAGCTTCAAGATATCTTTGATCATTTCAGAATACTCCAGGGGGCCTTCTTGAGCATTGTTGTCTATTGCACTACCTCTACGTTTCAACCCACTATCAAAAGTAGACCTTTTGTAGTGGATTTTTATCAAAGGACCCATTTTTTCTAACATGTGTAGTACAAGTCCTTTGTTTTGATAAAATTTGATACTTGCACGGAGTGCAAGGACATGCCATTCTCTCCTTCGCATCCAAAGATGCAATCTAATACCATGTGGAGATGTTAGGACATTTAATATATGATATATTTAATTATATATTCTAATTTTAATTCTAGAAGCCTAATTTCTTATTTAATAAACATTCCTAATTTGGATATATTTAATTTAATTCTAGAATAATTTCTTATATAGTTAACTATACATATTTTAAATGTATAGTTTATTTCATTATATATATTCAATTTTAATTATATATAAATAATTTTAGTCTGAAAACAGTATTTTTTAATCTTTAATTATATATATTTATATATTATATTTTTTCCTAATTTTCACATACATTTAGTCAAAATATTTACATATTGTGAATTTTTTCCTATTTTTTATGAATATTTGATTATATATATTAATATTAATCCTAAAAAGTTAATTCAAAAGGCTTAATTTCTTATATATCTTTATATATGTATTTGCATATGTATGTATGTTTGTATGTGTAAACCCTAGAACCCTATATCTTATATTTTGAGTTATATATATATATATATATATATATATATATATATATATATATATATATATATATATATATATATATATATATATATATATATATCCTATAAATCCTGGAGACCTACTTTTTACATATTTAATTATATATATTCTGATTTTTCCCCTATTTTTTTACATATATTTGATTATATATATTAATATTAATCCTCAGACATTATTTTTTAAATATTTAACTATATAAATTTAATTTAATTCAAAAGTCCTCATTTGTTATGTATTTGTATATATGTGTTTGTATGTGTATGTGTTTGTGTGTGTATGTGTTTGTATGTAAAAGCCTTTAAACCCTATTTTATATACACTAAGAATCCTAAAGACATATTTTTTATATATTTAATTATATATATCTATATTAATTCAAATATCCTAATTTATACATAATACATTATATGATATATTGTAAGTTTTTTCCTTGTTTTTATTTGATTATATATATTAAATGTAGCCTAAAACTTTATTTATAAAATATTTAGTTATATTTATTTATTTTCATTCAAGAACCCTAAAGCTCTAATCCTAAAGATCTAGACCTCAAAACATGTATATGTGTGTTTGTTTGTGTATATATATGTGTATGAGTATATGTATTATCTGTGCATATGTATATATATATGTGTATGCATGTGGAAAAACCCTAAAACAGTCATGCTGAAGTCCTATACCTAAAACATGTATAGGTGTGTATGTGTGTATGCTTGTGTATATATATTTGTATGTTATATGTATTATATGTATGCATGTTTAAAAATGATAAAACCCTAATCCTAGAGATCTAGACCTAAAACATGTATATGTGTATATGCATGTGCGTATATGTGTATGTGTATATGTATTCTGTGTGTATATGTGAATATATGTGTATGCATGTGTAAAAACCCTAATCCTAAAGACCTAGACCTAAAACATGTATAGGTGTGTATTAATGTCTATATATATGTGTATGTGTATATGTTTTATGTGTGTATATGTGTATATATATGTGTACACGATATATATGTATGCATGTGTAAAAGCACTAAAACCCTAATCCTAAACAACTAGACCTAAAACATGTATATGTGTGTATGCATGTGTATAGACAATCTAGTGATTTGATAGGTGACCTAAATAATCTTGAGCAATCATATAGGGTGCTACTCTTTACCTCGTCACTCACTCTATGCTTTGGGTGAGAAACTAATGAAGGATAGGCACATGGAGCATAACAACCCTCTCACCTTGATGGGATTGGCTACATGAATGTAATCTTGCAAAACCTTGGTTCCTTGAGACTTTTCCTTCTTTATGACTAAGTGGACATGATGACTTGGGTGCGTGGGCATGTTTTATGTAATCGATATAAATACAATAGATACAATAAGTTGTATCACATATACCATTTTTTTACTTTTCCAAAATAATTCTCGTTATTTTTTCATAGGAATATGCTTTATGGTTATAGCCAAAATTTAGAATTCTATCTAAAAGCGATACCGTTTGATATTTTTATGGACAATTGAACTTGGCTAAAATTTTCAAAGATGTTTAGACCTTTGATGTAGAAATTTTCAAGGATAAAATTGGTAACTTAGCCCATGATTTGTACACGTTCATCACATAATGGTTGGATGCCTTTAAAATTTGGAGTACTTTCATGGTGTATCTCGTTTCACTTGGAAAACCTATGTTCACTATATTAGATCCGAGGCGCTACTAAACTACTTTTTGTCACGTTGGGGTTTAGTTGGTAAAGCTACTAAACTACCTATCTTACCCTCTCTTATTGAGTTCATGTCCATGAGACTCTAGCATTCTAGGTTGGAATTGAAAATTAACTAAAGTTCATTGCCCTCTTGTTGATTAAGAGATGATGCTTTAGTGTCTCTTCAAGAGAAAATATTATGAAGCCATTCAAAAGCCCAAAAGTTTAAAAAGTAGGTATCCAAGCTTGTCTTGTATCAGAACATAAATCAAATTGATTCAAACTACAAAGAATCTGTTCATGACATAATGATAGTATATCTCAAAGTGCTTTCTGCCACCATCAGATGCTATGTTCCCTCCAAATATCAATGCATCTCCACCATAGCTATAATTTTTTTCCCAAGCTTAGCCTCATAAAAAGACGTGGATACAATTTGCTATTTCTTGCTCAACCAACATATGCACAAGCTAACAAACATGAAGCAAAAACCACTTTTGAACACAGACGTTTTAGAACATCGAACCTAATCATTGTAAGGGAAAACATAGCACATAAATATGGCGATAATGTTCCTTCCTTATGATAAAAGTAGATATTCAACTAGGTACATGATAAGTAAACAAAAGATGAACTTAACTATCTAACAAGTTTTGAGACCACGGATATGCATACAATCGCTCGTTTAAGAGCCAAAAAGTTCAATGTAAAGCCCATGTAATACACACATAAATCAAGAATTTTCTTGCATAGCATGATGTTGTAAGAGTATCTCAAGCATCTTTTGCTATCTTGAAAGAGTGAATGTGCAAAAGAATGGCACTTGGATAGTCAAATCTATCAAGGCATGTGTCTATGCATATCTCCCATCCCATCAAACTTGATCTCCACTAGGTGCAATAGGAGCTACATCAGCATTAGGAAAATCAAAGATCATTATCTTCAATACCATAGGCATCACCTTCAATCAGTACATTTTCATGCTTAGTATGATATTTTAATTACCCTCCACAATATTCCATAGGATTCTTCCCACCAACGCATGTCACATCATGTATGCCCACAATGGGTAATTAGTACCATCCATATTATCGTCTATAGCTAACATATGGAATACATCCTTACTTTTAACCATCGCCACTAACTAGATACCTTCATGCAAAAAATTGATTATATCTCAAAATGATGAACAAACTCAAGATCTTCTAAATCGGTAATAAACTTTGAGATGCTTGTATCGTTGTATATGCTTGGCAAAAAAGGAAGAAATGTCTTGCATAGTCATTGTGATCATCTGTATCACCCCGGGTATGCTCACTCATTTCTGTGTGATTTTGAGAGTATGACTACAAGGATGTCGATGCTTCCCTAGATAAATTGGATACCTTTTGTGATTTCAATTGTTGGAGTTTGAGGTTTGCAAAAGCACAACAACAACACAAGCAAGAAGAATCTACGAGAACAACATAATATTGAACATAGTACCAAGTGAATATTCATAGACAAGTGGCTGGTTAGGATTACAGGCATATATACAGTCTATTATAAACTAATTCTATGACATTAGAATCTAACTAGTTCAAATAGGTCATAAATGAGACACTATTTGTTCATTCTCATCTAAGATCAAATATTTTGCATATTACACTTAAGAATGGGTTCATCTGCTCTCTAAAATAACAAATCCACTTAGCGTAGTGGTTAAGTATCCATCATGGGAAGGAGGAGGTCTTGGGTTCAACCTCCATGAGAAGCATGGGTTAAGTGTTTCTCTGAAAGGAATCTAGAGCATTCTAACATAAGTTTACAAGAGTTAATTTGGGTTCAAAGACACTCAACTCCATTCTCTAGTACACCCATCACTATTGGAATCTAGTGGAATGTGTTAAAGGAGTGGCGCATATTGTACATGCACATGTGGATTTAACTTAATCCTAATGTCATCATTGATTCAAAAGCTATATATATAGAGACGCATAAGGTTGGGAAGGGAGTCATCTCTCTAGCGAGTGGTAGTCCTAATAGTCTAGTTCATGAGATTGGTATCAAAGCACCCTTAAAGACAAAAGAGTTAGGAATTAATCAAAAGATTGAGAATTCCCACCCACATCTCGCTTGAAATCTTATAAATAAGGTGGCCAAAAAGGGAAAGACCTTGGCATATCTTGACATCCAGGTCACCAAATTCACTATTGCTGCCACTAGCATTTGTTAGCGATCAAGGATGCTTGATGCACCAATGAAGCATGCGGAAAGGGATCTAGAGAGAGCAAAGTGAAAGAGAATTTCAAAGAAGGCCAAGCAGACAAGGGAGCTAATGAAGATGGCATGAGTTGGGCAACCATTTTTTTCCACATCCAATATATACCAACACTTCATTGTAAATCTCATCTATCATAGAATAGATTTGGTTTTGCTTAAGTCTAGAATATCTCAAGCTTGAAGAGTAGTAGAACAATGTATTTGTCAATTTGCATACATTTTTTAGCCCATTTGAGCGTTCAAATCAATCAAAGAACCTAATTTCTTATTAAGCAAGATGCTTGGTCTAAACAAGGCCAAACATAGTCAGAAATCTATAAAAAGACTTAGATGGATTATTTTTTGGGATAGCTAGTTGGAGAGTGAACCTAACCTTGAGCATTGTAGACATTTTTTAGTTTAATAATTGAAGAGATGGATCTCCTCACATTGGTTCTTGCCATTTTGTTAGAGTTAAACTAAAATGGTGTTTGGAAAAGAAAAAAATGGTATGTGTGACACAAGTTATGGTTTGCATGAGTTGGCGTAGCCTAATGTATCGGTATAGATTACATAAAAGAGGCCCAAGCAGTGAAGTCATCAGCTTCACTTAGCCATATAAGAGGAAAAGTCTCAACAAACCAAGGTGCTGCAAGGTTGCATGCATGTAGTCATTCCCATCAAGGTGAGACGATTGTTATTCTCCATGTGCGTATCCTTCGCTAATTTCCCACCCAAAGCACACAATGAGTGAATAGGTAAAGAGTAGCACCCTATACGATTATAATAGATGAGTAGGTCGTCTACCAAATCACTAGGTCCTCTATCGAAGAGGTCATGCACTATCAAACTTAGAAAACAACTCATCACACGGAGTCCATTTTCTAGCCAAACATCAATAATTTTTTGAATTGAGACTAACACATCCACATGAATGCATGTATTAAAGATATGTAATTGCCACACAGTTCAAGTTTATGAATCCATCCTTTACTTTTACGTATGAATTTATCACTCTTAAGTGAAGTTCGATAAGCCACATTACATCATCCATCCTTAATTTTTTATCTTACCATTGATTATCACTCATGTTCAAAGTTTTTATGTTAACATTGAATTATCATTGCCACCTTATGAATAAGGTGGCAAACAAGCGAAAGACCTTGGCATATCTTGTCATCTAGGTCACCAAATTCACTATTGTTGCCACTAGCATTTGTTAGCGATCAAGGATGCTTGATGCACCAATGAAGCATGCGGAAAGGGCTCTAGAGAGAGCAAAGTCAAAGACAATTTCAAAGAAGGCCAAGAAAACAAGGGAGTTAATGAAGATGGCATGAGTTGGCCAACCATTTTTTTCCACATCCAATATATACCAACACTTCATTGTAAATCTCATCTATCATAGAATAGATTTGGTTTTGCTCAAGTCTAGGGTATCTCAAGCTTGAAGAGTAGTAGAACAATGTATTTATCAATTTGCATACATTTTTTAGCCCATTTGAGCGTTCAAATGAATTAAAGAACCTAATTTTTTATTCAGCAAGACGCTTGGTCTAAACAAGGTCAAACATAGTCAAAAATGTATAAAAACACTTAGATGGATTATTTTTGAGGTTAGCTAGTTGGAGAGTGAACCTAATCTTGAGCATTGTAGACTTTTTTTGAGTTTAATAAGTGAAGAGATGGATCTCCTCAAATTGGTTCTTGCCATTTTGTTAGAGTTAAACTAAAATGGTGTTCGGAAAAGAAAAAAATGGTATGTGTGATACAACTTATGATTTGCATGAGTTGGCGTAACCTAATGTATTGGTATAGATTACATAAAAGAGGCCCAAGCAGCGAAGTCATCAGCTTCACTTAGCCATATAGAAGGAAAAGTCTCAATGAACTAAGGTGTTGCAAAGTTGCATGCATGTAGTCATTCCCATCAAGGTGAGACGATTGTTATGCTCCATGTGTGTATCCTTCGCTAATTTCCCACCCAAAGCACAAAGTGAGTGAATAGGTAAAGAGTAGCACCCTATACGATTGTAACAGATGAGTAGGTCGTCTACCAAATCACTAGTTCCTCTATCGAATAGGTCATGCACTATCAAACTTAGAAAACAACTCATCACACGGAGTCCATTTTCTAGACACACATCAATAATTTTTTGAATTGAGACTAACACATCCACATGAATGCATGTATTAAAGATACCTAATTGCCACACAGTTCAAGTTTATGAATCCATCCTTTCCACATACGTATGAATTTATCACTCTTAAGTGAAGTTCGATAATCCACATTACATCACCCATCTTGAATTTTTTATCTTACCATTGATTATTACTCATGTTCAAAGTTTTTATATTAACATTGAATTATCATTGGATCCCATAAAGAGAAGGAGATTAGGGTCACTTACTCAATCAATCATCTTATCAATTAGTTGAACAAGACAATGTGGCGAGTCTATCCTTGTAATGCCTTTGGACCATTGAAACTAGATGCCTTTGTGCAACCCTTTTCTAATAATGTTTGGACAGTCTAACCCCTACTGTCTGGGATACTGAGATTCAATTGGTACTATGCCCTTCACTTCTTCTTTCAATACATTCAAGTGGAGGAGATTTGGCTTTGATCCAACTTCGTGTGTAAGGTACAAGTCCAAGATCTGTCGCAGAGCATGATTCATACTTCTACCCACTACGATAGATAGACTCTCTCCATTGCAGTAGAAATTCAAAAACACGAATCTGTAGGGATGCAACGTTTTGCTGAATTTTGAGCTAATTTTTGAAGTTTTAACAAGCATTTAACACTATGGAAATGTTAAGCAAGATTATTTTCACGGCACGCTTAGAAGAATGAATCTTGGCCATTTACGCATCGACAAACGCATCAACCTGGAGGTTTGAAGTTCACTAAACCCCCTTGAACAGTTTCCTAGTTTAGGCTAACCACGACTAGTAAATTAGAATTAATCGAGGGCTATGAGAGGCATGAAAAACTTCAAGATCCCTCAATTTCTCAAGTCCACGAATACTTTAAGCTAATTCAAGATAAACTAAGTGAAAATGTACATATTTTGATTGGGATTAACTAAAATTGCAGCAAACTTAAGTGATCTTGATGATGCATATGCTAAGACAAGAAATCCATCCAAAAGAAATCAAAGAGAACTAGTGGACACTTCAAAAGTACTTTGCAACATGGTTATACTTGACAAATTGGGCCAATCAACAAAGCATATAAACCTTAGCTTAGGTAGACATCTAGGATGGGATAGACTGTTGGATTTGGAGCTCTACGGAAGCACTTGAACAACACAAGGAAGAGGAAGAATCTTGGAGCAATACACACAATACGGAATGTATTACCACTAGAATGTACAAAATATAAGTAAACGGTTAGGGCAATAGGTGTATATATAAGGGGGGGAAAAAACCTCCTATAGAGGGAAAAAAATGCCCTAGCAGTCCTAGTGTATTCACACATAGCAGTACCTAAATATGTCAACAAATCCCCCCTCGGAGTCATGCATTGAGCAAGGAGGTGGCACTCATGTATAAGGAAGCTCCAAGCTATATGGTATCAATCCACAAAAGGAAGTAAGCCCAAAGCTTTACGGGAAGCATCAAACTTCTCCATAGACAGAGGCTTCATGAAAAGGTCTACAATGTTCTCCTACATGGGCATATATGGCAAGTTGATCTCTCTAGTAGAGAATCTCTCCTTGACATTATGATAATGCACCTCAATGTGCTTAATGTGATCATGGAACATAGGATTCTTCGCAATTGCCAATACACTCTAATTATGAGTGAAGATGGTGGTGGCAAAAGACTAACCGACACCCAAATCAGCCATAAGGAAACTAAGCCAGACACACCCAAAAGCCAATGTGAAAGTTTCCCTATACTCATCCTCATGACTAGAAGTGCTGACATTAGGCTTCTTCTTACTCAACCAAGATATGCACGAGCTACCAAGCATGAACCAAAAACCACTAGTGGACACACAACTGTCATAACAACCAGCCTAGTGAGAGTTAGAGAAAGCATGTAGATCTTGCGGTAGTAATCCCCGATTGGGATAAAACAATCCAAGTAGCCAGGTACCACTCAAGTGCCAAAAGATGTGCTTAATTGGCTTCTAATGATTGACACCTCGGCAATGCATAAATGTATTCATCTATGAGACAAAAAACTAAATGTTTGGTTGTGTAATGCATAAGTAAATCAAGCATCCAACAACCTGCTGATATAGAATAACATCAAATGCATCTCTAACATCATGAAGACTCAATAATAAACCTGTCTCCATAGGAGTGGCAGTACATTTGTAGTTGTGAAGGCCAAAATGCTGCAATAATGTGTCAACATATTTTGTTTGACATAGAGCTATTCTACCATCAGCTTGTATAATTTGAATTCCCAAATAATGATGCAAATGCCCCAAATCTAACATCTCAAATGAGGCATGCATATCGACCTTAAAATTAGCAATATGCTTCTCATGAGGACCAATGAGTAGCATGTCATTGGCATACACAACAATGATCAAAAGCACATCATTAGCATCCTTAATATATGAGGTGCTTTCAAGAGGATTGTTTTCAAAACCATGTACAATCAGATAGGCATGTATCTTTTCATACCAGGCATGTGGTGTTTTCTTTAAGCAATATAATGCCTTCTTTAACTTGCACACCTAGTTTTCATACCCTTTGTATATAAAGCAATGGGGCAAAAAATATACACTTCTTCATGCAAATAACCATTCATAAATGTAGTTCTAATGTCCAACTGCTATACATTCCAACCATGATGGGCTACAAGTGCAGAGATGCTACGAATAGTAGTCATTCGGCACGTAGGAGCACAGGTCTCATCAAAATCAATGCTTGTTTCTTAAGCAAAACCCTTTGCAACAAGACTAGCTTTATACCTATCAACTGTTTCATCAGGCTTATGCTTAAGCTTGTATACCCACTTAGTGCCAATGGAATTCATTTTAGGAGGCAAGTCACTCAAACACTACTAGAAATAGGGGGCGTAGCAACGCTCCCAAATTGAAAAAGAAATCGAGGCTCGTTGCTTATGCGACACTAGCATTGCATAAGCGACGGGCCTGTTTTTTTCTAAAGTTGTGTCGTCACATAAGTGATGTTAGCGTCACTTATGTGATGCTAAAACTATGTGTTGCAAATAGTGCCGCTAAATAGTGACACTTTTAACAATGTTGCCAAACTACCTACACTGCTAGAGGGCCACATAAGCGATGTCCTGGGTTCTAGAGCATCCCATAAGCCACGCTCTGGAATGTTAAGAAAATTTGGGATTTCTCCCGATATATTTACACACACACAAACACATACATTTACACACACATACACACACATAGATACACACAACAAGGTATGCACACACACACATACATACACAAATTTTCACACACACACATACACACACATATATACACACATAGACACACACACACATATATACACACATAGACACACACACATACACATAGACACACACACATATATACACACTACTTTACATACACACATACACATGCATACACACACATATATACACACATAGACACATGCATACATACATAGACACACACACATACACACATAGACACACATACACACATACACATACACACACACATACATGCATATACACACACATAGAAACATACACACGTACACACACACATCCACACACATTCACACACACACATACACATGCATATAGACACATATATATAGATACACACATATATACACATATAGACACACACATACACACATAGACATACACACACACATACATACATAGACCCACACACACATACACACACACATATAGAAACATACACACACATATATGCATACACACACACACATAGAGAGACATACACATACATACACATAAATGCATACATAATGCTTATGCATATGCAAACATACATACTTACATGCGTACATACATACACACACATGCATACATATGCATACATAATGCACATGCATATGCATACATACATGGCTAAATTCATACACACACATACACATACACACATATATATGCATACACACACACACGTAAAGAGACATACACACACACATACACATACAATTATACATATGCATACATAATGGACATGCATAAAGATACACACACATAGACACATACACACACATACACAATGATATACACACAGATTTACACACACATACACATGCATACACACACATACACACATATACACACACACACACACATATACACACACACACATACACACATAATGCATATGCATATGCAAACATACATACTTACATGCATATACACACACATATGCATACATAATGCACATGCATATGCATACATAATGCACATGCATATGCATACATACATACATACACATACACACATAGACACATACACACACATAGACAAATACACACACATAATCACATACACACTCATAGAAACATACACACACACACACACGTCCAGACACATTTACACACACACACATACACATGCATACAGACACATATATATAGATACACATGTATATACACACATATACACACATAGACACACACACACATACCCATACACACAGATATACACACACACACTTACACACACACACACTCACATTGACGCACATTTACACACACACATACACATGCATACGGATACATATATATATATATATATATATATATATATATATATATATATATATATATATATATATATATATATATATGTATATATATATATATATATATATATATATATATATATATATATATATATATATATATATATATATATATATATATATACACATATATACACACATAGACACACACATACACACATAGACACATAGACACATAGACACTTACACACACACATACACACACACTTATATAGACACATACACCCACATGTATGCATACACACACATGTAGAGAGACATATACACACACATACACATACATGCAATCATATACATACATAATGCATATGCATATGCATGCATACATACTTACATGCATACACACACATACACACACATGCATACATATGCATACATAATGCACATGCATATGCATACATACAAGCTTAAATTCATACACACACATATACATGCATACACACATACACACATACACATACACACATATATATGCATACACACACACGTAAACAAACATACACACACATACATCATACATGCATACATATGCATATATAATGCATATGCATATGCATACAGAGATACTTACATGTATACACACACATACAAACATGCATGAATATTCATACATAATGCACATGCATATGCATACATACATGCTTACATGCATACACACACGCACATACACAAGCATACACACATACACATAAACACATAGACACAAACACACACTTACACACACACATACACACATACACACATACACACATATATGCATACACACACACATAGAGAGACATACACACACATATACTTACATGCATACATAGGCATACATAATGCATATGCATATGCCAACATACATACGTACATGCATACACACACAAACACACACATATGCATACATATCCGGGCATAATGCACATACATATGCATAGATACATGCATACACATACACACACATAGACACATACACACACATACACACATATACACATAGATTTACACATACATACACATGCATACACACACATACACACATGGACACACACACATACATATACACATACACACACACATACACACACATATACACACACATATACACACACACATAATGCATATGCATATGCATACATACATAATTACATGCATACACACACATACACACACATGCATACACACATACACACGTAGAGAGACATAAACACATATACACACACATGCATACATTTGCATACATAATGCACGTGCATATGCATACATACATGTTTACATGCATACACACACATACATATACACACATAGACACACACACATACACACATATATATGCATACACACACATGTAAATAGACATACACACACATACACATACATGCATACATAATGCATATGCATATGCATACATACATAGTTACATGCATATACACACATACATACACATATGCATACATAATGCACATTCATTTGCATAGATACATGCTTACATACATACACATACACACATTGACACATACACACACATAGTTACAAACACACACATGGAAGCATACACACATATACACATACACACACATATACACACAGATTTACAAACACACATACAGAGACACACTTGCACATGCATACACATAGACATACACACATAGACACACACATGCTTACACACATAGACACATATAAACTTACACACACAGAGATACACACACACACACATATATAAACACACACATACACACATAGACACATATAGACTTAGACACACATTTACACACACACATACACATGCATATATACATATATATACAGATACACATGTATATAGACACATAGACACACACATATACACACACATACACACATACACACTTACACACACACACATCCACACACATTTACAAAAATACATACACTTGCATATAGACACATATATACAGATACACACGTATATACAGACATAGACACACACACATAGATATACACACACGTAGACACACATAGATACACACATGGACACATAGATACACACATGGACACATACACACACATATATGCATAGATAGACACAAAGAGACATACACAAATATATATGCATACAGACACATAGAGACACATACACACACACAAGTACACATGCATGCATGCATACATATGCATACATAATGCATATGCATATGCATACATACATACTTACATGCATACACACACACATGCATACATTTGCATACCTGATGCACATGCATATGCATACATACATGCTTACATGCATACACACACTCAGATATACACCTACATACATATATACACTCATACATATATCAACGTACATATAATGATTTCTAACCCATTTTGAGTTATATGTACATGTATTATGGATCCTAGTAGAGATAGAAAGATGAAACTCACTCTCATAAAAAGTCTTATGAGAGCAATTTCTGCGCCTGATACTCTAGGGATCATCATGCATGAGTACTCAGAGATGCCTGATGATGAGCTGGATTATACGATCAAGATGCTTACCTAGCGATCAGAGGACGGCTCTTCTGCAGCTCCACATGTAGGAAGACAACTATCTACGCATAGGTATGTTATTTTACGAATTTTTTTAATGATATTATAACACATATTTTTATTTATTTTTATCTATCTATTTTTAGGACACCTATACAACCTTTAGATCATGATAGCAGAGCACATGTGCCTATGAGGACATGCATATGCAGCTTATGGCTAGAGTGCGATATAGAGCCATAGGGGAACATTGTCTACATAGGAAATGGATTGGAGTTCAAGAGAAGAATGCGTGCATTATGCGACTCTTACCTGCACCTTGTCCACTTATAGTGGAATTAAGTATAAATTTTACATATAAATTGAAATAAATAATTATGTTTTATTTACATGATTTTTCTTTTTGGTAGTGAGCATGATGAGAGGGATAAAAAATATGTACTTAGTTCACTTGAGACAGAGTTTGGGAAAAAATGGTCGCATAAGTGGTGTCTAAAAGAAATGCGGACACTTATGGCACATCATCGCGATAATCCATGGTACGCATTGCTTTTATGTATATATTTGTGGATATGAATATGTGTGTTTATGTATGTATGAATGTATATATGAGAGAGAGGGAAACAAAGTGTGAGATTAGAGGTACAAATACACTCATACACACACATATACATCATACATGCACATTTACACACATATACACATACATGCACATTTATACATACATATATACATGCATATTTTTACACACATATATACATGCATGCAGTCACACACATATAATGAATACACACATAGACATATACACATACTCACATACACATACACATACACATACATAATCATATGTACACACACATAGACTCACATAATCATATTTACATGCATATATACATATACACATGCATACACACATATACATACACATACATACACACACATGCATACACACATATAAATACACATACATACACACACTTGCATATATATATATATATATATATATATATATATATATATATATATATATATATATATATATATATATATATATATATATATATATA
>CM035419.1:98736466-98823966 GCA_020310875.1 Ceratopteris richardii | reverse complement strand
TACTAGTTTTGCTCTTTGTCACACGTAACCTTTTAATATTCCCATAAATCGTTCGATCTAAAACATCCATCGAGTGTTGACAACACCTGCAAAATTTATTTTATCTACAAGATAGACTGATAAATGAACTTGAATATCAAAAAATGAAGTAGGAAGCTCTTTCTCCATCAAACATAGTAGCTCTTTGCATTCACGTTTTTTTATGTGGGATTGAATTTTTTTCAATCTCTTTTGATGTAACCCACCTATACATATCATAAAAAAAAATATAAAGAAGTTAATTCAAAAATAAAATATATACAATATTCATATATATTAAATGTAAAATTATCATAATTAGGTTATAAGCGATCCAAGACGATAGATCACATCTCATACTCTTTTCCATGTACATCCATCGATAACCAAAGGTAAAATATGGTTCAAACGTTATGCCAGTCATGGGCCTTTAACCTAGATAAGCTCTTATCATCCATAGTAAACATGTTTTGGAAAGATGCTCCATATCCTGTAGGAGTCCGAATCAATTCAATCTTGTTGTTGATACTCAGTATCTCTTCTGTTGTAAGTACCCAAGAAGCAGGTGCATAAGTCATTTCTTGTCGATGTCTATCAAAAACTGGCCCTAACTTTGGTTTTGAGTTTTGATCTTTCAAATCATTCCTTGATGCTATGGTATCTTTTAGTCCAAGAAGATGGTGCCATAGTGAATAACCAATATTCTTGAATATATGCATAAGATCAAGAAGATGAGATACTTTTAACTCTTTCCAATACTCCAAAGAATACCATATTGATATGTTCTCTGCAAGTGCCAATTTTCCTTTACCTCTCTTCACATACTCATTATCTTCATCATCACTAAAGATTTCTGATTCTAGATCTATCAGAGGTCCATCTGTCCATTTTCTATACCAATCCATAGGCGTCATAGGTTTTGAACACTGACCTGTTTCAAGCTCTCCATTAAAATGTATCTCTTCTCTTTTAGATCTTCATGGATGATCATCAGGCAAGAATCGTCGATGTCGAAGATAAATATTTTTGTTGAGATTCTTACTATAGATTGATCTCAAACAATCTCCACAATATGGACAAGCTTTATAATCCTTACTAGATATTCTTGCATCATGAAAATGATAAAAATAAAATAAGATTAAATCACAGTTTTTTGTATGCTTATTGAATAAAAAAATTACATCAATACCTGAACAAACACCATATCCTAGAAAATCATGAATAGTCCAAGCCACAATACCACAAACTGTAATATGTTTCTCATTGATGCTTTTTGATACATCAATGACATTAATACCTCTCCATAGCTCTTGGATATCGTCAATGAGAGGAGCAATATATATATTCATTTCTCTAACTTATCTTTTTCCTTGGATTAAAAGTAAAAGTATTAAATGTTCCTTTCTAATGCTAAGATATGGTGGAAGATTGTAGTTTATGACTACCACAGGCCATGTTGAACATTTACTAGATTTCATGGAGAATGGATTAACCCCATCTAATGCAACTCCTAATGTTAGATTCTGTGGATTTTGTGCAAATTCACACCATGTAGAATCATATTGATAAAAAGCAACACTATCATGAGGAATTTTGATCATTCCATCAATACTTTTATGATCATGTCCCCATGTCAAAAGCTTTGATAAGTCACGGTTGTGAAACATATGCCTAATCTGTGGAGCCAATAAAAAATGTCTCAATAACGTTTTTGGGATTCTACCTTCTTTGTCCTTATATCGAGGATATTGACATTTGGAACATGTCAAAGAGCTTGCATATTCACCTCTATATAAAATACAATCGTTAGGACATGCATGTATACATTGATAATCTATACCAAGATGGTTGATTATCTTCTTCATTTCATCATGTGAGGTAGGAAGAATATTCTCACTTGGTAAAAACTTTTCAGATAATAACCTATAATTTCATTAAAAAAACACATATTAATAAAATAAATAAATAAATATACATATATATGCATATAAATTTATATATGTGTATGCTTATGTCTATGTGGATGTGTATATGCATGTGCATCCGTATACGTATGCATATGTGTATATGTATGTATGTGTGTATATGTGTTTTATAGGTGTGTATGTATGTATATATATGTATGTGTATGTGTATGAATATATATATGTGTATGTGTGTATATATATCTATGTATGTATGTATGTATGTATGTATGTATGTATCTGTATGTATGTATGTATGCGTGTGTAGCTATGTATATTGGATTTAGTTTTTAATTTCTTTTTCGTATATTGTGGCTTGCACGCTTTCATATCTAGAGCACAAAATCGTTTGGTTGTCTCACATTTTATAGTCAATGTATTACCTGCCTTGTTAACTAAGACTTACATATTTTTCTACAAGGATTAAGTATGAGCTAACTATGGAGGTATTAGATTGTTTGAAAATAAGACAAGCAAATTTCTCTCGACAATTTTTGAAAATGGATGAATAATTCTAAAGGATGGGCACACATGAAGTGTTCATTCAATGCAAGTTCTTATTTTTATCGTAGCTAAGGTAAAAACAAAAACCTGCACTCAATGAACACTTTGTGTCTACCCATCCTTTAAAATTTTTCTTCCATCCTTCAAATTATTTGAGGTAAATTCACTTATATTTCTCAAACAATTTAATACCTCCATAGCTAACTCATACTTAATATTTGTACGCAAAGTTCATAAAAGAGTTAGCAGCATAGGTATAGATCAACTAGAATAGGAGAAGCAGATGTCTCTAGAAGATTCTAAAGGTTGGACGCACAATTCCAAAGGTTAGATGGATAGAATATCTTCATTCGAAACGTGTATGTATAATTTGACTTTACTCTCATAACATGTGTATATGTATGTTTCGGTGTATATATATGTGTATCTATGTATGTGTATGTATGCATGTGTAGCTATGTATATTTGATTTCATTCATAATTTTCTTTTTGTTTATTGTGGATTGTAGATTTTCATATAGATATCTAGACCACTGAATCATCTAGCTGTTTCCAATTTTATGGTCAATCTATTACCTGCCTCGCTAACTAAGGCTTACATATTTTTTTACAAATATAAAATATCAGTATCCTATGGAGGTATTAGGTCATTTGGAAAATAGGAGGAACAATTTTATCTTGAAGTTTATGAAAGATGCATGAACAATTTTTAAGGATGGGTGGATAGAAAGGGTCCATTCAATGCAAGTTCTTGTTTTTACCTTAGCTAAAGTAATAATAAAAACCTCCATTGAATGGATGCTTTCTTTCCACCCATCCTTTAGAATTATTTTTCCATCCTTCAAAATCTTCAAGAAAAATTTGTTCCTCCCATTTTCCTAACGACCTAATACCTCCACAGCTAACAAATACTTAATATTTGATTGCAAAGTTCTTCAAAAAGTTGGCAGCATAGGTATTAGGTCAACTAGAATAGGAGAAATGGATGTGTTAGGAAAATTCTAAAGATTGGGTGGACAATTCTAAAGGCTAGAGGGGCAAAACATCTTCATTCGATATAGGTGAGTATATGTGTGTGTCTATATATGCATGTATTTATATGTATATATTTATGCATATATATATATATATATATATATATATATATATATAGAGAGAGAGAGAGAGAGAGAGAGAGAGAGATGGATAGATAGAAAATTGAAAATTATACCTTAATAGTGCCGAAACAGATACATTTCTCCACCCAACATGATTTTGAAGATTAGGAATAAGTAAGATCGCACTTAGTCATGCCAAACGACTTCTTTCTTATACATCCTTTAGACATTCTTCTCGACGATATTTCTCATTTTTAGCAATAGCAATGCTCGAACTATCATGCCAATCCTCAATAAAATCTACCATGCCATCATTTTCATCATTGTCGCACAAATCTTGTACTTTATCTTCTTTTGAATATAGATCTTTCAACCTTTCATATTTCATAGGATGACTTTTGCATAGCCTCCTCATAGAAACTTCT
The DNA here is from genome assembly GCA_020310875.1 of Ceratopteris richardii. Taxonomy (NCBI): domain Eukaryota; kingdom Viridiplantae; phylum Streptophyta; class Polypodiopsida; order Polypodiales; family Pteridaceae; genus Ceratopteris; species Ceratopteris richardii. The sequence goes on along the minus strand of CM035419.1, from coordinate 98,819,958 downwards.
GATAAATGACGTCTTACTGGCAATTGTGAATGGTGTGGAAGAATATCATCAACATCATATGTTGGAATCTACACACATGAATAGAAATCAGTAGTATTCCATTAATGAATAAAAAGTAAACTTTAAACATAAAGATAGATATATAAGTTATTAAATATGGATAGAGAATTTTCATCCTCTCTCTAGCTAAAAGGTGTTCTTGGATGTCTATGCCATCCATAATTCACTAATAATTCTTCACTAGCATGTAAGTAATAGACTTGACAACTATGTATCCTGATACATCTCTACTCATGTATGGTGATTCATGAATATTTTCACACTCCTCAAATGTGCAATTAGTCCTTGAACTATTATGTAACCCTTGACTACTATTTATTAAACCTGTTATATTTCCATGTGTGTAAGGTTTTCCATTAATATATAATCTTTCATTTTCTCCATGTGAAATCCTTCTACTAGTAAGGAATGTTGCATTCAAACATATTCCATAAGTACTCATGCTTTGATCATAACGTGCAAGTCGATTCCAATCTCCCCATCCATATATAGGACCACAAAATAACATAAGAGTGACATCATAGTTCGGAGGCACATACTAATCCTCTATAATAAAGAGAGCATGACCACCATTACTAATGGTGGATGGAGCAATCATATAGTGATTACCCCAAAAGTTGAAAACTTCTCCATCTAAAGGAAGTGTTCCTCTATTCCATCCTCCATATCTTCTTCTATCATATGTTTGTATTAGAGAACTATCACGAGGTGGCAATGGATAATCTCCAGCTATTTCAATCTCTAAACCGTGAGGTAGATGATTTCTAGAAACCGCTTCTTGTAAATGATGAACAACAAATCCATGACTTGTATGATGTATACTACCATTATGAGAAAAATTATCATCATCATCATCATCATCGAGCAAGTAGTCCTGTATATCAATAGTAATATGAGTTTTTATATGGTTTTTAAATAAAATTTTGATATTAATTTATAAAAGAAATACATACCCAAGCATTATCACATTGACTACGTGATGGTGCACACTCAAAAGTACCATATTCTGCCTCATGTTCAATACATTCTAATCGTGGTCTTTGATACATGCCATAGCAAGAGTTACACTAACATATAATATGCTCTTGATGGTGAAATTCATCATAATTCCTATCGGAGGACACATGTCAAGTCGTTGCATGGGTAGGAGGTGGTGGAGTGCCTTCTAATTGATGAGAATCTGATTATAACAAGAAACAAAAAATATATCACTTCTGTATCTATCAAATTTATTTAAAATTAAAAGTTTGATATACTTGTAGTATATAGTCATTGCAGGATTAGGAGATGGTGGTGGAGTTCCATCTGATTAATCGGAATCTACAAATAATGGTATTTGCTATTAATAATCTCATTATTTACATACATAAACATTCATAAATACACATTATTATGGGATAAATGCATGTATTTTGTATGAATAAGTGTATATGCATGCATATGTATGTGTGTACGTATATATGTGGATATGTATATGTTTGTTTATGTTATATGTATGTATATGTGTATATGCATGTGTATATGTTTGCATGTATATGTGTATGTGTATATATGTGTATGTATTCTAGTTCTTTTTTTTGTTTGAGATTAATTAACAGGAGATATTGTATGGTGGAAAAAATGAGCGGCGACCTAACATACCACCTCAAACATCACATTTTTTTGGTAGGCCTACGTCTTTAGGAGTCATTTCCTCAGCAAAACCTATACAAATTAATAGTTTATAGTTATAATTTCTTGTATTTTAGTAATTTTTTACAGTCAATTTATGTATTTCCTTTTTCTTTAAATTAACACGCTGCAGCAAAGAACATAGTTGAGTCCGCCCACACATCACACCTAGGACAAATGGGCCATCATGGTTTTGTAGCTACATTTGTAAGTATATGTGTTATTGTGAGTATATTTTTTATTTTAGTTAAAATGCAAGAAACTAATCTTTTTTATTTGTTTAATGCAGCGAAAGGAGAATGGCCAATATCCTACAAAACATGAGATTGAGTATGCTACAAATTTTGGATATCCACATTTGAGCAAGTATATGCGAGATCATCTGGATGCCTTTGTGAGTATTATGAAATTTTATATAATTATTTTATTTTTATGGATGTTTTAATTGTTTTACTTATTTATGTTTGTTATATGTAATACAAGAGTATTATGGAGAGGAAGATATGGATGAGGTGCAGAGATAGACACAGGAGGGACGATCTCGATCCTTAGACAGTGATCATGATGATGAGAATGAGGATGAGGATGATCACGATGTTGATGATGATCATGATGATGATGATTAGGATTCTTGATTATGACATTGGATATGTGTTTACATTGATATACACACACACACATATATATATATATATATATATATATATATATATATATATATATATATATATATATATATATATATATATATATATATATATATATATATATATATATATATATATATATATGTGTGTGTGTGTGTGTGTGTGTATGTATTATATCTATATATTGTTTATTTGATTTATGTTTTGACTTGTATGTATGGTATTAATTAATGCAAAGTTTTGTTCTATTGATTGTTATGATTGTCTATATTCAACATGTGTTTTAGTACTTTAAATATATAACTCATTCATATGTGTGTACGTATGTACATGTATATGTGTGTAATTTGTGAGTGTACATATGTGCATGTATATGTGTGTAATATGTGTGTGTATATGAATGTATGTACATATGTATATGTGTATATGCATGTATGTGCATGTGCATGTGTAAGTGTATATGTCTATGTATGTGTATGTGCATGTGCATGTGCACGTGTGTGTATATGTATGTATGTGCATCTGCATGTGTAAGTGTATATGTGTCTATATGTGTATGCGCATGTGCATGTGTATGTGTGTGTATATGTATGTGCATGTACATGTGAAAGTGTATGTGTATATGTGTGTATGTGCATGTTTATGTGTATATGTATGTATGTGCATGTGTGTGTGTATGTGTATATATGTGTGTATGTATGTGCACATATATGTGTATGTGTGTGTATATATACATATGTGCATATGTATGTGTATGTGTATAAACATATACAAGTATTGGTATATGCATGTGTATATGTATGAAACATGCATGTGCATGTGGATGCATTTCCATTTGCATCCATGTGCATGCATGTATTTAAGTATATGTTAATGTGTGTATGTGTATATATATATGCAATAATGCATGCATGCAAATGTTTTTATGTGGTAGTAGAAATGTTTGTGCATATGCATGTGTATGTGTGTGTATGTGTAAGTGTACGTGCACATGTATGTGTGTGTATGTGCATATGTATATGTGTATATGTGTGAACGTGCATCTTCATCATGTTTAAGTGTATATGTGCATATGAATAAGTGTGAGTATGCTAACTAATGAAAATATCACAATTCAAATGATAAAAAAAGAATGGAAATTGTACTTACAATAGTTAGCCATATTTTTTGCTTGGTTAGCTTCTTGAATAACCTGCAATAAAGAGAGAGAGAGAGAGAATTCAAAGAGAGAAAGAGGTAGAAAGAGAGAAACACAGATAGAGAGAGACAATGAGATAGAGATAAGGAAAAAAAATAATTTTGCATATACTTGCTTCAACTCGTAAGCGCAGCACAATTGTGAATGCTGGAGAGCTCTTCGATCAGATGCGTGAACATGCCGATCGAAGAGCCTCCAACGTTTTAATTCTTTTCTTCATCAAGCCATCGTGTAAGCAGTGTTAAGTCATTGCAAAAAGCACTACAATTGGTGTCGCATAAGCGATGTTACTTATCGTCGTTTATGTGATGCAAAAAAGCATCACCTATGCAACACTTTTTCAAACCATCGGTTAAGCGATGCTTATTGTGACCGTCACACATCCCATCGTGCCACACGTCAAAAAAACCTTGTTTTGCTCATCGTCTAATTGACGGTCCGCACTTGATGCTTTTTCCAATTTTATAGCGATGAAATTGTGTTGCCTTAACCGTCACTATGCATTCAAATTCCTTGTAGTGAAAGACCATGTACCATTCTTCATTATAGAATCATATTCTGATTGCATAGCAGCCATCCAATTTTCTGAATTTTGTGCTTTATCAAACACAAGATGCTCATTCTCATCATAGAGACTAGAGGCAGCCATAGCATAGCAATCTGATGCAAAAGAGGCTCTATGAGATCCTGAACAAGTATGATATGACAAAGGTGCATCTAATTTTTTGTCACACACCAGCCATTTTATCATATTTTCTGCCTCCTCAATATCAGCTCTCTCATTAAGAAGTCCATATTGCAAATCTCCATAAAGAATGGAATGATTTGCATCATTAGATGAAACTTGTAAAGGATTAGAAGTTGTCTCATTAGGATGATCATTAGAATATGCACATGTAAAATGAGGCAAGAAACTATCATACATGTGTTTTAGTGGCTAAATAGCATTCTCCACGAAAACAACATCAGGCCTAAGAAAAATGCGTTTATTTTGTGGATGACATAGATGATATCCTTTGCTCTGAGAATTGTACCCTTTGAGGATAAGAGATTTCAGAATGTGATAAAGAGAGAATGGATGAGGAGGGACTGAGAGGACCTAGACACCTGAGAGGCATGGATGAGACACCCTAGCCTAGATGAAGAGAAATCCCTAGGATATCGAGACCCACTCAATTGGTAAAGTGAATGAAAAACTACTTTGATGGCACTTGGGATCCTTATGTCCATATGGGTAAATTCACACAGGTGTTGAGAGCCGAAGAGGTTGAGGAATTGTTCACTCAATATAATGCCTTTGCTTTAACCTTGAAGGACATTGCCTTGATGTGCTTCCAACTGCTACATGAAGGTCATTTTAGGGACATCAACGAGTTGCTAGAAGCATTTATCACATAGTTCTCTAATCACGCATAACACTTGATCCTTGATCCATATCTTGAAGCAATGAACTCAAGAGACAATCAGGCGATCTGATCCCAATTGTGTATGATCAAAAGTTGAGGTAGTGAAAGCTCCCCAAAACTCATTGGACATACTGGATAGAGAAAAGGGTTGAACAATAGTACTGAAAAATATTCCCCGTGATGGAATAAGATGTGCACACGAAAATTGCAGAAATCCACCCAGAGATAAGATCTCACCATAAAAAACATTAACATTTATCAGCCATAAGTGGCTGTCTGATAAATTGTAGGAAAAACCTCTGATAAGACGTAACAACTTGTTTGACTGAGAGAAATGAGATCTCACCATAAAAAACATTAACATTTATCAGCCATAAGTGGCTGTCTGATAAATTGTAGGAAAAACCTCTGATAAGACGTAACAAGCTTGATTGCGTTTCCAACAAGAGACTAAAGATGCAACGCTTTGCACCGTCCTTAACCTCCATACACAAAGAATCCCCAGTCACAAAATATAAGCTACTTCACACCTAAATATTTTCTTTACACACAAGGAATGCCTGCTACTACCATCAATCCTCTCACTATCACTACAAGGAATACAGGCGCATAGTGACGGTTAAGGCAACACAATTTTGTCGCTATAAAATTGCAAAAGTGTAGCAAGAAGCATCGAGTGCAGATGGTTGATTAAATGACCAGCTAAATAAGGTTTTTTTTGACGTGTTGCATGACAGGATATGCCACGCTCACATTTAGGGTTGCCAAAGTGATGGTTTAAAAAAGCGTCAGTTAAGTGATGCTTTTTTGTGTCATATAAGTGATGCTGAAAACGTCGCTTATGGGATGCGAATTCGAGTGCTTTTTACGATTCCTTATCATCGCTTACACAATGGTCTATTGACAGAAAAAAATTGAAACATTGGGGCTCTTTGATCGGCATGTTCACACATCTGATCAAATAGCTCTCCAACGTTTGCAATTGCATTGCGCTTACGAGATGAAACAAGTATATGTAGAATTTTTGTTTTGCCTAATCTCTACCTTATTGTCTCTCTCTATCTCTATTTCTCTCTTTCTACCTCTTTCTCTCTTTGAATTGTCTCTCTCTCTCTCTTTCTCTCTCTTTATTATAGGTTATTCAAGAAGCTAACCAAGAAAAAAGTATGGCTAGCTATTGTAAGTACAATTTCCATTCTTTGTATATCATTTGAATTGTGTTATTTTCATAAGTTAGCATACTCACACTTATTGATATGCACATATATAGTTATACATGATGAAGATTGACGTTCACACATATACACATATACACATGCAAATACACACACATACATGTGCACCTACACTCACACATACACAAAAATACACATGCATATGCACAAACATTTCTACAATCACATAAAACGACTTGCATGCATGCATTATTGCATATATATATACACATACACACATTAACGTATGCTTAAATACATGTATATGCACATCCACATGCATGCACATTCACATGTATGCACATGGATGCAAATGGAAATGCATCCACACACACATGCATGTTTCATACATATACACATGCATAGACATACATTTGTATATGTTTATACACATACACATACATATGCACATATGTATATACACACACACATACACATATATACACATATATATGCACATACGTACACACACATACACACATGCACACACACATGCACATAAATACATATACACATACACATGCACATACACACATATACACATACACTTACAGATATACATGCACATACATATACACAAAGATACACATGCACATGCACATACTTATATACACATATACACTTACACATGCACATGCACATACATACATATACACACACATACACATGCACATGCATATACACATTCATACACATATACACTTACACATCCACATGCACATACATGCATACACGTATATACATATGTACATACATTCATATACACAAATATTACACACATATACATGCACATACGTACATACATATGAACTAATTATATAATGACAGTACTGCTTATTATAAACAATAATAACAATCAATAGAACAAAACTTTTCATTACTTAATACCATACACACAATTCAAAACATAAATGAAATGAACAATATATATATATATATATATATATATATATATATATATATATATATATATATATATATATATATATATATATATATCAATGTAAATACATATAATCCAATGTCATAATCAAGAATTCTAATCATCGTCATCATGATCATCCTCATCCTCATCCTCATCCTCATCATCATGAACATCTGCATGATCTGATGTATCTCTGTGAGCAGTGTATGACGATCGAGATCATCCATCATGTATCTGTCTCTCCACGTCATCCATATTTGCCTCTCCATAATACTCATGTATTACATATAACAAACATAAATAAGTAAAAAAATTAAAACATCCATTAAAAAAATAACTATATAAAATTTAATCATACTCATAAAGGCATCCGGATGATCTCGCATATACTCGCTCAAACGCCGATATCCATAATGTGTAGCATACTCGATCTAATGTTTCGTAGGATATGAGCCATAATCCTTTCACTACATAGAAAGAAATAAAAAAGATTAGTTTCTTGCATTTTAACTAAAATAAAAAATATACTGACAATAACACATATACTTACAACTGTAGCTACAAAACCATCGTGGCCCGTTTGGCCTAGGTGCGATGTGTGGCCCGACTCAACTCTCTTCTTTGCAGCAGCCTATTTATTTAAGAGAAAAGAAATACATTAATAAAATGTAAAAAATTACTAAAATATATGAAAATCATAAATTCAAACTATTAATTTGTATACCTTTTGCTGAGGAAATGACTCTTGAAGATGTAGTTTTCTATGAAAAAATTGTCACGTCTCAGGTGGTATGTTAGGTCGCCTCTTATTTTTTTCCACCATACAATATCTCCTGTTAATTTAATCTCAAACAAAAAAAAAAAGAATGTGAATACATACAGATATATACAAACACATGCACATACACATACCCACATACACATAAACATGAAAACATATACACATACATATATGCATACATATACAAATATACATACATATAACATAAACACACATATACATATCCACATATATATGTACACACACACACATGCATATACACTCATTCATACAAAATACATGCATTTATCCCACAATAATGTGTATTTGTGTATATGTGAATATGTGTGTATGTGTAAATATGTATATGTGAATGTTTATGTATGTAAATAATTAGATTATTAATATCAAATACCATTATTTGTAGATTCCAATCAATCAGATGCAACTCCACCGCCTCCTACCCATGCAAAGACTTCACATGTGTCCTCTGATAGTGATGGGGGAAGTATCTCAACCCCTAAGCAACGATGAAGCGCGAATGACCTCCATAGGTATCTTTCTTTGACCTCTGCACACCAAAAATGCCCTTACTCAGAGCTTATGCAGAGAAATCCAGTGAGCTTTTGTAGACCTGTAGTAGACACCAAGGGCTTTCCAAAAAATCAAATTTCACTTGAAATGGATGCTTACACAAAGAGAAACAATGTCTACAACATGAGCTAGTTGAATGCTCACAACTGCTAGTCAAGCAGAGACCTCACTTCACTCCAGCAAACTTTTCTCACAGATTATACAGAGAATGAATCTCAAACTTGGGTCAACTTTAGAGAACTCTAATAGCTACCCAATGACACCAAAATCATAGAAAATGGATACATAGAAAAGGAGAACCAGCTCTTACAACAGAGAGCAAAATATTTCCAAAAGAGCCTACACAAAGAGAGAGATATCAATCACACAACTTCACTAAAATGAATGTTGCTCCCAGCTTACTGAGAGAATGCTCCAGAGAATTGGTAAGCATAAAATAGACTCTTATATCTATCCAATGAGACAAGAATTACATCAAATGGATACCATATGAGGGAGAAGCAATGCTAACAACTCAGGGGTAGAGAGTTGCAACACTGCCTGCGCACACACATAGATATGCCTACTAAAAGAAAACAAACAAGCAAGCAAGGGGGTTGCTTAAGCAAGGGGGTTGCTTAAGCAAGGGGCTTGCTTATCACAACTCCAGCACTTAGTGCTCACTTTACATGAGCTAAAACTCCAAGAAGATGGCCTAAAAGAAGTCGGGATACATGCTCCTTTTATAGTGAGAAGAGTGCCCCTAAAATCTAGGAACTACCTTTCCAAATCAGCCTCCTAACTTGGAGGAATTAGTTGAGATGACTTGGGGAGTGGTTGAGTGACTTTTCTTGATGGAATCTCGTGGCTTTTGGCTTCCTTTGATTGCTCCACATTTCCATAAAAGATTCCCCATGAATTTTTAGCTTGAAGCTTGACTTTTAACACTCCCCCTCAAGCTTCAATTCTTCATCCTCATCCAAGCTCCTTCATGTTGATGCATTGCTTGAATTTTGAAATCTTCATCCCATCCAAAGCCTTTGTAAACATGTCCACAACTTGGTCCTTGGTACCAATATGATGTACTGAAACTTCCTTGGATATCACCTTTTCCCTTATGAAGTGATAGTGCACTTCAATATGCTTGGTTCTAGCATGATAGACAGGATTTGATGCTAGATGAATGCTACTCATGTTGTCACAAAAAATTGGATATGTGTCAACCTGCAAATTAAGCTCCATAAATAACTTTTTAATCCACATTAGCTCACATGTGACTTGAGCCAAAGCTCTATACTCAGCCTCGGTGGAAGATAATGCCACCGTGGGTTGCTTCTTTGAAATCCATGAGATGATCTTGGTACCTAGCATGACTAGGTAACCACTTGTACTCCTTCTATCTTCCTTCGAACCGGCCCAATCGGCATCGGAATAAGCTTTGACCTGCATATCATCATCAAATGAGTAGAACAATCCTTCATTTATAGTGGCTTTGAGATATCGCAACATTCTTCTTGCAGCTTGCAAGTGTGTAGTCCTTGGACTATGCATAAATTGTGATAACACTCCAACTCCATATGCTATGTCGGGCCTGGTTATTGTGGCATAATTGAAAGAGCCTACAATAGATCGATACAAAGTTACATCCTCTAATGGCTCTCCATCAATGGAGCTTAGATTTACATTTACTTCCATGGGATTTGAAGTAGGCTTGCAATGTAGCATCCCAAACCTCTCAAGTAGGTCTAGAATATACTTCCTTTGTATGAGCATAATACCTTCTTCTTTGTATACAACTTCAATGCCAAGAAAATACCTAAGATCTCCAAGATCAGAGATCCTAAACTCCTTTCCAAGCTTTGCCTTGATCTCCTCAATGCCCTTTGTATCATTACCTGTAATGATAAGATCATCTACATACACACACATGTAGACCACAAGTTCTCCTCTTTGTTTGATAAAGAGAGATGGATCCGCCTTGCATTGATTGTAACCACATTTGATCAAATAGTCCACCAATCTTTGGTTCCAAGCCCTTGGAGCTTGCTTTAGGCCATAAAGTGCCTTCTTCAACCTACAAACATGATGTGGAAACTCTTTATGAACAAAACCTAGTGGTTGCTCCATGTATACCTCTTCTTCCAAGTCTCCATTGAGAAAGGCATTCTTGATATCCAATTGGAAGAGCTTCCATCCTTTGCTAGTAGCCATTGCAATGAGTGTCCTAATGGTGCTCATCTTTGCCACGGGGCTGAATGTCTCTTCAAAGTCCACTCCATAGGTTTGTGCAAAACCCTTGGCCACCAATCTTGCTTTGAACCTAGAAATAGATCCATCTGAATTCCTCTTTACTTTATACACCCACTTATTACCTATTACCTTCATGTTCTCCTTCTTGGGCACTAGAGTCCATGTTTGATTTTCCTCAAGTGGGTCGATCTCTTCTTGCATTGCCTCTTTCCATTCGGTGTACCTGCTTGCATCTTCATAGCAATCGGGCTCATGATCTTCTACTACTTTGTTCATATATGCATAATGTGTTGCCATGTATGAATCATAAGTAAACCTTTGAGTTGGATACTTAACTCTAGAAGACTTCATTTCTTCACCTTTTGGAGGAATAAACCTCCTTTGCCTTGGGAACTTGATCTCTTTCTTTGACGTGGCTTCTTTCTCCATCATGTGTCCTTCATCATCTTCAACTTCATTACCTTCTTCATCCAACTCCACCAATGTTGCTTTGCCTTTGTTGATTGATTGTGCTTCATAGCTTGATGAAGATCTCCCCCTCCATGGTGAGTTCATGCTTGAACTATCTTCATTGATGGAACACCTTGGGCCGCTTAGCTCTAGGTCGATTTGTTCTTCATCATGTCCATGCTTTTCTTCTTCATAGTCCTGCATACAATCATACTTCTTATACCAAGGGAGTAGCTCATCAAATGCTACATCCCTTGATATCCTCAAGTCCTTTGTGTTTGGGTTGAAGCACCTGTAACCTTTATGATCATTTGAATATCCTAGAAACACACACTTTTCTACCTTTGGTTGTAGCTTGTGCCTCAATTCACTTGGCACATGTACATAACAAGTACATCCAAATATCTTCAAGTGGGAAAGATCAGGTTTCTTACCATAATAGGCTTGATATGGTGTCAAGCCATGGATCCCTGAGGTAGGAGCCCTATTCATTAGATACACGGCGGTATTTGCTGCATCACTCCAAAACATGTTAGGTACATTCATCTCATTAAGCATTGCTCTAGCGATCTCGGCAATGTATCTATTCTTTCTCTCTGCTACTCCATTTTGTTGGGGTGTGTACCTGCATGTTACTTGCCTCTTGATGCCTTGATCCATTAAAAAATCAGAAAACTCATTGGAGAAATATTCTCCCCCTCCATCGGACCTTAGCTTCTTGATATATGTACCTGTTTCCTTCTCTACCATTGCCTTGAATGCTTTGAAACATGTAAACACATCTGATTTGTTTTTGATGAAATAAACCCAAGCCATCCTTGTGCAATCATCTATAAAAGTGACAAAGTACTTGTTACCTCCAATGGATTGCTCTTTCGTTGGCCCCCACACATCTGTATGTATCAACTCCAATGGATGTTGGCTTATGTAGCCACTCTTCTTGAATGGAAGTCTCGCTTGCTTCCCTAGTTGACAAGATTCACATAAATGCTTCATACCTTGTCCTTGGAAGTTGGGAAGACCTTCAACCAGCCTCTTGAATTGCATTTCCTTCATTCTTTGTATGTTGATGTGACCTATCCTCTTGTGCCACAAGTCCAACTCCGAAATCCTCTTGTTTCCATATGTGAAGTAGACATGTTGAATAGAATGAGAATTTACCTCCAAAGTGAAGAGTCTCCCTTGCTTCTTTCCTCTTTCTATGACCTTGTAACCTTGCTTAGGGTTCTCCACAAAGCATCCACCTTTGTTGAACCTTACTTGATAGCCTCTTTCAACCATTTGCCCAACGGACACCAAGTTCTTTGTGATGGTAGGTACATGCAAGACATCCTTGAGACATCTTCCTTCCTCCTTGTCATCCAAAGCTACATCTCCAACATGGGAGATCTCATGGGCTGTATCATCACCTGTTTCTACATGTCCTTTACCTTTGGGAACATGTAGATTAGTAAACCAAGAAGCATTGCAACTCATATGGTTGCTACATCCACTATCAATATACCAAGTGTTATCTACTTTGCTTGAATTCCCATTCATGTGCATCATCAAGAGATTGTCATTTTCTGAACTTGTAGAAGCATAATTACCTTGGCCTTTGTATGAAGAACCTTGATTATAGTTCCTTTGGTTTCCTCCTTGGTAGCAATCTCTAGCATAGTGGCCAAACTTGCCACATATGTAACATCCTTCGCCATCTTGATTCCTGTTTTGTTGATGTCGTCCTCCTCTTCCTCTTGATCTTCCTCTCCCTCTTTGTGATGAGGTGCCTTGGTCATGTCCTTGATTTCTTGAGTGGCCTTGCCTTCCTCCAAACCTTCCTTTGCCCCTTCCTTGTCCTTGTCTTCCTTTGCCCCTTTGATTACCTGCATAGAAAACTTGTGCATCTTTGCTTTTAGTTGAACTTCCACCTATGTTCATTTCTTCGGTGACCATGAGAGCAACCAATTGCTCAAAATTGGGAAGATTATCCCTTACATAAACTGAAGTGGTAAAGGGTTTCCACTTCTCATCATCTCTCAAACCATTGAGAGTATAAGCCACAAGATCGTCATCGTCTACGTGGCTTCCAATGGATCCCAATGCATCTGATAACTCCTTGACCTTAAGTATGTAGTCATTTATGCTACTCCCTGAGCTCTTCCTAAGGTTGTTGAGCTCATTCTTGAGTTGGATCTTCCTTGCTTTGGTGCTTGTTGAATAAAGCCTTTCAAGTGTCTCCCATACCTTCATGCTTGAATCCAGGTCTTGGATATGGCCGATCATGCTATTGCTAATGTGTTGAGAAAGAATAAAGATAACCCTCTTGTCTCTTTCATTCCATTCCCTAAAGGCCCTTCTCTGGTCATTGGTTGGATTCTCATCCAACCTAGGTCTTGGTTCACTTCCACTAATCAACCCCCAAAGGCCCTTGCCCATAAGATAGTTGGAGACCCTAAATCTCCATGGTTGATAGTTACCTTTGTCTAGCTTTTCAATTTGAGTGTTGAAGTCTCCCATATCTAGTCTTTGATACTTGACCTAGCCCTTGGCTAATGCTCCAATGTGTGTAAAATGAAAATGAGGCTCTGAGGTTACCTCAATCCAAAGCTTTCCTTAGATGGACACCTTGTGCTCTTGCAAATTTGAGTAGAATAGCTCCCCCTTGATGTGAGCTACCTCCAAGAAGCTTTTGTTGATGCAAATCTTCAACCACCAACTCCAAGAGGTCTTCTTGCTTGTATGTGATACCTCCAAGATGCCCAAATGCTCTGATACCACTGATGGGGGAAGTATCTCAACCCCTAAGCAACGATGAAGTGCGAATGACCTCCATAGGTATCTTTCTTTGACCTCTGCACACCAAAAATGCTCTTACTCAGAGCTTATGCAGAGAAATCCAGTGAGCTTTTGTAGACCTGTAGTAGACACCAAGGGATTTCAAAAAAATCAAATTTCACTTGAAATGGATGCTTACACAAAGAGAAACAATGTCTACAACATGAGCTAGTTGAATGCTCACAACTGCTAGTCAAGCAGAGACCTCACTTCACTCCAACACACTTTTCTCACAGATTATAAAGAGAATGAATCTCAAATTTGGGTCAACTTTAGAGCACTCTAATAGCTACCCAATGGCACCAATAGCATAGCAAATGGATACATAGAGAAGGAGAACCAGCCCTTACAACAGAGAGCAAAATATTTCCAACAGAGCCTACACAAAGAGAGAGATATCAATCACACAACTTCACTAAAATGAATGTTGCTCCCAGCTTACTGAGAGAATGCTCCAGAGACTTGGTAAGCATAAAATAGACTCTTATATCTATCCAATGAGACAAGAATTACATCAAATGGATACCATATGAGGGAGAAGCAATGCTAACAACTCAGGGGTAGAGAGTTGCAATACTGCCTGCGCACACACATAGATATGCCTACTAAAAGAAAACAAACAAGCAAGCAAGGGGGTTGCTTAAGCAAGGGGCTTGCTTATCACAACTCCAGCACTTAGTGCTCACTTTAAATGAGCTAAAACTCCAAGAAGATGGCCTAAAAGAAGTCGGGATACATGCTCCTTTTATAGTGAGAAGAGTGCCCCTAAAATCTAGGAACTACCTTTCCAAATCAGCCTCCTAACTTGGAGGAATTAGTTGAGATGGCTTGGGGAGTGGTTGAGTGACTTTTCTTGATGGAATCTCGTGGCTTTTGGCTTCCTTTGATTGCTCCACATTTCCATAAAAGATTCTCCACGAATTTTTAGCTTGAAGCTTGACTTTTAACAGATAGGAATTATGATGAGTTTTACTATCAAGAGCATATTATATGTTGGTGTAACTCTTGTTATGGCATGTATCGAAGACCACAATTCAAATGTATTGAACATGAGGCAGAGTATGGTACTTTTGAGCATACCCATCACTTGGTCAACATGATAATGCTTGGGTATATATTTTTTCTATAAATTAATGGCATTATTTTATTTAAAAACCATATACAAAATCAAATTATTGTTGATATATAGGAATACTTGCTCGATGACAATGATGATGATAATTTTTCTCATAATGTTAATATACCTCGTACACGTCATGGACATGTTGTTCATTAATTACAAGCAGCGGTTTCTAGAAATCCTATACCTCCTATTTTAGAGACTGAAACGATTGGAGATTATCCATTGCCAGCTCGTGATCGTTCTCTAGTACAAACATATGATAGAAGAAGATATGGAGGATGAAATAGAGGACCACTTCCTTTAGATCGAGAGGTTTTCATCTTCTAGGGTAGTCATTATATGATTGCTCCATCCACTATTACTTATGTTGGTCGTGGACTCTTTATTGTAGAGGGTTTATATGTGCCTCCAAACTTTGAAGTCACTCTTATGTCATTTTATGGTCCTATATATGGATGGAGAGATCGGCATCGACTTGCACGTTATGTTCAAAGCATGATTACTTATGGAATATGTTTGAATGGAGCATCTCTTACTAGTAGAAGGATTTCACATGCAGAAAATGAAAGATTATATATTGATGGAAGACCTTATATGCATGCAAATATAGGAGGTTTAATAAATAGTAGTCGACGGTTACATAATAGTTCAAGGACTAATTGCACATTCGAGGTGTGTGAAAATATTCATGAATCACCATATATGAGTAGAGATGGATCATGATACATAATTATCAATGTTATTACTACATTACATGCTGGTGATGAATTATTAGTGAATTATGGATGACGTAGAACTCGAAGAGCACCTTTAAGCTAGAGAAAGAATGAAAGTTTTGTATCCATATTTAATAACTTATATATTTAATTTTATGTTTAAATTTTACTTTTTATTCATTTATGGAGTAATTATTTTTATTCATGTGTGTAGATTCCAACATATGATCTTAATGATATTCCTCCACACCATTCACAATTGCCAGTAAGACCTCATTTATTAGAAGCTTCTATGAGGAGGCTATGCAAAAGTGATCCTATGGAATATGCAAGGTTGAAAGATCTATATTTAAAATAAGATAAAATACAAGATTTGTGCGAAAATGATGAAGATGATGGCATAGCACATTTTATTGAGGATTGGTATCAAAATGACAGTGAGAGCATTGATATTTCTAGAAATGAGAAATATCTTTGAGATGAATTTCTAAAGCATGTATATTAAGGAAGTCTTTTGACACGACTAAGTGCTAGCTTACTTATTCTTAATCTTCAAAATCGTTTTGGATGGAGTAATGTATCTGCTTCAGCACTATTAAGGTATAATTTTCAATTTTCTATCTATTTTATATAAATGCATAAATATATACATATAAATACATGCATATATAAACATACACATAATATACATGAATGTATACACACATATAAACGTACACACACATCTACACACATACACATGTTATTAGAGTAAGGTCAAATTATACATACCTGTCTCAAATGAAGATGTTTTGTCCATCTAGCCTTTCGAATTGTCCACCCAGCCTCTAGAATCTTCTTTACACATCTGTTTCTCCTATTCTAGTCAACCTAATACCACTGCTTCTAACTCTTTTGCATACAAGTATTAAGTATCAGTTAACTATGAAGGTATTAAGTCGTTAGTAAAATGGGAGGACCAAGTTTATCTTGAAGATTTTGAAGGATGGAAAAGTAAATTTAAAGGATGGGCGGAAAAAAGTGTCCATTCAATGCAGGTTTTTATTCTTACTTTACATAAGGTTAGAACAAGAACTTGCATTGAATGGATACTTTTTGTTGCCCATCCTTTAAAACTATACATGCACCTTTCAAAATCTTCATGATAAATTTGATCCTCCCAATTTACTACTGACTTAATACCTCCATAGCTAACTGATACTTTATATTTGTAAACAAATATGCAAGACAAGAAATAGATTGAGTATAAAATGGGAGACAACCACACAATTCAATGGTCTAGATATGAAAATCTGCAAACCACAGTAGCTACACATGCATACATACATATACATACATACATACATACACATTCATACATATACGCACATACATACATACACATGTATACACACATACATATACATATATGCATACACATACACACATGTATATATACATACATATACACCTATAAAACACATATAGATACATACATACATATACACATGCACATATGTATACGCATACACATGCATATGCACATCCACATAAACATACACATAAGCATACAGACATATTAAATTATATGCACATATATATATATATATATATATATATATATATATTAATATATCTTTTTTTTATGAACTTACAGGTTATTATCTGAAATGTTTTTACCAAGTCAAAATATTCTTCCTAACTCACATGATGAAATGAAGAAGATAATCAACAATCTTGGTATAGATTATCGATGCATACATGCATGTCGTAAGGATTGTATTTTATAAAGAGGTGAATATGTAGACTCTTTGACATGTCCCAAATGTCAATCTCCTCAATATAAGGATGAAGAAAGTAAAATCCCAAAAAAGATATTGAGATATTTTCCATTGGCTCCATGGATTATACATATATTTCAAAGCGCCGAATTATCAAAGCTTTTGACATGGGGACATGATCATAAAAGTATTTATGGAATAATGAGAATTCCTCATGATAGTGTTGCTTTTAAGCATATTGATTCTACATGGCCTTAATTTGCACAAAATCCATAGAATCTAAAGTAAGGAGTTGCATTAGATGGGGTTAATCCATTCTCCATGAAAACTAGTAAATGGTCAACATGGCGAGTGGTAGTCATTAACTACAATCTTCCACCATATCTTAGCATTAAAAAGGAGCATTTAATGCTTTCACTTTTAATCCCAAGCAAAAGATAAGTTAAATATATGAATATATATCTTACTCCTCTCATTGACATTCTCCTAGAGTTATGGCGAGGTATTAATGCCATTGATGTATCGAAAAGCATCAACAAAAGACATATAACGGTTCATGGTATTGTAGCTTCCACTATTCAGGATTTTCCAGGATATGGTTTTTGTTCAGGTATTAATGTAATTTTTTTATTCAATATGCATATAAATAAATGTCATTTAATCTAATTATATTTTTATCATTTTCATGATGCAAAAATATCTACTAAGGGTTATAAAGCTTGTCCATATTGTGGTGATCAGTTGAGATCAATCTATAGTAAGAATCTCAACAAAAATATTTATCTTCGACATCAATGATTCTTGCCTGATCATCATCCATAAAGATCTAAAAGAGAAGCGATACATTTTAATGGAAAGCTTGAAATAGGTTAGTGTCCAAAACGTAAGACACATATGGATTGGTATAAAAAATAGACAGATGGACCATAGATAAATCCAAAATCAGAAATCTTCAATGATGATGAAGATAATGAGTATGTGAAGAGAGGTAAAGGAAAATTGGCACTCATAGAGAAGATATCAATATGGTATTCTTTGAAGTATAGGAAAGAGTTAAAAGTATGTCATCTTCTTGATACTATGCATATATTCAAGAATATTGGTTATTCACTATGGAAACATCTTCTTGGACTAAAAGATACCATAGCATCAAGGAATGATTTGAAAGATCAAAACTCAAAACCAAAGTTAAGGCCAGTTTTTTATTGACATCGAAAGGAAATGACTTATGCATCTGCTCCTTGGGTTCTTACAAGAAAAGAGATACAAACTACCAACAATAGGATTCAATTGATTAGGACTCCTACAATATATGGATCATCTTTCCAAAACATGTTTTCTATGGATGATAAGATCTTATCTAGGTTAAAGACCCATGAATGGCATAACTTTTTTGAACCATATTTTACCTTTGGTTATCCATGGATGTACAATGAAAGGCATATGAGATGTGATCTACTGTCTTGGATTACTTATAAGGTAAATATGATACTTTTATATTTAATATGTATGAATATTAGATTTTTCTTTTTTTTTAATTAACTTATTTATAATTTTTTTTTAATGATATGTATAGGTGTAGTACATCAAAAGAGATTGACAAAAACTCAATTCCACAAAAAAACTGTGAATGCAAAGAGCTATTATGCTTGATGGAGAAAGAGCTTACTACTTCATTTTTTGATATTCAAATTCATTTATTAGTCCATCTTGTAGATGAAATAGAGATTGCAGGTGTTGTCAGCACTCAATGGATGTCTTGGGTCGAGGGATTTATGAGAATATGAAAAGGTTATGTGCGACAAAGAGTGAAACCAGAAGGATCCATGGCAAAGGGTTGGATGCTTGAAGAGTACATGTATTACATTAGTGAGTACCTTGAAAGAGTTCATGAAGAAGCTCTATGTGCATGGACCAGTGAGTCTTCTTCAAAAATAACAGATGAACTATTATCAGGTAAGGGAGTTTCATTTTTATTTACATTGAAACAAAAAATGGATGTTTCTACTTTTGTAGCAGATAATAGCGAATGCATGCAAGCATTCCTTAGCGAGTACGAGTAGGAACTTCAAAATCTCCAAAGTAAAAGGTGAAGAAACAAAAGATATAGACGTACTTCTATCACGGATTGGCTATATAGTCGTTTGCAACGCGCCAATGCAAATAATGAAGAAATCTCAGAGGAGCAGAGAGAGTTAATGATAGGTTGTGAACCAAAGGTCATTTATTTTAATAATATTTTCTTTTCATATATGTATATTAGTTTCTATTTATTAATTTAATTTCTTTTGTAGGCTCAAACTTTCACTAATATGTGGGCGTTTGGACAGTAGATTAGAAACAAAGGCATTGATTCCTTACGTAAAACATAGGATTCTGGTATTGTTGCTCCTTTCAATCCACTATCATGTGCTAGTTCAAAAGACATGAACCTTATAGATGGCAAAGTTGGTTACGTGGGAACTTCTTGTTGCTATCTAATAAACTTCATTCTGTACATTCAAACAGGTAGAAAAAAGTTTATATTTTTTATGATAGGGTTAGTTATTTTTTTAAGCACCTAGGTTTTCGTTTTTATATATTGTGATAGGTAATTTTGAAGGTTGACTGGTTTTGAGCATACTCTACATGCTGATTCTAGTGATGAGGAAGAGGAATTACCAGAATCAATATTAATCCATCAATAGATGATTTGACTGATGAGAACACAGATTTAACAATAGAAGAGATAAATGAAATCAATAATTAAGAAGAGACTATATTGATATCTTACCAAAATGATGGCAATAATGAAAACATATGAGCAGATTAGATAGTAAATTCTACTCTAGTTATCGATCAATAACTTGAAGCTTCTGAATGGATATCAGATAATACATTCTTTATTCAACTTGAATATCGATGAATCCTAATAGAGAAATGAAATCATGTTGTTTTAAGTTAGAACATGAAGCTTGCGGGTATGCCTAATTATTTTATATATAGCTTTATCTTCGAGGAGAAAATTTTTCTCATGTATGTATGCATGTGTGTGTGTATTCATGTGTGTTATGTGATGCATAATGTATCTACTCCATTTTATATCTATGCATGTGTATCTACATGATGTGTATATATCTTTATGTATATTATGATCCTCGTTGATTTGAGTAGCTATATATAGAGGCATAAGGTTGGGAGGAGAGACATCTCTCTAGTAGATCGTTGGAGGAATAGATATAATGTGTACATATACTTCAATCATATGGCTAAAAGGCTGAATTAGAGTTTCTAAATTAGGGGTTTTAAAACCCTAATATCAAAATTAGTGATTTTGAATTAATATATATATATATATATATATATATATATATATATATATATATATATATATATATATATATATATATATATATATATATATATATATATATATATATATATACATACATACATACATACATACATACATACATACATACATACATACATACATAAATACATACACACACACACACTCACACACACACACACACACACACACACATATATATATATATATATATATATATATATATATATATATATATATATATATATATATATATATATATATATATCAGTATGCATGTGTGTGAATGTATGTGTATCTATATGTGTGTATGCATGTGTTGTGTGTGTGTATATGCATGTGTATATGTATATATGCATGTAAATATGATTATCTGAGTCTATGTGTGTGTACATATGATTATGTATGTGTATGTGTCTATGTGTATTCATTATATGTGTGTAATTGCATGCATGTGTATGTGTGTGTAAACATATGCATGTGTGTGTTTGTATGTATAAATTTAGTTGTATGTGTATATGTGTGTAAATGTGCATGTATGATGTATATGTGTGTACGCGTGTATTCGTACCTCTAGTTTCACTCTTTTCTCTCTCTCTCTCTCATATACAACATACATACATAAACACACATACTCATATCCACATATATATACATAAAAGCAATGCATACCGTGCATTTTAATGACGATGAGCCATAAGTGTCTGCATCTCTTTTAGACACCACGTATGTGACCATCTTGTCCCAAACTCATTCTTAAGTGAACTAAGTACGTATTTTTTTCCCTCTCATCATGCTCAATACAAAAATTAAAAAAATCATGTCAATAAAACATAAGATATTTCTTTCAATTTATATGTAAAATTTATACTTACTTCCACTGTCAGAGGACAAGGCACAGGTAAGAGTCCCATAATGCTCACATTCTTCTCTTGAACTCCAATCCATTCCCTATGTACAAAATATTCCCCTTTGCCTCTGTATCGCACTCTAGCCCTAAGGTGCCTATGAATGTCCTCATAGGCACCTATGCTCTGCTATCATGATCCGGAGGTGGTATAGGTGTCCTGAAAATAGATAGATAAAACTGAATAAAGTTGTGTTATAATATCATTAAAAAATTGGTAAAATAACATACCTACAAGCAGATAGTTGTCTTCTTGCATGTGGAGCCGCGGAAGATCCCTCCTCTGGTCACTATTAAGCATATGGATTGTATAATCCAGCTCATCATCAAGCATCTCTGAGTACTCATGCATGATGATCCTTAGAGTATCAGGGGAAACTCTTGCTCTCATAAGACTTTTTATGAGAGTGTGTTTTGCCTTTCTCTCTCTACTAAGATCCATAATACATGTACATATAAAACAAAATGGGTTAGAAATCAATATATATATATGTACATATGTATGTGTGTATATGTGTATGTAGGTGTATATGTGAGTGTCTCTATGCATGTAAGCATGTATCTATGCATCTGCATGTGCATTATGTGTTTGTCTATATATGTGTGTGTGTATCTCTATGTGTGTAAGTTTTTATGTGTGTAGGTTTGTATGTTTGTATGTGTGTATGTGTGTGTGTCTATGTGTGTCAGTGTGTGTTTATCTATGTGTGTATGTCTGTGTGTATGCATGTGTAAGTGTGTCTATGTATGTGTGTGTGTGTCTATGTGTGTGTGTAAATCTGTGTGTGTATGTGTAAATGTGTGTATGTGTCCATGTGTGTATGTATCTATGTGTGTGTACGTGACTATGTGTGTATGTGTATGCATGTAAGCATATATCTATGCATGTGCATGTGCATTATGTATGCATATGTGTGTGTATGTGTGCATGTCTGTGTATGCATGTAAGTATGTATGTATGCATATGCATATGCACTATGTATGCATATGCATATGCACTATGTATGCATATGTATGCATGTATGTGTATGTCTCTTTACACGTGTGTGTGTCTATGCATATATATGTGTATATGTGTGTGTGTCTCTCTACATGTGTGTGTGTGTCTATGTGTGTATATGTAGTGTGTGTATGTGTGTGTATGCATGTAAGCATGTATGTATGCAGATGCATGTTCATTATGTATGCATATTTATGTGCATTATTTATGCATATGTATGCATGTGTCTGTATGTGTGTGTATGTGTGTGTATGTCTCTCTACGTGTGTATGTGTGTATGCATATGTATGCATGTGTGTGTATGCATGTAAGCATGTATGTATGCATATGCATGTGCATTATGTATGCATATGTATGCATGTGTGTGTATGTGTGTGTATACCTCTCTACATGTGTATGTGTGTATGCATACGTATGCATGTGTGTATGTGTGTGTATGCATGTAATTATGTATGTATGCATATGCATATGCATTATGTGTGTATATGTCTATGTGTGTATGTGTGTGTGTGTATTTGTGTGTGTGTGTGTGTATGTGTGTGTGCATGTGTATGTGTGTGTGTGTATGTGTGTGTATGTATCTATATGTGTCTATGCATCTATGTGTGTGTATGTGTATGCATGTATCTATGTATATGCATGTGCATTATGTATGCATATGTATGCATATGTATGCATGTGTATGCATATGTATGCATGTGTATGCATATGTATGCATGTGTATGCATATGTATGCATATGTTTGTGTGTATGTGTGTATGTGTGTATGTGTGTGTATGTGTCTATGTGTGTGTGTGTCTATGTGTGTATGTGTATGCATGTATCTATGCATATGCATGTTCATTATGTATGCATATGTATGCATATGTATACATATGTGTGTGTTTTTGTGTGTGTATGCATATAAGTAATGTGTGTGTGTGTATGTATGCGTGTGTATGTGTGTGTGTCTATGTGTGTATATGTTTGTGTGTATGTGTATGTGTGTATGTGTGTGTATGCATGTAAGCATGTATGTATGCATATGCATGTACATTATGTATGCATATGCATGTACATTATGTATGCATATGCATGTATATGTGTGAATGTGTGTGTATGTGTGTGTATCTATATATATATATATATATATATATGTGTGTGTCTGTATGCATGTGTATGTGTGTGTGTGTAAATGTGTGTGGGGATGTGTGTGTGTGTGTGTTTAAGTGTGTGTCTCTATGTGTGTGTGTATATGTGTGTGTATGTGTATGTGTGTATATACGTGTGTATCTATATATATGTGTCTGTATGAATGTGTATGTGTGTGTGTAAATGTGTCTGGATGTGTGTGTGTAAGTGTGTATGTGTCTATGAGTGTGTATGTTTTTATGTGTGTATGTATCTATGTGTGTGTATGTGTCTACATGTGTATGTGTATGCATGTATTTATGCATATGCATGTGCATTATGTATGCATATGTGTGTGTATATGTGTGTATGCATTTAAGTATGTATGCCTGCATATGCATATGCATTATGTGTGTATGTGTGTGTGTATGTGTGTGTGTATGTGTGTGTGTCTATGTGTGTATGTGTGTGTATACATGTGTATGTGTGTAAATCTATTTACACATTAGATTCACAAGGCATGGAGCATATGTAAAAGACGCTCAGCTAGGCTTCAAGAGGATTGCAAAAGGTGAGAAATATGGTAGAATCTTTAGATTTGAAGTTTAAGATACAAGGAATATTTCTCTCTTCAATTACAAAGATAAAACCCTATCTGAATTGGAGATATGGCATAAGAGACTAAGTCATATAGGTGAAAGGACATTGAAGCAAATATAGAGGGATGAGAGTGTGCACATAGATGAAGAGGTTACATGTATGAAGACTACTTGTAGCTTGTGCACATAGATGTATGGGGTCCTAGTAGAGATCCATCCGTCTCAGGGATGAAGCATAAAGATGAAGTCTTCACTTGTTTCAAAAAGTATTTGGCATTGGTTGAGAATCAAACAGGTAGAAGCTTGAAGATTCTCAGAGCTGATAGAGGTGGTCAGTATTTCTCACATAAGTCTGACTCCTTCTTATAGGACAGAGGCATAAAGAGAGAAATTACAACAAGGTTCACTCTTGAACAGAATGGAGTGGTAGAGATAGAAAATAGAATAATAATAGAGGCTGCAATATCAATGTTAAATGAGAAAAAACTTCCAAATTACTTATGGGTAGAGGTTGTTTCCACAACCACCTACCTAATCAGTGGGCTTCCATCCAAGTCTATGGATAGAATGACACCGTATGAGGCTTGTAATGGCAAGAGACCATATTTATATCATTGTAAGATCTTTGAGTGCATGGCTTATGCACACATACCCTCAGAGATCATAGGAAAGCTTCTTCCAACAACAAAAAGATGTATATTCATTCGCTATGATCAAAATCAGAAAGGATATAGGTGATATAATCCCACTAACAAAGGAATTAAAGTCACTAGGGATGTGGTATTTGATGAAAGTAACTCCTAGATTGTAGATGATTGGAGGAAAATAAAGTTGCCCTATGATTTGGAAAATGATTTTCCAAATCTGGCTCAAGATGAACCACATACATCAAAGGATGTCAATTGAGAAGAAGAAGAAGAACATATTGATTTTGAAGCTTGAAAATCCAAGGGAAAGACAAAGTTTAAACAATTGG
Organism: Ceratopteris richardii; assembly: GCA_020310875.1. NCBI lineage: Eukaryota > Viridiplantae > Streptophyta > Polypodiopsida > Polypodiales > Pteridaceae > Ceratopteris > Ceratopteris richardii. The sequence goes on along the minus strand of CM035419.1, from coordinate 98,794,465 downwards.
AAGACATCAGAGTCATCTAATCAAGCATTTAGAAGACCTCAAAGGGAAAGCAAGAAACCTATAAGGTATAGTTATGACACATCACTAGTCACCAAGCATTCCATATACATGAATAAAAATTCTATGTCACAGGAACCTTCTTCATTTGAAAAAGCTAACAATAAAGAAAAATTGAGAGAAGCTATGTAGGAAGAAATTGAAGAACTTCAAGAGAATAGCACTTGGGATTTGGCTACCAAAAAAGCATTCCTGAAGGTATAGAATCCAAGGGGATTTACAAAGTGAAGAAGAATTCAAACGGCACAATGAATATGTATAAAGCAAGGCTAGTAGGAAAGGGGTTTGCTCAAATTCATGGAGTGGATTATGAGGAGACCTTTTCACCTATAGCTAAGATGCCAACTATCAAAGTTTTAGTAAGTATTGCTACTTCAAAGAATTTGAATTTGTACCAACTAGATGTTAAAAATGCATTCATTAATGAATGGATGTCTAAAGAGGTCTACATGGCTCAACCACCAAGAAATGAATATAAAGACAAACCTGATTATGTATGTAAATTAAGGAAAGCACTGTATGGTTTAAAGCAAGCTCGTAGATCTTGGAACCATAGGCTTGTCACATACCTCCAAGATCAAGGATTTCTTGCAAGCAAGATAGATTCTTCATTATTCATTAAGAAGACTAATTTAGAAGTTATTTATCTATGTGTTTATGTGGATGATATCATTATTAGAGGGAATGATGCCAATGGCATCAAGACGATCAAAGCTCCGATGAAGGAAGAGTTCAAGATCAATGATCTTGGATTAGTTATATATTTTCTTGGTTTAGAGATTGTTTATATAGTTTCTGGTGTTTTTATTAATCATAGGAAGTAGATCCATGATATGCTAGTTGCGTTCAAGATGGAAAATGCAAAATGTGCTACTACACCCATGGAATTGAACCATAAACACAGTACTCATGAAGGAGATCTGCTTGAAGACATTACACGCTATCAAAGTCTTGTTGGGAGTCTCAATTATGCAACCCTAAGAAGCGTGCACATATGCTATGGAGTAAGCACATTGAGTCAAATCATGGATACACAAAGAAAACCTCACATGGAAGCTACCAAAAGGATCTTAAAGTACTTGAAGGGTACCATAAATGAAAGGCTCTTTTATCCATTCACATATGACTTGGATATCCAGCTATAATCTGATGCAGATTGGGCTTGGTCAAAAGATGAAAGGAGCACCTTTGGTTACTTATCTTTTGCATGATCAAAGTTGATTTTATGGTCATCAAAGAAACAAGAAGTTATGGCATTGTCATCAACTTAAGCTGATTATAGAGGCCTAACGAATGCAACACAAGAAGCAATGTGGTATACATACATTCAAATAATCTTTGGAGATAATACTAGTTCACTTCATTTGGCCACGAATCCTGTATATCAGGCAAGGACTAAGCACATTGTAGTTCACTACCATTATGTGAGAGAGAAGCTACTTAGCAAGGACATACATATGTCCTATGTATCAACAAACTTGCAATGTGAAGATATGCTAACTAAATCTTTGGATGGAACAAATTTCAATAGGTTCAAGATGATTGTTGGATTGCAAGAGAGTAAAGAGGATTGAGGCCCAAGCATATTGGGCTTGAGAGAGAGCTATTGGTGCAATTACTCCAAGCCTAAACGCTTTATCATTTATCCTAAGGCTCATATGTACATTCATGTATTAGCACATGAACGATCTCTTGTAAAGATTGACTTTTTATTACTTGTAAAAGTGCACATTTGGAATCACTTCAATCACAAGTTGTTAGGAGAATGCTTCTACGAGCTATTGATGAGGTAGATGGAGATTAAGATGCTAAACTTTTTGGTAGAAATTTGGATTTCAAATTCAAAAAAGAGCTCCAACTTTATCTATAAAAGAGGACGTCAAAAGTCGCGAGTAGAAGCCTGATTGGAAGAGATTTTAGATGGATTTTATGTTGATATTGATCTCACACCGTAGCTTTATCATTACCCTCACATCGTGAAATTATCCATTGCCAACGTCATTATAATCTATGTGCATTGATATATACATGCTGATTATATTTCACTCTCTTTTCTTTGTCATGTACCACTCAAAATAGTGAGCTGTGATCTGTTTCTTAGTGTATACTTGATCATTTTTAGTGATTTAAGTTATTATAGACTCATGCCACTGACTATTTCATAGTACAAAATTTCACTTTAAGTTATTATAGACTCAAGCTATTTATTTGGTGGCCATGGTTGAAGGTGAGGTTATTCCCCTTGTTGCCTATTGACGAAAAGCTAGATGTGCCAATTACCCTTTAGCCAACAAGTCCGAAGACATTTCTTTTATGCGCACTATAGCATAGTTCATTAATAGTATTGTATCATCAGCCATGTCTTGGATAATGATTCACTTTGTATTTGATTCTGTGATTGTTGCTTTTAACTTTCTGTAGAAATAATACTTGTGTGTGTGTGTGTTAGAGAGAGAGAGAGAGAGAAATTGCAGCTTGGTAAAATGGATGCACACAAGTAATTAGTGAAGAGAAAGAATCCCTAATGCATATGTGAATCATAGGTTTTTCTTATGATTAATTAGGTAGCCGTTGATGGTTGATAAATATTGATGTTTTTTATGGTGAGATCTTATAACTGTTGGTGGATATCCGCGATTTCCGTGTGCACATCGTATTCCATCACGGGGAACATTTTCAGTACTTGCAAGTTACTCCGTGCAATTAGTGTTCTACCCTTTTCTCTATCGAGTAGCTGCAATGATTCTTGGGGAGTGTTTACTACCAAGGATGCTCTTAACAGTTGGAATTTGATTGTATTGTTTTATATTCCTTTCACTACCAGCTCTCAATCACTCATAATAATATGTTTATGTAAAGTTATAAGGGTTCCATATTGTATCTGTTGTGCAACTTTGCATTAGACACTGATGGTAGAGATCTTTCTTTCGAGAAAGGTGAGTGCTTACTGGTTATCCAGCGATTTCAATCCTCTCTCTATACTGTTACCAAGAGTCAGAAAAGCTTGCTTTTGTTGGGATCATATTTAATCAAAAAACAAAAATATCAATCACTTGGTATAATTTGTTTATGCACAACTATTGATCATATACAATCCAAATCAGATAGTGGGATTGTCCCTTGAGGTGTTTGCTTGAAGCTATGGAACAAGGATGAAGTGTTATGCATGATATCACTCTAAGAGAACTATGTGATAAATCCTTCTAGCAGCTAGTTGATGTCCCTAAAATGATCTAACAAAATGACAAGCACCAAGGTGAGGAGATCGACCTCGTACTTCTCCATCTGCGCAGATGTGACTCTGGTGGGATGAACTTGAGCAAGTGAACACATACATGGGCGAGTGGGTATAAAAATTATATGCACACACATACACATGTGCACATACAAGGTAAGACAAAGAAAGAGAACAATGGAATCTTCAATTATTAAACTCAAAACAAGTTTGCAATGCTCATGATTAGGTTCATTCTCCAACTAGCTAACCCCAAAAATGAACCATCTAAGTCTTTTATAGATTTATGACTAGCTTTGGCCTTGTTCCGACCAAGCACATGGCTTACTAAAAAAATAGGTTCACTTGCTCATTTGAAGGCTCAAACAGGCTAAAAAAAGTATGAAATTTCATACTTACATTGTTTGATTGCTCAAGATTGAGGAATCTTGGGCTTGAACAAAAAGAGAATTAGATTTAGAATGAAGTGCTATTGTGGTTTACTTTGACTTTGCTCTCTCCGGCCCCTTTTCCTCATGATTCCTTGGCGTGTCAAGCATCCTTCATCGTTAACAAATGTAAACGATAGGATTGGTGAATTTGGTGACTCGGATAACAAGGTATGCCAAGGTCTATGACTTCTTAGCCATCTTAAACATAAGCCTCCAAGGGAGCTGTACATGGGAATTATCAATCTTTTGATCAATTGCTTACTCTTTTGCTTTTAACAGTGCTTTGATACCAACCTCATCAACTAGACTGTTAGGAATACCACTCGCTAGAGATGTGACTCTCTTCCCAACCTTATGCCTCTATATATAGCTCTTCAATCAATGATAACCATGACACTAATTGAAGTTGACCTCTGCATGTATGATCTACAACTCTCCTTTCAAACCTTCCACTATAATCCAGTAGTCGTAATGTACTCGAGAATCAAGTTAAGTATCTTTCGGCACAAATAAACTCATGTTGTGTCACTCTAACAAAATGACAAGCACCAAGGTGAGGAGATCGGCCTCATAATTCTCCATCTGCGGAGATGTGACTCTGGTGGGATGAACTTGAGCAAGTGAACACACACATGGGCGAGTGGGTATCACAATTATATGCACACACATATACATGTGCACGTACAAGGTAAGACAAAGAAAGAGAACAATGGAATCTTCAATTATTAAACTCAAAACAAGTTTGCAATGCTCATGATTAGGCTCATTCTCCAACTAACTAACCCCAAAAATGAACCATCTAAGTCTTTTATAGATTTATGACTAGCTTTGGCCTTGTTCCGACCAAGCACATGGCTTACTAAAAAAATAGGCTCACTTGCTCATTTGAAGGCTCAAACGGGCTAAAAAAAGTATGAAATTTTAGACTTACATTGTTTGATTGCTCAAGATTTAGGAATCTTGGGCTTGACCAAAAACAGAATCAGATTTAGAATGAAGTGCTATTGTTGTTTTCTTTGTCTTTGCTCTCTCTGGCCCCTTCCCCTCATGCTTCCTTGGCGTGTCAAGCATCCTTCATCATTAACAAATGTAAACGACACGAATGGTGAATTTGGTGACTCGGATAACAAGGTATGCCAAGGTCTATGACTTCTTCGCCATCTTAAACATAAGCCTCCAAGGGAGCTGTACGTGGGAATTATCAATCTTTTGATCAATTGCTTACTCTTTTTCCTTTAACAGTGCTTTGATACCAACCTCATGAACTAGACTGTTAGGAATACCACTCGGTAGAGATGTGACTCTCTTCCCAACCTTATCCCTCTATATATAGCTCTTCAATCAATGATAACCATGACACTAATTGAAGTTGACCTCTTCATGTATGATCTACAACTCTCCTTCCAAACCTTTCACTATAATCCAATAGTGGTAATGTACTCGAGAATCAAGTTAAGTATCTTTCAGCACAAATAAACTCATGTTGTGTCACTCTAGCAAAATGACAAGCACTAAGGTGAGGAGATCGACCTCGTAATTCTCCATCTGTGGAGATGTGGCTCTGGTGGGATGAACTTGAGCGAGTGAACAAGTTTGCAATGCTCATGATTAAGTTCAATCTCCAACTAGCTAACCCCAAAAATGAACCATCTAAGTCGTTTTATAGATTTATGACTAGCTTTGGCCTTGTTCAAATCAAGCACATGGCTTACTAAAAAATTAGATTCACTTGCTCATTTGAAATTAGGTTCACTTGCTAAAAAAAGTATGAAATTTCAAACTTACATTGTTTGATTGCTCAAGATTGAGGAATCTTGGGCTTGAAAAAAAAGAGAATGAGATTTTGAATGAAGTGCTATTGTTGTTTTCTTTCACTTTGCTCTCTCTGGCCCCTTTTCCTCATGCTTCCTTGGCATGTCAAGCATCCTTCATCCTTAACAAATGTAAACAACACGAATGGTTAATTTGGTGACTCGGATAACAAGGTACGCCAAGGTGTATGACTTCTTTGCCATCTTAAACATAAGCCTCCAAGGGAGCTGTATGTGGGAATTATCAATCTTTTGATCAATTGCTTACTCTTTTGGCTTTAACAGTGCTTTGATACCAACCTCATAAACTAGATTGTTAGTACTACCACTCGCTAGAGATGTGACTCTCTTCCCAACCTTATGCCTCTATATATAGCTCTTCAATTAATGATAACCACGACACTAACTGAAGTTGACGTCTGCATGTATGATCTGCAACTCTCCTTTCAAACCTTCCACTATAATCTAGTAGTAGCAATCTACTCGAGAATCAAGTTAAATATCTTTTGGCACAAATTAACTCATGTTAATTTAAAATCGGAGGCTCTAGAGCTCTTTGATTGAAATGCATGTGTTAGACGGCCGCCGGAGTAGGACAAATGTATGCCGGATGTAACAGAGTTCCTTGAATTACGCGCAAAAGTTGGTACGCGCACTTTGTAAATCTATATAAAGCAATGTAAGGAGAATGCTCGAGAGAGATGTTTTTTTTCTGGAATTGCCAGATTGCTCGCCTAATTTTTGTTAGAGTACTATTTACACTATTATGGAATTCTGAGTATTGTGAATATTGAGTTTTGTATCGTATGCTCGCATTGAAATTCACCATAACATGTGATTCAGTAATACATTGTGTGTCTGAGTACTGTTATCGTGTTGTATTGCTGCGTATTCTTCAGTTATTGAAGTACCCTGAGATAGTTTAAGTAAGTTATCTGGCTATGTGAATCGAATAAGTAATCTGTTGCCCTGTCGGAGTATGTTCTGTGTGTTTCTATCAGACTCATTGCATTCGATGTAATAACTGTGACCCCGAATATGAGTCCGAACTAGTATCTTCGGTAACGTGGACTTTTGAGATCACTGGCAAGTATGATGACAAATGAATCTGTCAGCTATAGTCTTCACTTTGGTTGATTTGCGGTATAATAGCGAATCTGTAGAATGGACTACTGCTCTATTCCAATAGCAGAATAGTATGAAGAAGTTCGATTTGCAGGCGTAAAGAACCCAATATTGTCTAGTTACCGCAAGTAACTAAGCTAAGACGTGTATTAGCGTTTTGATGCTGTGATTAAGAATTGGGAAAAGAGTACAGGGCCTCTCTCTAACAGACCCCTACCACTCCCAAGAACCCACTTGATCTGATAACGCCTTTCGGTAATAGAAGGTTTAATACAGTTTATGATGAATCACTATTTTACGTTTAATATTTGTTCGGCAACGATTTTGGCTAGTTATTAACACAGCGAAACTACGTAACATTTAACACTTGGTGCCGTCTGTGGGAAGGTGGCATCAAAATTACCAGTCATCTGTCAGAATTAGATTATCGGCAGTAGCAGCAGAACGAGATTGTTGCAGACTGTCCCGTTAGTAATACTACGCGAATAGTACAAAAGATGATACATGTCGGTTACTCGATCCGGTGAAACGTATCCCAAGAACCATCAGTTTGGAGTACTAAAGCCAACTTTGGGAGGTAGAAGTACAACTAGGACTGACCCAGTTGTTAAGAAATTTAAACACGTTAAAGTTGATTCCGGTCATAGTCCGGTGGAACCTGTTACGCCTCTGGTAGATTCCGGTACTATTTCGGCACAGTCTGTCAAAGATATAGTAATTCCAGAACCTACCAAGACGCAGTTGGAATCTAGTTTAACACTCCTGGAAAAAGATTCAGATTCATCTACGATTAGAAACACTTTAGTCAAAGAAATCGGCGAAGGCAAAAAAACGCCGACTTCGGGCATAATTTCGGTTCATTCTAGTAAAATTAAGAGAATCACAGTTTTTCGGTGACGATTTAGCATTTTCTGCTGAATCTTCAGCCCATCTGCCGTGCTTGAAAGCAAGTTCCCATACACTGGACATCAAGAAGGAAGGAAGGTTGTTCGAAACAGAAATTCGAAGCACATTAGACAAGATAATCACACCGAAAAGTGCGTCATCCGACGATACAGATTCCGGTAGTTCAGAAGGAAAGTATAACACGCTCACGATGAACGGACAACAACAGTTATGTCCACCCAGGCCACCTCCAATAGGAGTGACGTACACAAAGTTTGGTGGATTTCTAGGAGATGATCCGGATGCTCATGTGCGTACGTTCGAGATAAGTTATGCAGTTCTCAACCATCCACAGGATCAGGCCTACAAAGCCATTGTCTTCCAATCTACACTTGTCAATGAAGCAGCTAGATGGCTTACAGAATATGATATTAATCATTTCGGCACCTACGAAGCAGTACGAGATGCTTTTCTGCAACGATTCAGGCTAAAAAAGAATCCAACCAAAATTTTTGATTATCTGCAGAATAACAGACAGAAACCAAATCAAACTGTACAGGAGTATGCTACTCTCTTCAGAACACACTTAAGGCAGTTACCACCAGCCCATGCTAACTTACCTGATGATGTCATCACTCAGTGGTTCATCAATGGCTTAACCCCACAATTGAAACAGATCATGATCATAAGATGTGTTGTATATTATTGAACAAGGCATTGTTAAAATGTTAAATTATTAATGTATTAATATGTTTTTTATGTTTTTGATATAGCAGCTGAAGGTTCGTGAGGAGCGTGCAAGGTGTGAAAGGGCGGACATCAATAATCCGAATAATTATTATTTATTTTGTAAATAAACCTACGTAGAAGGTTCTATTATTAGAAAAGTAATGGTTACAATAAGGGTCGTTGTAGACCACAGTTTCTGTTATTGAAAGCAGTGGCTTTCTGTAAAAGTTATCAACTTTTAGTTCACGCCTGCTTTTCGAAGCCGCCCTCTTGTAACCACTCTTTTCGACGTAATCAAAATTCCTATAAATACATGCACTCTGTGGACTGTCGAAACAGAGTGCATGGGGGGAGATTGCACCCAATAGTGCGTTGTGTCTCGTCTCTTGTTGCGTCTATTCTCTGTGTATTTTCTGTGTCCGTAATCTCTGTATGCGCGTGAGCAAGATCCTGACAACAGTGGTATCAGAGCTCTGCACGCGTCAATACAGAGGGTTCTGTTCTCTGTTCACGATTCCGATTCCGTTTCTGTCTCCGTCTCCGTCTCCGCGTCCGCGATTTCGATTTCGTCTCCGTTTCCTGTTTTTGTTTCGGTTTCCGTTTCTGTTTCTGATTCAGATCCAGAACTAGAACCTACGTCTTCACCTACGTCTTCTCCTTCGGCTTACTCCAAGGCGTCGACTAAGGCAAAGAGCTTAGGCAATAACTTAGGCAATACATTGGCACCCAAGGCTCCCTTGGCGACCGTTGGCAGCCGTTGGCTACGCGCGAGGCAATTTTAATTTTTGAGTGGTAATAGAGAGGTTTAGAGTCCCTAAGGTAGGAGGATTTGAACCCACAACCTCCTACTTTCAAGGGAAGTACTTTGACCACTCCACCATCTCTTGGAGTTGTACTCAAGTCTCTCTCTCTCTCTTATTTGTGGAAGGCGCTCGCGGCGATTTCAAGGATGGACCCAACAAAGAATTTAGTGTAACTTTCAATCCGTAGGTCGGATTGAGGCGTGTAATATACCGTTGGAAAGCTCTCGGAACGAACTTTCCAATGAGCTAGCTTGCAAGTGTGAAATCCTTGGTAATATTTGGGTGGCACTTGATTGAGTGTTCAAGATACCAAGCAAGGTTGAGAACACGAGATCGAGACACCAAGGTTGCAACCAAGAAGGTTCAATACACAAAGGTTGAGAGCAAGGATCCAAGAGCACCATGGTGGATTACAGTAATTCACCTTTACCTGGAGTTTCATTCAAACAAGAGTTAGAGATTATGAACCAAGAACTTCAAGCACTTCAACAAGCCATACACGGACGTTATGCTATGCTTCAATTCGACGGACGAATAGATGGCCGCTTGGTCTTATCATGGCTATCCCTATTCAACGATTTCTTTTCCGACGAGTTATATTCAGAATATCAGAAAATCGAGTTCGCCACTAATTATTTGGTAGGACGAGCGCAGTTATGGTGGAATGATCTTTCTCGTCGTGCAGATTGTCCACGCACCTAGAAGGCTTTTCAAGAAGAGTTTAAGGATTCATTTCTACCTTTAAAGTTTACCTTACATGTTTGATAATTGTGATGTATTTACATATTGAATTTAGTCTATAGGAGCATAATACCTATAATTTTTTAGATTTTGTTTTACTTCTATGGAAAGATATCTCCGATCTCTTTATAGAGTGGCTATAACATATCTTTTGAGCTTCTCTTCCAAGATCAAAAGAATTTGGACTTTACCCATTCATCATCAAACAATTTTTTTTTTTAATCATCTTTTCGAAGCCTCGATTCCTGAAGGCATATTGTCATGCTATTATGATAAAGGGGTGGATCATCTTCAGCACCTGCACACATCGGCAAATTACTTTGTAACCATCCAGATAGGTTTCTTGTCAATTTATATGCATAGTTTTCTTCTTTTTGCATCCACTTACATTTTGGACATGCATGTTTTGCATCGTACATGGAATATACGCATCGTTTAAACATGGTTTGTCTTGTATGGTACATGAATTCTTATTGCAGGGACAGGTATGTATTTTATTGCAGGTTAGCGAGGAGAAAAAAAATACATATGTCAGGGTGTGTAATCCCCTTTTGGTCTCTTTATGTATCATGGAAATTGTTTGTCGAAAATTTTCCAGTTTTCAAAATCACGCCGTTATGCTGCCGAAATTTTTACAAAATTCATATGCACATGCATTCAAGTATAAATTCATGATTAGAAAATTAATTATTATTTTATCATATCCAGATATTCACTTTTGTCATCACTTTTGGATTACATTTTGACTTAAATCCTGTATATCATACCCCAACACATTAATGTACCAGCTCCATGAACATTTCCATGCATGTATTTTTACATGGAACATGCCTATTTTCTTTATTCAGTGATGAAACATGTGACTAGCCATCCATGTTTATTCTTTTATCACCTGAAGTCAGTTGCTTGTTCAACTGAGGGGCATGTTATACCTTATGGAATATGTTGAACAATGCATTGTTGGATTGAAATATGGAATAGCCAATGCATTGTTGGATTGAAATATCGAATAGCCAATGCATTGTTGGATTGTAACATGAAATATGTTGGCCAATGCATTGTTGGATTGAAATATGGAATAGCCAATGCATTGTTGGATTGTAACATGAAATATGTTGGCCAATGCATTGTTGGATTGTAACAGTAATATGGAATATGTTGAACATTGCATTATAATTGTTAGAGTGTTGAATTATTTTATCAATTGAGGTCAGTTGCTTGTCAACTGAGAGGCATGTTGTATATTATTGAACAAGGCATTGTTAAAATGTTAAATTATTAATGTATTAATATGTTTTTTATGTTTTTGATATAGCAGCTGAGGGTTTGTGAGGAGCGTGCAAGGCGTGAAAGGGCGGACATCAATAATCCGAATAATTATTATTTATTTTGTAAATAAACCTACGTAGAAGGTTCTATTGTTAGAAAAGTAATGGTTAGAATAAGGGTCGTTGTAGACCACAGTTTCTGTTATTGAAAGCAATGGCTTTCTTTAAAAGTTATCAACTTTTATTTCACGCCTGCTTTTCGAAGCCGCCCTCTTGTAACCACTCTTTTCGACGTAATCAAAATTCCTATAAATACATGCACTCTGTGGATTGTCGAAACAGAGTGCATGGGGGGAGATTGCACCCAATACTGCGTTGTGTCTCGTCTCTTGTTGCGTCTATTCTCTGTGTATTTTCTGTGTCCGTAATCTCTGTATGCACGTGAGCAAGATCCTGACAACAAGATGTGTCGGAGCAATGATGCTGGATGCAGTTATTGCCATGGCTCTACAACTAGAATCCAAAGTTGGTGGATTTAGAGAAGATCTGGAGTGGTTAAAAACAAACAAAAATATGGCTGAAGATATAACCAGACAAGTATACTGCGTCACATGCAAAAATAAAGGTCATACTAGTGCCAATTGTGCATTAAATCAAACGTTTTGCGCTATTTGCAACAGTACCGGACACACCACCGGAAACTGTGTCTACAATGCCAGAATACAAGGAACAACAACGGTCAATGCTGTTATTCAAGAACATGGACAGCCAACGAATCACTATGTATCTCCGCAAGTGTGAAACAATCAACCACAAGGATATCAGAACTACCGAGGACAGAGGAACAACAATTATAATGCGAACCGCTCGCAGAACGGACCACCACCGAAAAATCCGAATTTACCCCGCCACGCTGTCATTTTTGTGGTGAATTCGGACACATTAGAAGATTTTGCAAAGATGCAGCTAAGTATGATCAAAGGAAAAAGGAACGACAAAACCCAATGGCCAACATGGTACAAATCACACCAGTAGAAACACAGACTGCTACAGTCTAGACCCGATCCGGTAAACAACTGCAGTCGATAGCAGAAATATTCGAACCTGGGATACAAGAACAACATAGGATGTATGACAAGGCTAGTCACTGGATCGCAACAGAACCACTAGTCTTTCCAGAGCCTATTCCGGTAGCCCAACCCTCGTTAATAAACGAAGAAACACAACAAAGGGAGTTAGCAGCAGAAACATCATCAACAGTAGATACATTGCCCACCGTAGACACCTCCGCATCAGCAGAGGCATCAACTTCAACATCAGTAGAGCCTGTCAATCAATCTCCACAGGCTTGGGAAATCTTATCTAAGGCATCTATCACCCTGCCTCTAGGCCAACTCCTGACATTAGTACCTGGGATTCGACAAGAGTTCCAACAACAGCTCAGTCTGATGACTTCTTGTATTCCGGCGACAGCAGCAGTTCAACCGGAACCTGATTCTATTGTCGATCATTCAGTCCCCTTGATTACAGTATGGTATAAGAATCATAAGATTACGCAAGTATTGATTAATGGAGGCTCTGGTGTTAACATTGCAACGGCGGCCTTATGCAAAAGATTAAGATGGACCGAAATCGAACCAGTTCATTTTTTTGTTAGAATGGAAGATCAATCAAGAGTCCACCCCTTGGGGCTTGTACGAAATGTACCGATCACTATACAAGGTACGGCCTTTAAAATGACCTTTGTAATACTAGATCTGCTGGAATCCACTGTGGATTATAACCTTCTTTTCGGCCGTCCTTGGCTGAAGCATGCGAAGGTAGTACAAGATTGGTCTGCACAAGAGCTTACGTTTAAAGATGCCAATCGTAGATATGTGGTAAAATTAGATGCTATACAACCTTGCGAATTACACGCTAGACCGTATTTTGCTGAACCAGTCCATATGCTAGATGGATTGTTAGATGATGAAGAAGAAGAGTTTTTGAAGAGTAACGCTGACTTAATTTCCTTAGGGACTATTGATCTACAGTACGTTGTAGATAATTGGAATGCTTCAGTCTGTACAGTAATACCCGTTACAGAAGAGGCTAAGAAGGAAGACACTGTTTCCACACATGACGATGAATTGCAGCAACTTCTTAAACCAACAGACAACACAGAGAAACATCAACAGTTCTCTGTCCCCGAAGAGCAGTTGATTACTTACAATTTAGGAGATGAAGATCATCCGCCTCCTATGAAGATAAAGCAAAACTTACCGGAAACATTTCAAGCAGATTTAATCCAGCTACTCCAAGAATTCACTAATGTCTTTGCATGGGACTACAAAGACATGAAAGGATTGGACCCCCGTATCTACCAACACAGGGTCATGCTGAAGCTAGAGTCAAGGCCGATAAAGCAAACCAGCTACCGGATGAATCCCCATTATGCATCCCAAGTAAAGGCAGAACTTGATAGGTTATTGAAAGTTGGATTCATCGTACCAGTAGAACATTTTCACCAATTGTGATCGTGCCAAAGAAAAATTAGCAACTACGAATCTGTGTAGACTACCGGAAATTAAACGCAGCAACAGTACCGGATCCTTCCCCGATCCCCTTTCTGGATACCATGCTTGATAAGGTAGCAGGTCACGAAATGTATTCATTCTTAGACGGATACAATGGTTACAATCAAGTTAGAATGGCCGAAGAGGATATACCAAAAACTGCATTCATTACCAACTGGGGTGTCTTTGCCTGCACCATCATGTGGTTCCGATTGAGAAATGCACCAAGCACATTTCAGTGATGTATGCAGGAGATTTTCTCTCCTTATCTCACTTCATTTATGCAAGTATTTCTCAATGACTTCTCGATTTTTGGTAAGATGATGGCACATTTGTTTCATCTAAGATGCTGTTTTCAAAAGTGCAGAGAGTACAGACTCTGTCTTAACCCAAACAAATCTGTGTTTGCGGTCTCATGTGGAAATTTACTTGGCCACATTGTATCTGCACAAGGTATCCAAGTAGATCCAGATAAATTTTCGGCAGTATTAGAAGCTCCGGTGCCAACTTCTCCAAAAGAAGTTATGCGCTTTATGGGCCAAGTACGATGGCATGGAAGGCACTTACGGTGGCTTGCTCATCTAGCTATACCACTAAACAAGCTAATCAGCAAAACACCTCGACAATTTGAATGGACCCAGGAATGCGAGATAGCATTTGATCATTTAAAGCATTTATTAACACAAGTTCCTATCTTACAACCGCCGGACTGGGATCCTGTATTTGTTGATGCTTCAGATATAGCAATAGGAAGTGTATTGATGCAACAAATTGATAAATGGTTCAGACCAGTGTATTATGCAAGTCGAAGATTAGCACCTGCTGAGAAAACTTACTCTGTAACAGAAAGAGAATGTCTAGGGCTAGTATATTTGGTCAAGAAATTTAGACATTACTTACTAGGCCGTAAATTCACATTTCATGTAGATCACGCTGCACTTGTCTATTTAGTTCGGAAACAACATCTAGGTGGTCGATTAGCGCGATGGGTCTTACTCTTGCAAGAATTCGACTACGAAGTCATTCACCGGCCAGGCAGTTCACACGCCTTAGCAGATTTTTTATCCCGCTTAGATTCCGGTGAAGCTCCGGTGGGCATAGATGACACGACACCCGCGATTTATGTATCAGAACCAATTAATGAAGAATCTGCAGACCCACCTATCCCATTTTCATATTATGATCAGATATTGACCTTTCTCACTAATGGTTTCCTTCCATCTCAGACTTCTAGAGCAATATGCAGGAAAATTCCAGTTTTTAGCCGCCGATTTCGGTTAATTGCTGGAGAACTATATTATGTAGATCACATCGGAATCCTACTTCGATGTATTCCACCACATGAAGTTAACTCAGTTATCACTTTGGCACACTCGATTCCTTCCGATGGCCACTTTGCTGCAGATCTAACTCACCGGAAAATTCTGCAGAGTGGTCTTTGGTGGCCAACAATGTTCAGAGATATATTACAGTTTGTCAAACAATGTGATACTTGTCAAAGATCGGGTCAGCCTTTGCAGCGTTATTTTTTTCCTTTGCAACCCATCTTACCAATAGAACCTTTCCAGAAGTGGGGTCTAGATTTTATCGGTCCAATTACACCACCAGCAGTCTTCAGTAACAACCGTTACATACTGACCTGTATAGACTATGCAACCAGATGGGCAGAAGCCTGGGCTTTACGGTCTGCTACAGCAGTTACAGTAGCAAAATGTATGCTAACCGATGTCTTTCCACGTTTTGGTTACCACTATAAATTGGCTCAGATGAGGGCATTCATTTTGTAAACAATTTAATGAAGGCACTTACATAGTTGTTCCAAGTTACACATAAATTTAGTTCTCCTTATTATCCTCGTGCCAATGGATTGGCCGAAAGTACAAAAAAATCTCTGCTGAATATCCTTCGAAAATTGATCATGGAATCACCGGAAAGATGGGATCAACTGCTACCTACAGTATTATGGGCATACCGGACTACCTACAAGGTAACAACAGGATTGACACCTTTCAAATTAGCTTATGGCCTAGAAGCAATAGCACCAATGGAGATAGTTATACCAAGTTTACGAGTAGCCATTACCCAGAAATTACTACCGGAAGACTCACTGTCATTTTGGATGGACACTCTCAGAGAGTTAGATGAGCATCGATGGCTCAGTTTCTTAACTATGCACAAAGTTCAACTAAGACAGGCAAGGACGCACGATCAAAACCTGAAAACTCCAGTGTTTTCGGTAGGACAACTTGTACTTTTCTATAACGCAAAGTCAAATAGATCCGCAGGCAAATTCAAATTACGGTGGTTCCGCCCTTACAAGATCGCAGAGCAAATCGGTCCAGCAACTTTTCGGTTGACTACGTTGACCGGAAATCCACTTCCAAAAGTAATCAACGGCTCGAAGTTGCGGCCGTATCGAAGCGCTACTAGTTCGCATTAAATCATTCGGTGGTGGACCGCATTTTTAGCTTTTGTTTTTTACTTTTCATTCTGTTCTTTCTCTTCTTTTTTAATAACCGTGTTTTGTTATAAGCCGCCCTCCTTAACAATTACTCAAGTATGCATGCCAAATTAAAAGCAATATCATTCCAGCACTACACAATGATAACCATCACTTCCTACCCCCCCTGTAATGTCTGTACTTAAGCTCTTCGGTTGCACCAAAAAACGCTATTATGTTCTTGTGATTGTATCCATGTGTTCAGTGTTCTGTGTATCCGTGTGCTGTTGTGTAGTCGTGTTCGCAATGGAAGCGTTGGCGAACTACACAGCCTTCTGTGATGGTATCCCTACCGAGGTAGGAGAATACCTGCGAATCCGAGGGTTGGCCAACTTTGCTGAGCTGCCTTGGCACTCAGTGGAAGCCCATCCCTTCTTCGCACAAATTATCCCAGCCATCGCCCAATCTCCCATCACCGAACGACAATGGCTCTTCCCCTCCTTACCATCTAGAACCGTCATAACCTTCCAGGCCTTCACCGAAGCCTTCCGTCTCACCCCACAAGGCCACGAAAATGGCCCAAGCATCCCTGTAGCTCGAATGGTAGAACTTTTTCCTCGATTTTCATCAAATGAATACGCCATTCTCTGCCGCCCGGAACCTGAAAAAACCGCATTGCAGTTCTTAGTTGCGATCCTTAACCTCCAAAAATGCACATATGGTATCTCTCGCCCATTCTATTCCGCCATCGACATTGCCGCACGAGAACCTGTTAATTTCGCCTCATTTTTCTTTCACCGAATCCATAAGGAGTGCGTCGCCATAGTAAAACAAGTCAATAAAAGAACCACCCCTCGATCCAGACTTCCCCACATCCTTTCTTTCCTCTTCCCAACCATACTCGCCACTCAACCACCACCACGAGGACCAGTCTTAAGGCACGAAGAGTCAGTTCAACTACTAGAAGATGAGAAAGAAGAAGATGGAGAAGAACTCAACCAATAGTTCCGCCAGAAACGCATCAGAATTAGCTCCTTAGAAAGTGAAGCACAAGGCTCAGCTGGAAAGGAGAAAGATAACGGTAAAGAAGAAGAGAAGAACGAAGAAGAAACCTTCCATGATACAACAACTTCAATGCACAATGAATCATCGGCAGAACAACAAGAACAACAAGATCAAGCAGAGACGGAAATAATTTCGACCGAAAAAGAATCAGAGCAACAGGAAAATGAGCAGCAATCTAATCAAGATGCACTAGACAAGCTACTGAAGGCAATGGAATCCAAAGAAGCACACAATGCAGAAATGGAACAAATAAACAAGGTAACAACTACTGACTCTGTCCTCCCCAAAACCCCGCCTGCTAACCCCATCTCTCAACCGGAACCACACCGCAGCCCCATCAAGCCCAGTCACCACACCGGAACTTCTGAAGCCTCTACATCCTCCCTTAACTATTCACCTCCAACCTCAGAACAACTCCTCGCCGGAACCTCGTCACAACCTCGTCCTCCCCTGCCACCCCACCCCATTCCAATTTTTTCGGAACTAGAAAATATGGGTCACCTTTTAATTAATCTATCCCAACAACTGCCGCAACACCTAAAGCAAGCCACAGACAGTGCACGAGAAGAATTCCAAAGGAAATTGGAAATAATGGAGGCGGATATCACCCCTCTTTAGGAAGAATTACAAGCAGCAAGAGCAGAAAATCATGCACTACAAGAGCAGATCAAGTAGCTACAGGCTACACTCCAAGTACAAGAAGAGAGCTAAAGCCAGAGAGATAAGGCAATGGCTGCAAAAGAAGAAATGTTGATAGCTTCCGACGCGGAAATAATACAGTTAAAACAAACACTCAAAGATACCGAAGATACAAGAATAGCACTAGGAAACCTACTAGAAGAAACAAGAGTCCAGTTGCAGGACACAATACAGAAATATCAAGAGCAGCAGAGAGAAGCAAACCTGGCTGTAGAAGAGTTACAAAGAACAAAAGAATCCTTAGACGATGTCAACAACATGCTGAAACACCAACTAAACAGAGAATCTAAATATCAAAAGGATTTAGCAAATGCCCGCAGAGAACGGGATGCTTACTACCAAACCATAGAGTTCCAAAACCAACAGTTCCGAACATTAGATAATCAGGTATGCAACCAGAAAGACAGAATCAACAAGATGCAGAAACAAGTAACAAAAATGAAGACAGCAAGAGATGCGGCATTATCAAACGATTTTTATTTACAGGAGGCCTTTTTACAAACACAGGCCGAAATTTTGCTTACTGAAGCCATCGCACTTAGTTCCGTTAGAATAGATGCGCAGATTTTAGAACCCGATACCCTTAAACAATTATTAGAAACACTTAAGAAAAAAATAGCCCGCACATTTAGATTAGCAAGAAATATGTATCTAGAAGGAATCGTAGAGGAACAATGAGTTTCGTAATAAAAATCACTTGCGGGTTCGAGTCCACCGTGCGTGCCAGTGTTAGACGGCCGTCGGAGTAGGACAAATGTATCCCGGATGTAACGGAGTTCCTTGAATTACGCGCAAAAGTTGGTACGTGCACTTTGTAAATCTATATAAAGCAATGTAAGGAGAATGCTCGAGAGAGACATTTTTTTCTAGAATTGCCAGATTGTTCGCCTAATTTTTGTCAGAGTATTGTTTACACTGTTGTGGAATTCTGAGTATTGTGAATATTGAGTTTTGTATCGTATGCTCGCATTGAAATTCACTGTAACGTGTGATTCAGTAATACATTGTGTGTCTGAGTACTGTTATCGTGTTGTATTGCTGCGTATTCTTCAGTTATTGAAGTACCCTGAGTGAGTTTAAGTAAGTTATCTGGCTATGTGAATCGAATAAGTAATATGTTGCCCTGTCGGAGTATGTTATGTGTGTTTCTATCAGACTCATTGCATTCCATGTAATAACTGTGACCCCGAATATGAGTCCGAACTAGTATCTTCGGTAACGTGGACTTTTGAGATCACTAGCAAGTATGATGACGAATGAATCTGTCAGCTATAGTTTTCACTTTGGTTGATTTGCGGTATAATAGCGAATCTGTAGAATGGACTACTCCTCTGTTCCAATAGCAGAATAGTCTGAAGAAGTTCGATTTGCAGGCGTAAAGAACCCAATATTGTCTAGTTATCGCAAGTAACTAAGCTAAGACGTGTATTAGCGTTTTGATGCTGTGATTAAGAATTGGGAAAAGAGTACAGGGCCTCTCTCTAACAGACCCCTACCACTCCCAAGAACCCACTTGATCTGATAACGCCTTTCGGTAATAGAGGGTTTAATACAGTTTACGATAAATCACTATTTTACGTTTAATATTTGTTCCGCAACGATTTCGGCTAGTTATTAACACAACGAAACTACGTAACATTCAACACATGCTCCATGCTCCTCATGGGATTCAAACCCAAGTCCTCCTGCTTCCCATCCTTGAGACTTCACCACTATGCTAAGTGCGTTTGTTATTTTAGAGAGCACATGAGCCCATTAATAAGTGTAGTATGAAGATATATAATCGTTGATGAGAATAAAAAAACAATGTTTGATTTATGACCTATTCACACTAATAAGATGTTGATATCATAGAATTAGCTTGTATATATGACGGTAACTCTAACAAGCCACTTATCTTTGTATATTCACTTGGTACTACAATCAATACTCTGTTGTTGTTTTAGATTATTCTTCTTCCTTATGTTGTTCCCATGGTTTCACAACCCTCAAACTCCTACAATCGGTATCGCAAATATCTGATTTTTCTAGAGAAGTGTGGACATCCCTATAGTCATAATCTCAAAATCGCACAAAACCCAGTGAGCATACTCTGGGCGATAAGGACTATCATAGTGATCATGCAAGCAATTTCTTCCTTTTATGATAAACCTATATACACCAATACAAGCATCTCAAAGCTGCTACATGTCTAGAGGAGCTTGAATAGGTATTTCTTATCAAGGTTCTGTGATACAATAAATTTTTGGCATCAAGGTATTAAGTTAGTGGCCATGGCTAAAAGTAAGGATGTATTCCATATGTTGGATATTGACTATAAGCTCGATGGTACCAATTACCCATTGTGGGCATACATTATGTGACATGTGTTGTTCACAAACGTCCTATGGAGTATTGTGGAGGGTATTGAAAATGCATAATATGTGTGCAAATATAGTGATTAA
Source organism: Ceratopteris richardii (assembly GCA_020310875.1). Classification (NCBI taxonomy): domain Eukaryota; kingdom Viridiplantae; phylum Streptophyta; class Polypodiopsida; order Polypodiales; family Pteridaceae; genus Ceratopteris; species Ceratopteris richardii. The sequence goes on along the minus strand of CM035419.1, from coordinate 98,774,177 downwards.
GGATAGAGAGCAAGTTTGATCGGATGGCAAAGATGCATGGATAGCTTTGTCTATCAAATATGCCATTCTCTCTCACATTCACTTCCGCAAGACAACACAAGATGCTTGGGATACTCTTATTTAAAGCATTTTCCTATGAATCAAAGACGAAACTTATTTTGGAAAAGAAAGAAAAAATGGTATGTGCGATAGAACTTATGATCTGCATGGGATAGCCTAGCCTACTCTATTGGTATAGAGTAAATAAAAGAGGCCGAATCAGCCAAGTCATCAGGTCCACCTAGCCATATATATAGAAGGAAAAGTCTCAAGGAATGAAGGTGTTGCAAGATTGCATGCATGTAGTCAATCCCATCAAGTCGAGGGTTGTTATGCTCCATGTGCCTATGCTTTGCCAAAGCACACAGTGAGTGCATCGGTAACGAGATTAGTAGGCCGTCTACCAAATCACTAGGTCATCTATCGAAGAGGTCATACACTATCAATCTTAGAAAACAACTCATCACGCAGAGTCCATTGTCTAGACACACATCAATAATTTTTTCATTTGAGATTAACACATCCACATGAATGCATGTACTAAATATACGTTATTGATGTACAGATTTCAAGTTTATAAATCCATGCTTTACACATACGTATGAATTGAGATTAGGGTCACTTACTGAATGATTTGTCAAATTAATTAGTTAAACAAGACATTAATTAGTTAAACAAGGAAATGTGGCGAGTCTATCCGTGTAATACCTTCGGACCATTGAATTTAAATATTTTCTAGTAGTGTTTCGTCAGTCTAACCCTTGGTTTATGGGAAACCAGAATCTAGGGATACTATACCTTCACTTCTTCTTTGAATACATTCAAGTCGGGGAGATTTGGCTAAACATATCACACCCACAAACTTTGTCGGATTTTTGTCTCCACTACGGTTTTTGTCTCCAGAAATATGCCTTGAGAAATTGTCGGGTTTTGTCGACTACGGCTTTTGCAGTCGCCCTCCCGACGGCAGCCATTTCTCAACATAAAAGGAAGCGCACGTTGATCTGAAAGCACTCCAACCAGATTTCTCAGCCACTCGAGATGTTTTCTGCGTTCAGTTCTGCTTCTACGATTGCCCTCTCATTCGCGTTTCACAACTCTATTGTGCAATGGCCCGTACTAAGCAGACGGCCCGCAAATCAACAGGAGGCAAAGCTCGTCGCAAGGAATTGGCCAGCAAAGCTGCCCGCAAGTCGGCCCTGAACACTGGCAGGGTCAAAAAGCCTCTTCATTACAGGCCGGGAACGGTTGCGCTAAGGTGTGCGAAATCTCTCCTGATGTCTATTGAGTCTTCTCTTGTTTGCGCAAAGAGCAGTATTTGATATCTTGATCTCAATCTACAGGGAAATCCGAAAATATCCGTTCCAACGACTTGTTCGTGAGAATGCCCAATATTTAAAGGTATGACTCAATGGTTTTCGGGTTTCCTTGCGTTTCAATTCTCCTTTGTGGTATGAACTGTGTATTTGTAATTATTCGACAACATGCAATTTCGTCAGACGGACTTGCGCTTTCAGAGCCATGCTGTGTTGGCTTTGCAGGAAGCCGCTGAAGCATACGAACTTGTGTGCTATTCACGCGAAAAGGGTTACTATAATGCCTCAGGATATCCAGCTTGCAAGGCGTATCCGTGGCGAGAGAGATTGATTACATTTTCATTTCATACACACGGGAAGGAGCTCAAGCGGAGTGGGAAGCTACTCCTTCTGCATAGTGAGAGGATTAATGGTAGTAGCAGGGATTCTTAGTGTGTAAAGAAAACATTTAGGTTTGCAGTAGCTTATATTTTGCTTATATTTTGTGACTAAGGATTTTTTGTGTGTAGAGATTCACGACGGTGCGAAGCGTTGCATCTTTAGTCCTCATGCTTGTTAAATGCTCTCATTTGTCTCAGTCAAACAAGTTGTTACATCTTATCAGACAGCCGTTGATGGCTGATAAATGTTGATGTTTTTCATGGTGAGATCTTATAACTGTTGGTGGATATCCGCCATTTCCGTGTGCACATCTTATTCCATAACGGGGAATATTTTCAGTACTTGCAAGTGACTCCGTGCAATTAGTGTTCTACCCTTTTCTCTGTCGAGTATCTGCAATGAGTTTTGGGGAGTGTTCACTGCCAAGATGCTCTTAACAGTTGGAATTCGATTGTATTATTTTATCTTCCTTTCACTACCAGCTCTCAATCACTCGTCATAATATGTTTATGTAAAGTTATAAGGGTTCCATATTGTATATGATGCACAACTTTGCATTAGCCATTGATGGTAGAGATCTTTGCTCCGAGAAAGGCGAGTGCTTACTGGTTATCCAGTGACTTCAATCCTCTCTCTATACTCTTACCAAGAGTCGGAAAAGCTTGCTTTTGTTGGGATCATATTGAAGCCAAAAACAAAAATATCAATCACTCAGAATAATTTGTTTATGCACAACTTTTGATCATATACAATCGGAATCAGATAGTCTGATTGTCTCTTGAGGTGTTTGCTTGAAGCTATGGACCAAGGATGCAATGTTATGCATGATATCACTCTAAGAGAACTCTGTGATAAGTCCTTCTAGCAACTAGTTGATGTCCCTAAAATGATCTTGATGTAGTGGTTGGAGCCACATGAAGGCAATGTCTTCATCCCAAGATGCGTGCACAAAATTTTCATGCTGACAATATTGCTTTTGATGCTCGTGCCCACTAGAAAGCTCCACAAAGCTACAGAGAGAGGGAGAGACAGAGAGAGAGAAAGAGAGAGAGAGAGAGAGAGAGGTGAACCTATTCTTAATTGTAGTATAAAGATATTTTTTCCTAGATGATAACGAAGAAATAGTTCTTGATTTATGAACTTTTTGAACCACTCAATGCTCATATCATAGAATTAATTTTTGATAGCTTGTATAGATGCATATAACCCTAACAAGTCACTCATTTGTGTATACTCTCTTGGTACTACATTTAGTATTCTGTTGTTCGTCTAGATTCTTCTTGTTCTTTTTGTTTTTCCCACGCTTTCACAAACCTCAAACTCGAACAATTGTTATCATAGCAGGTATCCAATTTCTCTAGGATAGTATCATATGAAAATCAGTGAGCATACTAGGGGTGATAAGGAGTATCACAATGAGTATGCAAGCAATGTCTTTCTTTTATGCCAAACATATATACGCATCAAGCTATTTATTTAGTGGCCATGGTTGAAGGTGAAGATGTATTCCCTTTGTTGCCTATTGACGACAAGCTACATGTGCCAATTACCCTTTAGCCGACAAGTCCGAAGACATTTCTTTTATGCGCAGTGTAGCATAGTTCATTAGTAGTATTGTATCATCGGCCATGTCTTGGATAGTGACTCACTTTGTATTTGATTTTGTGATTATTGCTTTTAACTTTCTGTACAAATAATACTTGTGTGTGTGTTAGAGAGAGAGAGAGAATGCAGCTTGGTAAAATGGATGCACGCAAGTAATTAGTGAAGAGAAAGAATCCCTGATGGCATATAGCATATGTAAATCATGGGTTTTTCTTAGGATTTATCAGACATATGTTAATGGCTGATAAATGTTGATATTTTTTATGGTGAGATCTTATAACTATTGGTGGATATCCGCGATTTTCGTGTGCACATCGTATTCCATCACGGGGAATATTTTTAGTACTTTCAAGTTACTCCGTGCAATTTGTGTTCTTCCCTTTTCTCTATCGAGTAGCTGCAATGAGTTTCGGAGAGTGTTTACTGCCAAGGATGCTCTTAACAGTTGGAGTTTGATTGTATTGTTTTATCTTCCTTTCACTACTATCTCTGAATCACTAGTAATAATATGTTTATGTAAAGTTATAAGGGTTCCATATTGTATATGTTTCACAACTTTGCATTAGACACTGATCGTAGAGATCTTTCTTCAGAGAAAGGAGAGTGCTTACTGATTACCTAGCGATTTCAATCCTCTCTCTATACTCTTACCAAGAGTCGGAGAAGCTTGCTTTTGTTGGGATCATATTTAAGCGAAAAAAGAACAAATCCTTCTAGCAAATAGTTGATGTCCCTAAAATGATCTTGATGTAGTGGTTGGAGCCACATCAAGGAAATGTCTTCATCCCAAGAAGCGTGTACATAGTTTTCATGCGGAGAATATTGCTTCTGATGCTGGTGCCTACTAGAAAGCTCCACAAAACAACAGAGAGGGGGGAGAGAGAGATAGAGAGATAGAGAGAGAGAGAGAGATGAACCTATTCTTAATTGTAGTATAAAGATATTTTATCCTAGATGAGAAGGAAGAAATAGTGCCTGATTTATGAACTTTTTGAACCACTCAGTGCTCATGTCATAGAATTAATTTTTGATAGCTTGTATATATGCCTATAACCCTAACAAACCACTCATTTTTGTATACTCTCTTGGTACTACATTCAGTATTCTGTTGTTTGCCTATATTCTTCTTCTTCTTTGTGTTTTTCCCACGATTTCACAAACCTCAAACTACAACAATTGTTATCACAATAGGTATCGAATTTCGCTAGGATAGCATTGACATCCCTGTCGTCAGAGCCTAGAAATCATATGGAAATTAGTGAGCATATGCAGGGTGATAAGGAGTATCACAATGACTATGCAAGCAATTTGTTTCTTTTATGCCAAACATATATACGCATCAAGGTATTTATTTAGTGGCCATGGTTGAAGGTGAGGATGTATTCCCTGTGTTTCCTACTGATGACAAGCTAGATATGCCGATTATCCGTAGTGTACCGTAGTTCATAAGTAGTATTGTATCATCATCCATGACTTGGATAGTGATTCACGTTGTATATGATTTTTTGATTGTTGCTTTCAACTTTCTATAGAAATAATACTTGATTGTGTGTATGTGTGTGAGAGAGAGAGAGATAAACAGAGAGACAGAGATAGAGAGAGAGAGAATGGAGCTTGGTAAAATGGATGCACGCAGGTAATTAGTGAAGAGAGAGAATCCCTTGTGTTATATAGCATATGTGAATCCTAATTATAGAAAAACTATAGAGAGGGAGTGAGAGAGAAAGAGAGAGTGAGAGGGCAAGTACGAGAGAGAGAGAGAGAAAGAGAGAGAGAGAGAGAGTACTTCAATCAAGGAAGTACTTTAAATTCTATAAATAGAATATCATAAACTCACATCCAAGATTGCTCTTTATTTCTTTTTCTTTTTTTGCTCCATCATCCCATGTAATAGTCAAATTATCAACATATATAAAAATGAAAATACTTTTGCTATCATCCGTCTTCACAAAGAGTGATGGGTCTACATGACTTTGATTTTATTCACAATTCTCCAAGTAGTCCACAAGTCTTTGGTTCTAAGCCCTATGGGCTTGCTTGAGTCCATAAAGATCCTTCCTAAGCCTACATACATGATGTGGAAAGCTCTCATCATCAAAGCCTTGGGGCTTCTCCAAGAGGACTACCTCTTCAAGATCTCCATTTAGGAAAGCATTCTTCACATCCAACTCGTACATCTTCCAACTTTTTGAGGCTGAAATTGCACTCAAAATCCTTATGGTAGAAATCTTAGCTACTAGAATAAATGTTTCCTCAAAGTCTTTGCCATAGGTTTGAGCAAAACCTTTGGCAACCAACCTCGCCTTATACCTAGAGATGCTACCATCTACATGCCTTTTACATTATACTCTCATTTGTTACCAATGACTTTCATGTCCTTTTTTCTTGGCACCAATGATCAAGTATCATTTATTTGAAGTCCCTTGACTTCCTCCTCCATGGTTTCAATCCATTCTGGATGCTTATTTGATTCTTCAAAAAAGTTAGTTTCTTCCCATGCTATAACTTGACTCATGTAGGCATAGTGTCTTGCAATGAATGAATCATACCTTAACCTTTGAAAAGGTATATAACCCTATTGGATGAACTTACCTCACCATTAGGTAGTCGGAATCTCCTCCTCCTTGGTTTAGATGCTTTAAATCTTGGAGTTTTTAATTCCCCCATATCTTTGTCACTTGTAGATGCCATATCTACCCATCATGGTATTCATCATGTGCCTTTTACTTTCCTTTGGTAACTTCCTTCACTTCAATAAGCTTCATTCCTTGTCCTTCCATGAAAAGCTTTTATAGTACTCACCTCTGATAGTATGATTCAAGTGATTGGACCACTTATCTCCATGCTTTGTTGTTGTTCTTTGCACTTCTTCTCGACTTCATATGCATTGTCAACTTATAACACATCTTTGATACCATACCAAGACAAAAAATCATAAAATATTACATCCGTATACACCTTAAGCTCTTTGATGCAACGGTTATAGTATCTAAAAACCTTTTTCTCTAAAGAGTATCCAAGATATATACACCAATCTACCTTCAGGTCTAACTTGTGTCTCAATTATTGAGGTATGTGAAAGATTGGGTTTCTTACCACAAAAAGCTTCATAAGATGTAACTCCATGTACTCTTAAGGTTGAATACCTATTCATAATCTATATGACTATATTTGCTTCATCAACCTAATAAGAATTAGGAACATACACTTCATTTAACAAAGCTCTAGCCACTTCTTCTATGTATCTCTTCTTTCTCTCTGCCACCCCATTTTGTTGAGGTGTATACCTACCAGTAAAGTGCCTTTTGATGACATACATATGTAGAAATTTGGAAAATTTATTTGAAAAATACTCTCCCCATCAATCCGATCTCAGATTCTTTATATACTTCCCTGTCTCCTTCTCCACTAGGTTTTGGAACCTCTTCAAGTGATGAAACACCTCTAACTTTGATGTCATGTAATACATCAAAACAAACCACTTGAATGATCATCTATAAATGTGATAAAATATCTATTGCCTCCAATATATTGTTCCCTCGTAGGTCACCATACATGAGTATGTATGAGATTCCACACTTCATTGCTCACAAGTGCTCGTTTTTTGAATGGAAATCTGCTTTGTTTCCCTAATTGTCAAGCATGACACAAATGTTGCATATTCTGAGATGTAAGATCAAGTAGAATAGTCACCAAGTCCTTCGTTTGCATGTCCTTCATCTTTTGTAATTTTATGTGCCCATTTCTTTTATGATATAAGTCGATTCGTGCAATCTCTTTATTTCCATATGATAAGTAGACAGTGTGAGGGGTTGATGGCTTTACCTCCATGGTGAAGAGTCTTCCTTGCTTCTTTCCTTTTGCTATGAGCTTTTGTTCGTACATTGGGTCTTCAACAAGACATCATTGATCATTGAACCTCACCTTATAAGCTCTTTCAACCATTTGGCCTACCGAAACAAAATTCTTGGTGATGGTTGGCACATGCAACACATACTTCGACACCTTGGAGCTTTGAGATCCATTCAGTGCAACATCTCCCACATGTGTAATCTTGTGCCCAATGTCATCCCCTATCTCTATATGTCCTTGAGCGATGGATGAGTCTAAATTAAAGAAAAATTCTTTATTGCAACTCATATGGTTGCTACAACCACTATCAATGTACCTTGTAAAATCTAAATTGTCTCTTTCACTTGACCCATACATCATAAAAAAGTTCTCATTCTTTGAATTTGTTGAATTACTAGCATCATTACCTTCCTTCTTTTTGTATCCTTGATTTCCTCCTCTATTGGAACAACAATCTCTTGCATAATGTCCCTATTTTAAATAATTGTAGCATCCTCTATTGAAGGCTTCTCTTCCATGTGATCTTCCTCCTTATCATCTACTCCTTCCTCTTCCTCTTGATCAATAGCTTTGCTTGGAGCGTTCTTGGTTGCTTGAGCTTGAGCTTGACCTTCCTCTCCCTCGGCCTTGGGATTGTTGTCCACCTCTTTTGCCTTTGCATCTATCACACTTACATGCACATACATACACATGTGCACATACAAGGTAAGACATTGAGAGAGAACAATGGAATCTTTAATTATTAAACTTAAAACATGTTTAGAATGCTGAAGAGTAGGTTTGCTCTCCAACAAGCTAACCCCAAAAATGAACCATCTAAGTCTTTACTAACTCATTTGGAGGCTCAAACGGGCTAAAAAATGTATGAAATTTCGAACATACATTGTTCGATTCCTCAACCCTGAGGAATCTTGGGCTTGAACAAAAAGAAGTCTATTCTACCAAAAGCAAGAGTTAGAATGAAGTGTTGTTGTATATTGGATGTGCACAAAAATGATTGGTCAAGTCATAAGATCTTCATTGGCTTCCTTGTCTCCTTGGCCCTCCTTGAGCTTCTCTTTTACTTTGCTCTCTCTGACCCCTTTTCCTCATTCTTCATTGGCATGTCAAGCATCCTTGATTGCAAACAAACACAAACGGCTCAAATGGTGAATTTCATGACTCAGATAACAAGGTATACCAAGGTCTATGCCTTGTTCGCAACCTTAAAAGCCTCCAAGGTAGGTGTGGGTGGGAATTATTAATCTTTTGAGGAATTGCTAACTTATTTGTCTTTAAGAGTGCTTTGATACCAAACTCATGAACTAGATTGTTAGGACTACCACTTACTAGATATGTGAATCTCGTGCCCACCTTATGCCTCTCTATATAGGCCTTGGATCAATGATAACTAGAAGAATAACTTAAGTTGATGTGCATGTACGATCTACAACTCTCATTTTAAACCTTCCACTAGAATCTAGTAGTGGTAGGTGTACTCAACAATCAAGCTAAGTATATTTGGGCACAAGTTATCTGACGTTAATTGAAGTTCGAAGGCTCTAGAGCTCTTTGAGCAAGACGCCTGCCCCATGATACTCATGGGGTTTGAACACAAGACCTCCTCCTTCCCATCCTTGAGACTTAACCACTATGCTAAGCGAATTTTTATTTTAGAGCACATGGACCTATTCTTAAGTGTAGTATGAAGTTATTTAATCGTAGATGAGAATGAAAAATGAATGTTTGATTTATGAGCTTTTAAAACTATTCAGATGTTGATGTCATAGAATTACGTTATAATAGCCTATACATATGTGTGTAACCCTAAGGAGCCACCTAACTGTGTATATTCACTTGGTACTACATTTAGTACTCTGTTGTTCTTATAGATTCTTCTTCTTCCTTCTATTGTTCCGAGTCTTTCACAAACCTCAAACTCCAACAATTTGTATCACAACAAGTATACAATTTCTCTAGGGTAGTGTGGACATCTCTATAGTCATAATCTCAAAATCACACAGAAATCACTCAGCATATTGAGGGTGATAAGGACTATGACATTGACTTTGCAAGTGGTTTTTTCCTTTATGCCAAGCACATATACACCAATTCAAGCATCTCAAAGCTTGCTACATGTCTAGAAGAGCTTGAACAGGTATTTTTGTTCAACATTTAAGAATACAATCAATTTTCCGCATCAACGTATTTAGTTAGTGGCCATGGCTGAAAAGTATGGATGTATTCCATATGTTGGCTATTGACTATAAGCTCCATGGTACCAATTGCCCATTGTGGGTTTACATTATGTGACATGTGATGGTCGCAAAAATCCTATGGAGTATTGTCGAGGGTGTTGAAAATACATACTACACGTGCAAATATAGTGATTAAGGATAGAGAGAAAGTTCGATGGGATGGAAAAGATGCATAGAAACATGCATTGATAGCTTTGTCTATCAAACATGCCATACTTTCTCACATTCACTCCCACAAGGCAATACAAGATGCTTGATATACTCTTATAACATTATGCTAGGCAAGCAAGTTCTTGATTTATGTACGTATTACATGGTCCTTACATTCAACTTTTTCTCTCTCAAATGAACGAGTTTATGCATAGCCAAGGTCTCAAAAGTACCTAGGTGGTTAAGTGCGTCTTTTTTTACTTATCATGTACCCCATGTATTTGCTTGATTTATCATAAGGAGGGAACATTATCGCCATGTTTATATACTATTTCTTCCCTTACTCTGATTAGGTTCATTGTTGTAAAATGTATGTGTCCACAAGTTGTTTTCGCTTCACGATTGGCAGCTTGTGCATATATTGGTTAAGCAAGAAGTAGCATATTGTGGAAAGCGAACAAGTACAGATAACCGCTATGGTTGATCGAGCTGCATGAAACAGTAACTCCGCTTCGTGGTTCGAATCTGAGTCGCCCTTCGGGGTGCAGGTCGCCTTCAGTGCCCCTCTCCCCCTCGATACGAGGGGGGCATTGGCTCTCTCGTATTCTCAGTCGCGGGGGCTTCCCTGTGGAGCTCGTTTGGTTTGCTACCCTAGGTCTTCGTCATGTCGATGCACGACGCCCTCAGGAATGGGAAGGCGGGTCCTTCCTCTCTGCTGACAGATTCGTGTGGATTACAGACAACGTTCAACCCAATATTTGACAGTGGTGAATCTCATGGGCGTTCTGGCTCTGTGATTTCCGCAGGAGGTCAACAGACAGACAGAGAACAGGTATTTACTAAACTTTTGGCTGCCCAACAAAACACCAATGCATTGTCGTACGCCGGTGCTCTACAAACTCCTCAGCAAAATCACCTATCAATGTTCAACTTGCTTGGATACTCAGGTATGTCTCCTCCTCAGTCGTCTGTTAGAGACATTAAAGGAAAAGGTAAACTGGATGTGGACTTAGAGGAGGTTGATACCTTGCCTAGCTCATGTCCAGAACATCAGTTGAATCTGGACCCCGAGGATGTTGACAGAGATGACGCTACTCTTGTCATTGATAGCACGGCTCTAGAAAAATGGAATAACCATTTGTCTGAGAAAGTTGTAATAGGTTTATGTCATGGTATTAGACCTGCTCAGGACATTTTAAAGAATTGGATGAAGGTTAACTGGGAAAGTAGAGGTTTATTTGCTAAACACATTCAATACCTGCCAAATAACTATTTTCTTTTCTTTTTTGAGGATGGAAATAATGCCATGCAAGTGATAGCTGAAGGTCATTGGTTAATCAGAAATACACCTATATCCTTTTTTAAATGGTACCCTGGTTTCAACCCTAGGGGCCCAAAGCCAACTAAGGTGCCTGTATGGGTTGAGCTTCCTGATTTGCCTGTGGAATTTTTTCCTTGGATAGACAAACTTGGGGGACTATTAGGTAAAGTTCTTGGACAAAAACCAAGAAATGGCTTTAATCCCAAGTGGGATCCTCTGATGCTTGTTGAAGTAGATATTTCTAAAAGCATTAAACCTTCTTTGGTTCTTAAAAATTCTGAAGGTTGTAAGCTACATGAACAAAGAGTTTTATACAGAAATTTACCAAATGCTTGCTTTCATTGTTATAAGCAGGGGCATTTGATTAAGGACTGTCCCTCTCTTGAGATCAAGCAAGAAAAGGAGAAAAGAGAGGACAAATCAGGAATACAGGGACCTGAGGGTAAGAAAGTTGAAAGCTCCAAGGAAGATGGGGTATTTAGAAGACAGGTAGGTAAAAACAGAAGGAAGGCCTTTCAGGTTGGTCTTAAACCAGAAACTCTTGTTAAGGTTATTCACAATCCTTTTCAGGTTCTTGATGAGTCTTTTATTGATACGACTGAGAACTTAGAAGCTGTAGGTTTACAAAAAAATAATATCGATTCTTTGCCTGATCAGTCGGATTCAGGCAAGGAAAACTCTGGTAGTACCTCTCCGGTCCAAAAGGGTACTAATAATGAAGAAGCAGGTTGGACTGTTGTGAGTAAAAGGGGTAGTAACAGATCTTCTGGTACCCCCCCTTCCCATGATTGTATGGATGAAGATATAGCTAATATTCCGAAATCCAGTGATGATATTTTTGTTGAGCAACTGAACAAAAGAGATGAAGTGTTCTTGCAGGATGAATTAGAGACTATAAATATGGATGTGACAATGGCATCTGACAGTCCTCTTGCTAAGGAAAAGATCAAATCCAAAAGAAAGGAGGTGGTAAGAAACTCCATCTCGGCAGTTAAACCTCTCAAGAACCATAAAAAGTAACTTCTTTCTTTTTGTTTTCTTATGGATTGTCTCAAAATAATTTCCCTTAATACCAAAGGTCTGACAGACCCTGTCAGAAGTAAAATTCTTAATAAATGGATTACTGATGCCTCCTTGAGGCCTGACTTTATTTGTCTGCAGGAAATTAAAAGTAATGGTTACCTTCTTACTGCTAATTTAAAAATGGTGAGCAGTTATTCCTCTTGGTTTCATACCAACCACCTTGGTAAGGGTGGTGCTGCTATTGGAATCAATTCCAATCTGTGTAATTTGATTGAAGAAGTTAGTATTAGTAACACCAATCAATGGATTGCTATCAGATGTAAAGATCCCTTGAATAGCACCATTGTTTGTGTTTATGCTGACAATTGTTCTTCTATTAGAACCAAGTGTTGGGAAGAGATCGGCAATCTCTCTGGAGATATCATTCTCATCGGTGATTTCAACATGGTCACCAACTCGGGAGACAGGAATGGTAACATAAATAACATTATTTCTGGCAATGAAAAAAATGTTTGGTTTAATATGATTCTTAAACATAATCTCATTGACTTATCTGTCAACACGGGGCATACCTGGAATAATAGAAATTATAGTAATTATTTGTCTTCTAGACTGGACAGGATTTATATGAGTGCTAATAGGGCTCAGTCCTTTTGGAATTACCAGTGTGTGGCTGACCCTTCCTTGCAGTTGTCTGATCATATTCCCCTAGTTGCTAATTTTATGAGTAATAGCCCTAACTTTAGAGCTGGCTGGCCTCACCTTGATATGTCCTTGATTAAAATCCCCTTGGTGAAAGATCACATCTGCCTCATTTTTAAAAAGTGTTTTATCAAGGGATGTTCCCCTTTCAAAGCCTGGGAGGAGGCTATTAAAGAAGTGCAGTGTGCTCTTACTATGTATAAAAGAAAGGCTAAACTTTCTAGATATAAGAGAAGGATGATGATTATTAAGGAGATGGAGAACATGAAGAATTCTAAATCTCCTAACCAAATGAAAAATCAGAAGATCCTTGAGTACCAGGAAAAAATTAGGCATGAAGATTATCTTCTTGCTCATGGTGCCCTTGTCATGTCCAGAGAATTTTGGGCTGGTAAATTGGATAAGCCTAACAAGAATATGTTTGATCTTATGAGGAAGAAAAAAACCAGGGACTTCATCCCCCTGGTCAAAAAGAGTAATGGTGATTTTGCTACTTCTTTAGAAGAAAACCTTCAGGAGGCTGTTAGCTTCTTTACCAATGTTTTCTCTGTTCCTCCCAAGAGAGGGGACCATATCTGGAGTGCAAGAGCTGCCATTGCCCAGAGAAGGAAGAAAATGGTTCCTCCTGGCTTGGTCTCCCTCCTTGATCTCCCCCTCTCTGCTGGTGAGGTTAGAGAAACCATTAGTAAATTGAGGCCTGGTAAGTCTCCTGGTCATGATGGTATTCCCAATGAATTCTTTCAAGAGTTCAAAGAAATTTTGGTGCCCATTATTCTTTGGATCTGGCAAGAAGCCATGAGGAGAGGAACTCTTTCTGCCTTCATTAATACTGGTGTTATTAAGCTGATTCATAAAAGAGGATCTAAAGAAGATCTTAATAACTGGAGACCTATCTCTTGTCTGACTTCTCTTTATAAAATCTTTGCCTCCTCCCTTGCTAGAAGGTTGAGTCCTCTGATGGATAGTATCATTCTTCCTGAGCAGAAAGGTTTTATTAAAGGTAGGTTTATTCTTGATGCTATCATTTCCATGTGGGAAGGTTATGAGTATACCAAGGAGATGAATATTGACACTTTTTTTTTCAAAATTGATTTTGACAAGGCTTATGACAGGATTGAGTGGGATTTTATTCTTCAATCCCTTCAGGACATTGGTTTGGGCAAAAGTTTTATTAAGTACACCAGCATTTTATTTGGTAATGCTCATTCTAAAGTTGCTATGAATGGTCAGCTTTCTACTTCTTTCAGGTTGTGTAGATCTGTTCGTCAGGGCTGTCCTTTAGCTCCCCTGCTGTTTGCTATCACGGCTGATGCTCTTGGGTGGCTTGTTAAGTATTCTATTAATCAAAATTGTATCAAGGGCATTGAAATCCCCCAAGCCCATTCCCCCTTGTGTCTTCAAACTTTTGCTGATGATACTAATCTTATTATGAAAGCTGAGGATCTTTCTGCTGAGGCCTTCCTTCAATGTCTTAATACTTTTTGTTTGGCAAGTGGTTCTGTGGTTAATCATGCAAAAACTGGTTTTTATTCCTCTAATGGCTGTATTCCTGAATGTGTTAATTTGGCAGGTTGTGATATCATAAAAAGAGGATCTGTTTTCAGATTGTTGGGCATCCCTATGGGTTTTGAAATTACTCAAGAACAAAGATGGAACTGGGTCCTAGACAAATTTAGGGAAAAAATTTTTAAGTGGATTGATTTTCAGAATAATATTGCTCAAAGAGCCTTTGTTCTCAAGCATTACATTCTTCCTTGCCTAACTTACTATCTGTCTTGTTGGCATCCTAATAAGAAACAGCTGTCTCATGCTATTGCTCTTGCTAGAAGATTTTTATGGGGGGATAACAAGATCCCTAAGGTGGCTTGGAAGACCTGCTGCATGAGGAAGTCTGATGGTGGTCTGGGTTTAATTTGTCCCTCCAAAATGGCTACTCAGATGGCTGCTAAGTGGATTTGTAGAGCTGTCTCGTCTAATGATTTTTGGGCTTGTCTCATCAAAAGGAATATACCTAAGTTTTGGATTGCAGATAATAAATGTTGGACGAATTTTGATATCTGGGATGTAGTTGTTTCTCCTGCTATTTTTGTTCCAAAAGGAAGTTTACTTATCTGTAATTTTTGGAAGTCCTGGATGACAATTAAAAGGGAGTACAAACTTCCTGTTTGGTTTCAGTTTAACTTCTCCTTCTTATTGCAGGATTCTATTTGGATAGGTTGGCATGACAAAGTAAACAGTACCTCTTCACCTATCAGGAGGAATAAATGTAGAAGGAAGGGATTCAGCAGTTGGAAGGATCTAATGAACAATGGTAATCTTATTGATGATAGTCAAATTTTAAACAATGACTCCTTGTCTGTTGCCTGTAAACAGATCCTGCAAGACAAAAAGAAAGTGCTGATGGAAAAGCTGGATGATAACATGTGGGAGAAACCTGTTTATATTGCTGATGTCTCTCAGGATATGTTCAACAACTTCAAAAAGAATGGCACCAGCAGCAAGCTGCTGTTTGAAAGACTTAACAGGAAGTGGTCCCTAACCTGGACCACTCATCAATGGAGATACAGATTTCAATGTGTGTGGGCCTTTCCTCTGACCATTAAACAATCCTTCCTTCTTTGGTTGATTCTTCACAGGGGAATATGGACTGGCAACAAGGTCAAGAAATTTAAAATTGATGCAGGAAACTGTCATTTCTGTGGCAAGCTTGAAGATTTGGATCACCTTTTTTTCAAATGCAAAAACTCTGCCAGATACTGGAAGGTGTTCTATCTGTATTGTCAAACTGCTGGAACTAAACCCCCTAACTCCAGAGCTCTTCTTCTTGGAGAAGCTAACAAAATGGATATTGTGATTTGGCAGTTGCTGAGAGCTCACATCCTGTGGGCTATATGGAAAGATAGGAATAGTAAAATCTTTGATAAACACTGTAAAGATCATTTCTACCCTTGTAATTTGGGAATGATTAGACTTTTAGATTGGTGCTTCAGGAACTCCAGTAAAAATGGCTTAGGTGATATTAACCAGCATACCTTGCTCAAAAAGTATCCTTGTAATTTGTGGCGGTCCAAATTACTTCAAGCTCATTCTGTATCTAGAGATAATATGGTCACATTTATCAGGTGGCATATTGAAAGTCTTATATTGTAAGTGTCTCCTTCCTATTGGAAGGAACACTGCCCTGTACTTTCTCTTACATCAATTTTAAATTTCTTGTTTCTTCAAAAAAGAAGTAGCATATTGTATCCACATCTTTTTATGAGGCGAAGTAGTAATAGTACTTAGAATCAGAATGCGTTGACATTTGGAGGGAACATAGCCCTTTGGACCATTGAAACTAGATGCTTTCGTGGAGTGCTTTTTCTAGTAATAATTCGTCCGTATGACCCTTGCTTTGTGAGATACCGAGATCCTAGGGATACTATACCCTTCAATTCTTCTTTCACTTCTTCTTCGTGTGTAAGGTACGAGTCAAAGACCTGTCGCCTTCAAATCCAAAGGCCATGCATTAAGCATGGAGGTGTTTCAACAGCCTTCTTCACTAAAAACATCAAACCCACAAACTTTGTTGGATTTGCAGTCCACGACGGTTTTTGTCTCCAGAAATATGACTTGAGAAATTGTCGGGCTTTGTCGACTACGGCTTTTGCAGCCCTCCCGACGGCAGCCATTTCTCAACATAAAAGGAAGCGCACGTTGATCTGAAAGCACTCGAACCAGATTTCTCAGCCACTTGGGTTGTTATCTGCGTTCAGTTCTGCTTCTACGATTGCCCTCTTATTCGCGTTTAAGAACTCTATTGTGCAATGGCCCGTACTAAGCAGACCAGAAAAGCAATTGGCCAGAAAAGCTGCCCGCAAGTCGGCCCTGACCACTGGCGGGGTCAAAAAGCCTTGTCGTTACAGGCCACGAACCGTTGCGCTCAGGTGTGCGAAATCTCTCCTGATGTCTATTGAGTCTTCTCTTGTTTGCGCGAGTAGCGGTATTTCATATCTGGATCTCAATCTACAGGGAAATCCGTAAATGTCAGAAGAGCACAGAGCCCAAGATGTCAGAAGAGCACAGAGCCCAAGATTTAAAGGTATGACTCTAGGGTTTTCGGGTTTTCTTGCGTTTCAATTCTCCTTTTTTTTTTTTCTTTTAAATAAAAGAAGTTCGGCCTTAGCCTAATCTCCCGGACTTTAATTAAAATAAAGAAAAGAAGTTACAAGTGAATGGGACTAGTGCCCATGGGACCCCCCAAATTCCACAATGCAGGGGATGAGTATGGCAAGTTACAAGGCATTACAGATGAGGCGGATAAAATTATCATCACCCTCATGTGGGACTCATTTGGGTTTCAACTTGTTATTTTCGAGGAGATAAATACAGTGATGTCTAAACGGTGGCGATCTCTTGACTCGAGAGATTCTTTTACCTAGGAGAAACAAGGATTTCTCGATCGACCATTCCTTAGGAGTTTGGCCAAAATTGACAGCACATCACTCCCTCCAAATCTTCCAAAGAGTCTCACCTCTGATGGCATTCCACAGCCTCGATGAGCAGCCGATCGCCTCACCCAACATCACTTGTTGCCAGTTGATTTGGTTCGTGAGTCTCAATACACGGGTCACGTGATGCCAGATAACACGGGACTTGGGGCAGTCAAAGAACAAGTGGGCTAAACCTTCGATGCACCGATGGCAACGCTTGCACCATGGCGGCACACCACAGATTTTGTTAGCCCTTGCATTGGTCCAGATACCTTTATGCAAGATCTACCACATGAGAACGGACTTTTTGACCTCAATTAGGGGGTGCCAAATAGACATGAATTTTAGCTCCCACCGAAGTTTGGTCCAAGAAAGGCACCATCTCTTGTTAAGGGTGTGGTGAACATCTAAATCCTCTTTGAAGTTGGGGATTCCGGATAGCTTCTTACCATTGCTCCATTTGAGGCCCTCCAAGCAAGGAAGATCTTGACCGGAAAGAAGGCAGGTAGTTGAGCGGTCCCAAGCTAAACACCTGCTTTGAAGAAGAGTCCATTCCTCAAAGGAAACTCTAAGTCTCGGATCCAATTCTTCGAACCTAATCCACTGGTTGGTTTCTTGTTTCCAGAGTTGTTTCCACTGTTTAAACCCCTTGTTCCATAACCGCCTTGCAGTTTGGAGGTTCCAAGACTCCACCCCCCGAATGCCGCTGATCGGGAACCAAATAGACTCATTTTGTCTTATGCCAGCTGCCCACTTCCACTCATCACTGATTCTGATGAACTGTTTGGCCTTGTTCCAATTCTTCCATAAGGAACACACGAGGCTAGAGCCTTTAGGGAAGACCGGGTGGGGAGAGAACAAAAGCGTGAGAATCCCTATGTCCTTCCAACCAGGGTGGCCAACTAAGGTAAGGTCTTCTGTGTTTCTGAAGATCAATTTAGCCCAAGAGGACTCCCTATTGCTCCAAGCCTTGATAAGCCACTTTGCCGCCAACTTGTCAGCCAACCCAACAATATCCAAAATTCCCAAGCCCCCTGAATCTTTAGGGCTAATGCAAGTTTCCCATTTGATTTTGGGAATCAACCTCGTGTTGGGGTCCCAGTCCAAAGGAAGTTTCTGCGGATTCTTTCCACTTTGGCCAAGTCTTTCTCCTTAGGTCTCCAACAGGAGATAAAGTAAATAATTGTAGACAACTTAAATATGTTAACAATCATAGCACGTCCTGCCAGGTTGACTTGCATACCTTTCCAATGATTCAGCTTCCTATCCAGCTTGGATAGCACCCAGTTCCAGCGTTGGTCCCTTGAGATGTCGAATCCCATCGGAATGCCAAGGAGACGGAAGACTTGACCGCTAGGGATAACTTGACACCCTTGATCCACCAACAATTGGGGAGTATGTCCGCTGATTGCTCTAAAAGCAGTTTTAGCATGGTTGATTTTTGAGCCTGAAGCCACACAAAAGCTGTGGAGGCACCACCAAAACACCTCAATGTTGTTTATCTCGTTATGCACAAAGGCATTCATGTCATCAGCAAAAAGCCTCACAATCATTTGGCTGTGATTTAGAGGTAACGAAAGACCCTTGAGATTGCCAGCGTCCATGTGATGCTTTAAGAGGCAGCTGAGCCCATTGGAGGCGATAGCGAATAGTAATGGAGCAAGAGGGCAGCCTTGCCTAATTCATCTTTTTAAACGAATGGGCTCAGAGAGCTTACCGTTGATGTTTATTCTAGTTGAAGCATTTCCAAGAAGAGTGGAAACCATCTTCGTGAACTTTTGGCTGCATCCAAGGTCTTTCAATGATTGAAGAATAAAGTCCCATTCCAATCTGTCATACGCTTTGTCGAAGTCGATCTTAATGAATACCAGATCTTGAGCGGACTCCTCAGCAAAAGCAAGGCCTTCCCAAATATCGATAATTGCTTCAAGTATAGATCTACCTTTGATAAAACCTTTCTGGTCCTCACACAGCCATGACTTTAGATGACAAGAGATTCTGTTGGCGATAACTTTTGCAATTATCTTGTATCCTGTTTGGAGCATGGTAATCAGACGCCAGTTTTCAATTTTGTTCTTATCTCCCAGTTTGTGGATTAACTTGATGACGCCATTATTCAGGCACTCAGGGAGGGCATCGAATGAGAGAGCCTCTTGCCACACGAGGCGCAGTGGGGTGGCCACCTGATGTTTGAAGGACTTGAAAAACTCATTGATAAGGCCATCCGGACCCGGACTTTTCCCATTGGGAAGGGCATCAATAACCTCGATAATTTCACTCTCGGAGATGTTAGCATCCAGTAGAGCCATCAAGTTCTGTGGGATTCTGGTTTGAGCAACCCTTGAGATGGTTGCCATGGAGTCGCGCCTGTGGGGGGAAAGAGGAGTCGAGACCCCGAGAAGATTGGTAAAGTGCTCGATGATGAAAGATCTATTCTGCACTTCCATGCTACATTCAGTTCCATTGTTATCGACCAATAGGGGGATGGATTCCCTAGCTTGTTTCCTTTTGAGGATGTTATACATCTCTTTCGTTGGTTTGTCGGCCTTCCCTGCCCACCAATCTTTGAAGAAAATTTGAAGATTTTTTCTTTGAACCTCCTCCTCTAATCTTAATCTTCCCCTGATTTTCAAAAGACCTTGTTGGCAATGTAACTTACCTTTGTTCACCTCTTCTTCAAGCCGTGAGAGCCTCCGGTACACCATTTCTCTTCTTTTTTTTCGGATTTCTCTTATAGCCTTTTGAGTCCTGATTAGAATTTTTCGAGTCCTTTCTACCGCGCTTCTCCAGCACTTTAAGCCGGTTCATTACAGTGAGCAAAGGCTTCCGCCCACACCTCAGAAATTTCTTGGTGGACATGGGAATCGGTTTGAAAGACAAAGTAATCGGATAGTGGTCTGAGATAGTCAGGTCCATGCGTTGGGAAATCGAAGGAATACCCCACTGAAGGATGGTGTTCTAATCGATGTAGCATCTATCAAGTCTTGCTTTCCTCAAAGAGTCCCCGAATGGAGATTTGACCAGGAAAACCCCTTCATGTCTTTCACCTCGACGAGGTCGAGATGGAGCTTGATTTTATCCCATATCTCTTTCTCTTGACCGTCAATAATTTTTCCTTTGTTATTCCATCGGTCCTCAGGAAACTCAACCATGTTGAAGTCCCCACAAATCAGAACATTGTGTGAAAGGGAGTCGAGGGAAGCCCAAGTATCCATTCTATCTGCTTCACCATTAGGGGCATAAATTGAGACCACATAAATTGAGACCACAGTGAACTGGAAAGGGAACTCGAAAGAGGCAACAATCCAACGATGATTCTGACCTTCAAAAGTCGAGGTCACATTGCCAGACAAGGAGTGACTAATGCCGATAGAAGCTCCCCCCGTCCCTCTAGGGTGAGAAGTGAAGGGTCAATTCTCCTTTTTTGGTATGAACTGCGTATTTCTAATTATTCGTCAACATGCCATTTTGTCAGACGGACTTGCGCTTTCAGAGCCATGCTGTGTTGGCTTTGCAGGAAGCCGCTGATGCATACCTTGTGATCTTCTTGAAGATACGAACTTGTGTGCTATTGACGCGAAAAGGGTTACTATAATGCAAGGCGTATCCAGCTTGCAAGGCGTATCCGTGATATCCAGCTTGCAAGGCATATCCATGGAAAGGGTTACAAACTTGTGTGATATCCAGCTTGCAAGGCGTATCCGTGGCGAGAGAGCTTGATTGCATTTTCATTTCATACACACGGGAAGGAGCTCAAGCGGAGTGGGAAGGTGCTCCTTCAGCATAGTGAGAGGATTAATGGTAGTAGCAGGGATTCTTTTGTGTGTAAAGAAAACATTTAGGTATGCAGTAGCTTATATTTTGTGACTAGGGATTCTTTGTGTATACAGACCGACGACGGTGCGAAGCGTTGCATCTTTAGTCTCTTCTTGGAAACGCAATCAAGCTTGTTATAATGCTCTCATTTCTCTCAGTCGAACAAGTTGTTACATCTTATCAGAGGTTTGTCTTACGATTTATCAGACAGCCGTTGATGGCTGATAAGTGTTGATGTTTTTCATGGTGAGATCTTATAACTGTGCGTGGATAACCGCGAATACATGTGCACATCTTATTCCATCACGAGGAATACTTTTCTCTGTCGAGTATCTCCAATGAGTTTTGGGGAGTTTTCACTGCCAAGGATGCTCTTAACAGTTGGAATTCGATTGTATTCTTTTATCTTCCTTCCACTACCAGCTCTCAATGACTCGTAATAATATGTTTATGTAAAGCTAAAAGGGTAATATTGTATCTGTTGTACAACTTTGGATCAGACATTGATGGTAGAGATCTTTCTACCGAGAAAGGCGAGTGCTTACTGGTTATCCAGGGATTTGAATGCTCTCTTTATACTCTTATCACTTTGTATATGATTTTGTGATCGTTGCTTTCACTATTTATAGAAATTAGACTTCTTGAGAGAGAGAGAGAGAGTGGAGCTTGGTAAAATGGATGCATGCACGTACTTAGTGAAGAGAGTGAATCCCTGATGGCATATAGCATATGTGAATCCTAATTATAGACAAATTATAGAGAGGAAGTGAGAGAGAAACACAGCGAGTGATTGAGAGAGAGAGAGAGAGAGAGAGAGAGAAATGGGAATTCAACACAATTTTCAAGACGAATTTGCGGGACAATTTTTAGCAAGACTACAGAGATTATTTTCAGTAGGCCTACACTCATGTCATAGATTTAGTTTTTAATAGGTTGTATACATGTGTGTAACCCTAACAAGCCATTTATCTCTCTGTATTCATTTCTCTCTCTCTCTCTCTCTCTCTCTCTCTCTCTCTCTCTCTCTCTCTCTCTCTCTCTCTCTCTCTCTCTCTCCCCTTATGCCTCTCTCTCTTTCCCCCTCTCTTTCGGAACCTGCTTCTACATTCTTTCTCCCCACATCTCTCTCTCTCTCTCTTTCCCCCTCTCTTTCAGAACCTACTTCTACATTCTTTCTTCCCACATCTCTCTCTGTCTCTCTTTCCCCCTCTCTTTCGGAACCTACTTCTACATTCTTTCTCCACACATCTCTCTCTCTCTCTCTCTCTCTCTCTCTCTCTCTCTCTCTCTCTCTCTCTCTCTCTCTCTCTCTCTCTCTCTCTCTCCTGCCCTGTTTTTCTATCTATCTGTCTAGCTTTCCCCTATGCACACAATCTTTGTAATAGCAGAGAAAGTATCAGTCTCTCTCTCTCTCCTTCTCTCTCTCTCTCTCCCCTTCTCTCTCTATTTATCTCCCTTTCTCTCTCTCTATCTCTCAATCTCTCCCTCTCTCTCCCCCTTCCCCTCTCTCACTCCCTCCCCCACCTCTCTCTCTCAGAGAGAGAGAAGGAAAGAGAGAGAGAGAGAGAGGAACAGAGAGATAGAGAGAGAAAAAGAGAGAGGAAAGAAGGGACAGAGAGAGGGAGGAGAGAGAGAGAGAGAGAGAGAGAGAGAGAGAGAGAAGAGAGCGAGAGAGATGGAGAGAGAGAGAGAGGTGGAGGAGGGAGGGAGGGGGAGGGGGAGAGAGAGAGAGAGATAGAGAGATAGAGACAGAGAGAGAGAGAGAGAGAAAGGGAGAGAGATGGAGAGAGAAGGAGAGAGAAAGAGAGAGAGAGAGAGAGAGAGAGAGAGAGAGAGAGAGAGAGAGATAGAGACAGAGAGAGAGATAGAGACTTTCTATGCTATTTCAAAGATTCCATGCATACAGAAAACCAAGATAGATAGATAGATAGATAGAGAGAGAGAGTGGGAGAGTGGAGAGAGAGAGATGGAGAGAGAAAGAGAGTGATATAGAAATACTTTCCCACAAGTTTTTTTACTATTCAGCTTCATTTATTGGTTCATATGGTAGATGAAGTTGCAATAGCAGGAACTGTCCATAGTCGATGGATGTTCTTCTTAGAGCGCCTTACGAAGACATTAAATGGGTTTGTTTGACAGAGAGCACGTCTAGAGGGTATCATGGCAGAGGGATGGCTTGCACAAGAGTCTTTTGTATTCATGACTTACTTTCTACGTATGTTGGATCCCAAAATGCCTCGCTTATGGAGCGATGATGAAAATGTTCGTCTCGTAGGCGATGAACCACAAGGTAAAGGATTGCAAAGAA
Organism: Ceratopteris richardii; assembly: GCA_020310875.1. NCBI lineage: Eukaryota > Viridiplantae > Streptophyta > Polypodiopsida > Polypodiales > Pteridaceae > Ceratopteris > Ceratopteris richardii. The sequence continues at coordinate 98,750,955 of CM035419.1, read as the reverse complement.
AAATGGATGAAGCTTTCAGAGAGAAGGCAATGAAGTTTTGCATAGTTAACTCTGAGCCTATGCAAAAGTGGTTAGAAAAGTATGAGCTTGCCAAAGAGACCAACCAAAAGGAAAGAGCTCAATTTCGAAGGAATCGTTCCACTCGATTTTTACCTCTTCTAGAAAGTCTTCAACCTTTTCCACCTTTTTCAATGAGCAAATGGCTAGATACATCGGTTGCATGAGCAAAGGCTGCGGGTGAAGATATCTCTGAAGAAGAAGAAGAACTCGTAAAGGGATGTGATTGGGAGTATACTAAATACGGTGAACTATGCTCTGATGGACAACACTTTCGTATCGCATGAAGCGATAAAAATAGGTCTACTTTTGATAGTGGGATGATGGTGAACTTTTTGTAAAAAAGTAGAGCGAGTGAAAGAGATGATAATGCTCAACAAGGCTAGCTAGATTATTATGGTGTGATTCAAGATACCTTGAAACTAACTTTTAGGACATTTGATTACTTTGTTTTTTATGTGAAATGGTTCAAAGTAGTCACCTTTGGAAGAAACGCAACAGTGAGGCGAAATAAAAGCGGTTTGCTTCAAGTCGACTCGATAAAATTATGGATGGATGAAAGAGATACATTTATACTTCCAGAAAACTATGAGCAAGTTGTTTTTATACCAGATTCAAAAGAACCAGACTGGCTATTTGTTTTACAAGTTGCCCCACATAGTAGAGAAAATTATGAGAACATAGATATAGAAGAAAGTCCATCTCTAATGGACTCAGAGATTCATTCGATAGTCGAGGAGGAAGAGATCATTCTTCGAGAAGAAGAGGTCATTGAAGAAGACAAAATACAGGACGAACCAATAGATGATGATGAGGAAGAAATCAACATAGCAAGCGATTTAGGAGTCATCAATATAGAGATAGATATTCTCGGTGCATCGGATCTCCAGGAGGATGATAGACTAGAGGATTTTTGAATCAAACACTTGTACGTACTAATTTCTGTTTATTTTTTTTGCTAGGTTTTTTTGTACATCATTATTTCTCTATGTTAACTTTATTATCACATGCTAATTATTTGAGTTCTTTTGTTAGAGAGACCAATGGGAGGCAATCCTCCAGTCACTCTATATTCCATGATAGAGGAGCAGTTCTTAGAGTTCACCTCTCAAGTACCTCCCACATATATGGCCACTACATCATGGTATTGGATCGCTCGTGGTAGCACTCCCCCCGGCCTCACTCCTTACGGCCTCACTCCTACCGGCCTCACTCCCGCGGGTATCACTCCTACGGGTGTCAATCCTATAGGCGTCACTCCTACCGGTGGTGCTACTCCCACTGGAGCTATGTCTCCTAGCTTTATGACTCCACCAAGACCATCTTTTCAGCCATCTCCTATTGGCTCTAGTAGTAAACATGTGCGTTTGACACCTCACCGCAATGCAGGTTTTGACCCATCTCGTAGGTCGAGGTCACGCTCTGTAGCAGGAGGTTCTAGGAGTGGATCTACAGGTAGATCTAGAGGAGGTGACTGTTGTGGAGGCAGTGTGACAGACGTTGCGTCGTCCCCTTTTACTCCTAGGATGAGTACCTCAGATATAGGTACACCACATGATACACCATGTGGAACACTACGTACACCTTACGGTGCTCATGACCATGATGACTCCAAGGTGTATAGTATCCCAGATGGAGCTCTGGTCATGGATGCCGCTGGCGAAGCAATGCATGCATGTATACGACAACTTTGCTGCATACAGTTTGGACACTCTATCATGTTGAAATGGAGTGAAAAAAATAAAGATTGGAAGAGTTATATCACACAGATGATTTATCACGAGATCTGACCAGCCGATGGTTAGCCTCTTGTCAGTTCATAGTGGATTCTGCACACCGCATGTGAAGTTATGTCGCGTCGACGATCCGAGGCTCATGATGCTTTCAGAGCAGGCTTACCAAAGCCTGTATGGTTAGATGATGAGGAGTGGGATATGACTCGTGACGAGCAGTAATAGACTCATTACTGATATCACCAGCAGCGAGATGCCACAACCACACGTTTAGATACGGTTGGATTGTCATATTTGGGCAGTGGCGGATATGACACGATGCATCACGAGTTTGTAAGTACCATTTGATTTACTGAATTTGTTTGTATTAAGCTTCTCATGTATGTTCCTCTAATGTTTTATATATTTGTTGCAGGAGCTAGCAATGGGTCCTCCTCCAACACGAATGAGCGAGGCTTATGGATATCGTCATGGATTGACTACTAGGTTTTTACTTGTTCTTCGTATATCTCATGTGAATTTATCTCATTCCATCAATTTTCTTTGACAATGATTTGCCACACTCTTGTAGATGCTTCATTTATGAAATATATAACTCTTCTTGTACATGGTTCATGGTTCGTGGTTCATTTTAGTTATCTCTTTTGTGTCCAATAATATTTTTTTTTATCAAATCATATTTCGGTTGATATTAGAGTACACATCACATGTACTCGATTTGTTTTTTGGGCAGAGTATATTGTCTTTTGCTAAGCAACATCATGGTAATGTTATTGTAGGAAAAGACAACACATTCTGTCCAAAACAATTTTGCAGATATGGTCATCGATATAAATGACGGTACTCCCAGTAATGCCATTAGAATAAGTGTCAGTACACCCATCAGGCACTAGTATACACGATGGTACTTTCAGTAGTGGCATCGATATAACCATCGATATGGACATCAGTAATACCGGCGTTTATACAGACGTATATAGTGATGTTCATGCCCATGCTTATACCGATGGCTATACCGGTGCTTTAGTACCGACGTGCATACTGACACCTATACCAACATTGGGAAAAAAATATGCGCGTTCATTTCTCTTGGTAAAAACCTCGGTATACGACTGATCTGTTGGAGAGAGAGAGAGAGAGAGAGAGAGAGAGAGAGAGAGAGAGAGAGAGAGAGAGAGAGAGAGAGAGAGAGAGAGAGAGAGAGAGAGAGAAGGAAATAGAGAGAGAGAGAGAGAGAGAGAGAAAGAGAGATAAGAAAATAGAGAGAGAGAGACAGAAAAAGAGAGAGAGTGATAGCGAGAGAGGGACTCACTCTACTATTACACAGAATGCATTCATACGGCAAAAATAGATAGATAGATAGAGAGTGATAGACTGGGAGATAGAGAAAGAGAGAAAGAGATGCTAGGAGAAAGAACATTGAAGCAGATGTGAAAAGAGAGGGAGAAAGAACGATGGGGAAGAGAGAGAGAGAGAGAGAGAGGGAGCGAGGGAGGGAGGGAGGGAAGAGAGAGAGAGAGAGAGAGAGAGAGAGAGAGAGAGAGAGAGAGAGAAAGAGAGATAGATAGATAGATAGATAGATATATATATATATATATATATATATATATATCTATATATATATATATATATATATATATATATATATATATATATATATATATATATATATATATATATATATATATATATATATATATATATATATATATATACATATATATATATATAGATAGATAGGTAGATATTTAGATAGATAGAGAAGCAAGGGAGGGATAGAGAAAGAGAGAGGGGGGGAGGGAGGGGGAATGGTGGAGAGAGAGAGACAGAGAGAGAGAGAGACACAGAGAGAGAGAGAGAAAGAGAGACAGAGATAGAGGGAGGGGGGAGAGAGAGAGAGAGAGTCTCTGGTATTACAAAGATTGCATGATTAGGGGAAAGATAGATAGATAGATCGATAAATAGTTAGAGAGAGAGAGATAGAGAGAGACATAAAGCAAGAGAGAGAGAGAGAGGGAGGGAGGAAGAAAGGTAGGAGAGAGAGAGAGAGGGGGGAGGGAAGAGAAAAAGAGAGAGGGAGAGAGAGAGAGAGAGATAGAGAGAGAGAAGCAGAGACAGAGAGGGGGCGGAGGGGGAGATGTTGGTTCAAGAATCACTCATAAATTTGACATACATACAGACATAAAGACGAAGAGAGACAAAGAGAAGCAGAAACAAAGCATTCAGAAAATCAAGCCTTAGTGAAGGTACAAATTCACGCCTGTAATATATGGTGTAGAAACTTCCAGAATTACGAGTTTGAATCTCGGATCAAAATGTATGTAAGAGAGAGCATAGAGCCAGAATAGATATGTGAGATGTGAAGAGATAGAAGAGTGCACTAGAGCGCATAGAATAGAGAATAGAAATGAGATATAGAAGAAGCCAAAGATTGCATATGTAGAGATGAATAATAGAACCTGAACTGTCGGGTATTCATCTGAGAGAGATGGTAAGGAATAACTACTCAGAATAGGAGAGTTTTCCATAGCTATGAGAAAAGTGAGGCCAAGCTATTTTTGTACACATCTTCTCTAATAGAAAACACATGTTCATGTGGAAAGATCTGAGCGCGTTATTCTTGTGTGAAGAAATCTAAGTGATTTCATGTTACTGTGAAAGTTAGTTAAGAGTTACAGTTTTCTGACTAAACATTTTCCGATATTTCAGTAAGTTAGATCTAGCAACATAGTGTAAAGTTTTTCATGAGAGATAGCTCATCTTGAAGCCAGTAGTCTCAGCCATAAGTTGATCAAAAGATTTCTGTGAAACGGACATGTACACATAGTACTAAGTCTGACCGTAAAGAATTGATGAAGTTTTTTCTTAAACTTCAAATAGAGTTCATTCAGTGAAGGAAGCTCAGATATTACTTCCTTACTTCATTTACAAACATTTGAAGTAATGAGAAACATAGTTGTAGCTGATTCCGGTAAGATTCCGGTAAGATTACGGTGACAGTACGGTAACAGTCCGGTGAAGTTCCGGTGATGTTTTGGTGAGTTCAAAACACAATTTTGGCACAGTTAAGTGACGGAAAGATAATTTAACTATAAGCAAACACAATAGTGTAAAGTTTGAAGTAAAGCAGATCAGAATTGAAGGCTGAAGAAGAGGTGAAGTTTCTAGTAAAGTGAATTTTAAGTTTTTCACTAGATACAGCTGTAAAGTTTTCAGTTACAGAAAAGTTGCTAAGCTACTGATGATTATAGAGGTGGTCTAATATCACTCTAGCTTAGTTCTTGTTGTGACATGGCGAAATTCCACAACTTAGTTTGTTAAGCTTTTGTCGCGTCGACATCAACAAGTGGTATCAGAGTAGAAAGATTCTGAAGAGCAAAAAGTTCTCAAATAGTAAACGGAAGTAAAGATACAAGAGAATTCGAAGAACTTTCACAAGAAAGGTGAAAGCTGAGATGATCAACAACAAACTGCGTCAAGAAACGTTCCGAAGTAATTCTCAAGGGTAAAGTTTTGTAAAAGGTAAAACCTTTTAACATTACACTCACCGAAAGTAACAAAAACAAGAAGATTATGGCAGATCATATCTCTATTGACAAATTGGACAGAGATAATTATCCCGCATGGGTAATGTGAATGGAAGCCTTACTTATGAGTAAGGACTTAATGATATATGTGACAGGAGAAGAAAAGAAGCCGACTTTCGAAGACAATAGTCAACCAAAGAAAGAAGAGTTAGAAGCCTTCAAGTTGTGGTAGAAGAAAGATGCAACGGCAAGAGCTTATATCTACAATACCATTACAGATCATACACTACCGCACATTAGAGGTCTGGAGAAAGCGGAAGACATATGGAGTGCATTGGAAGATCATTTTCAAAACACTACCAAAGCTAGAAAGGCTAGCTTATGGTCAGAGTTTACAACGTTCAAGAAAAAGCAAAGTCGAAGCATTAGTGATTTTGTCACTAAGATGAAAGACTTGGCGGATAGTCTTGGACTATTGATGAAGATATCAAAGATCACAAGTTGATAGCACAAGTGCTTGCAGGATTGAGAGGAGATGAAAGGTGGAAACCTTTTGTACTCTCAACTGAACTTTCTTTAAATCATTTTGTACGAGATTTAAATCAATTGCTTGGAATTATGTTAAGGTTTGAGCAATATTTGAAGAAAGATGGAGATAAAGTAAGAAGAAAGGTAAAGAAAAAGATGAACAAGAGATATCTACTCAAGCAAATTTTGCAAGAGGAAGAGGTAATGCCAGAAGTAAAAGTAGAGGTAATACAAAAGGAAGAGGTAATCAGAATAACAACAAGAAGAGTTGTTGGATCTATGGATTAACCAATCATTTGGCTCATGATTGCTGGCATAATTCTCAAGGATCAAGTCAAAATCAGAATAACAACAGTAGAGGGAGAAGTGGAAGATATCAAAGAGGAAGACAAAGCCAAAGAGGCGGATATGGTAGAGGTGGAGCAGGAAGTTGCGAACAGAATCAGTCTCACAACACTACCTACTACAACTATGCAAATGATACGCAGAATCACGGTCATACAATGTTGATGATGAACTCGATAAGTATGTCAGAGAATGAAGATCTCAAGGTATTCTATATTGACTCTGGTTGTTCAAATCATTGTCAAGAAATATAGAATTGTTATCAGAACTTGAAGGAGGTATTTCAAATCATAAAATACACACAGGTGATAATACAAAACATAATGTAAGGTTAATTGGAAAAGTAAAGTGTAAGAATGGAGCTCACGTACTAACAAATGTTTTGTATGTTCAAACAATCCCGAAGAATATGATCAGCATGGGTCAGATAGTAGAAAAAGGTTTTCAAGTCAGGTTTACAAATGAAGGAGTATTTGTTGAAGATCCAGAGAATGGATACAATCAAATTATCCATGGTAAAAAGGAAGGTAGACTTTTTACTCTTAAAGTACAAGGGAATGTTGGTCAAGCCTTGATCACACATGGTGATGAGATATTTACAAAGTTAGAACTTTGGCATAAGAGGTTAGGACATTTTAATGAAATAGGAATCAAAACTATGGTGGAGAAACAATCCGTGAGAGGATTACCAAATATGAAGAATCAACATATGATTCAAAAGTGTGAAGCCTGTCAGATGGGAAAAGCCCACAAGTTACCATTTCAAAAGAAAGGGTACAAACATGATGGTGTGTTAGAGCTCATACATACAGATGTATGGGGACCAACAAAAGAAGGATCTATTAGCGGCTCAAGGTATTACGTTTTTTTTTATTGATAATGCAACAAGATGGATAACTCTTTATGTTTTGAAAGAGAAGTGAGAAGTATTTGAAGCTTTCATGCATTTTCATGCATATGTTGAAAGACTTACAAGACAAAAACTCAAAAGACTAAGGTTTGATGGAGGAGGAGAATATTTTTCTCGAGAGTTCAATGATTATCTGTGCAATGCAGGTATCAAAAGAGAAATAACTTGTAGGTATACACCGCAACAAAATGGAGTAGCAGAAATAAGAAATCAAACTCTAGTTGATTTTGCAAGAGCAATGCTAAAGGAGAAGAATTGTCCAAATTATCTTTGGCCTTAAGCTGTAAACACAACAACATATCTGGTAAATAGATTACCATGTACAGCTTTAAATGGGATGACCCCTTATGAAGCTTGGTGGTGCAAGAAACCAACACTTGATCATTGTAAAGTGTTTAGATCAGTTGCTTATGCTTATGTACCATCACAACTGAGACATAAGCTTGGAACAAAAGCTAAAAAATATATGTTCATTGGATATGATGAAAAGCAGATGGGTTATAGACTATGAAGTCCTCTAACCAAACAGTTTATTGTTTCCAGAGATATGACATTTGATGAAGGAAAGAGCTGCTATGCAGATAAAGAGCATAGTGTTGAAACACTTGAAGAAGAGATGAGAAGAATTGAAAAAGGTAAATCACATATGTAGGTAAATGGAGATGAAGATCATATGCAGGCAAGTACATCCAGGATCCAATCAGGTATGAGAAATGAAGATGGACCGAGATTTGATGAAGATGTGTATTCAGATACACATGAAGAGTTTGAACCAAGAAGGTCAAACAGAGTTAGGAAACAACCAACAAGGTATTCCTATGACACTTCTTATTTGACTTAGAAAAACTATGCTTACTTAGTAAAGGAAGATGAAGAACCTCAAAATTACAATGAAGCAAAAGGTAATAAACAATGGGAAGAAGCAATGAAGGAGGAGTTCAATGCGCTGGAAGAGAACAAGACTTGGGAACTTGTTCCAAAACCAAATGGTAAGAAAGTGATTGGAAATAAATGGGTTTACAAAGTTAAGAAACTTGCAGATGGAAGGATAGCCAGATACAGAGCTAGACTGGTAGTCAAAGGCTATGCTCAGATGCATGGCATAGATTATGATGAGACATTTAGTCCGGTGGCAAATATGTCAACCATAAGGACATTGATTGCTATAGCAACATCAAAAGGATGGAAGCTAAGTCAGCTAGATATCAAGAATGCATTTTTAAATGGATATATATTAGATGAAGTCTACATGGAACAACCTGAAGGGTTTGTAAGTTCCAGTTACCCAAATCATGTTTGCAAATTAAGAAGAGCTCTGTATGGATTGAAGCAAGATCCAAGAGCTTGGAATTACAGACTTGTGAAGTATCTCAATGACCTTGGATACCAAAGTTCAAAGGCAGATGCAAGTCTACTCGTTAAAAGAACAGATGAAGGTATGATCTACATTTGTATTTATGTAGATGACATTATAATCATAGGAACCTCAGATGAAGGAATCAAGGAGGTAAAGAGATTGCTTGAAAAAGAATTCAAGATCAGTGATCTAGGAAAGTTATCATACTTTCTTGGAATGGAAGTTACATATACAGATCATGGTGTATATGTTTCACAAGATAGGTATCTCCTAAACTTACTAAAGAAGTTTAACATGGAGAATTGCAGAGAAGCTTCAACACTACTTGAAATAAATCATAAACTCAGCAAATATGGTTGTGGAGAGTTTAAAGATATGAGGAAGTATCAGTCTTTAGTGGGAAGCTTAATTTATGCTACGCTAACAAGACCTGATCTTAGTTATGCAGTGGGAGTTCTCTCACAGTTCATGCATTGTCCGAAGGATCAACATTGGGTTGCAGGACAAAGAGTTCTTAGATATATCAAAAGAACTATAAAAGAAGGATTATATTATCCTTTTACGTCAGATATAAAGCTGAGAGCATACAGTGACTCAGACTCGGCAGGAAATCAAGATGACAGAAGGTAACCACATGGGTATATGATATACCTAGGAGATAAGCTTGTAAGTTGGTGTTCAAAGAAGCAACACACAGTGGCTTTATCGTCAACAGAAGCAGAATATAAAGGACTTGTGGAAGCAGCGAAAGAAGTGAAATGGATGCAAACCTTGTTCAAAAGCATGGGTATTGATCAAGGTATACCTATCATACATGGAGATAATATGAGCTCATTGTTTCTTGCAACACATCCAGTATTTCATGCAAGAACAAAGCACATAGAAATTCAATATCATTTCCTGAGGGAAAAGGTAATGGAGAAGGAGATTGAAATAGTATTCACTCCTACAAAAGATCAGATAGTAGATATTCTGACAAGGAGCTTGGATGGAGTAAAGATAGGAAGATTCAAAGAAATGGCAGGTATAAAAGAAAAGAAGAATATATGAAAGATCAGAGAATGCAAATTAGTGATTGAGGGGGAATTGTTGAAGAATCACTCACAAATTTGACATACAGACAGACGTAAAGACGAAGAAAGACAAAGAGAAGCAGAAACAAAGCATTCAAAAAATCAAGCCTTAGTGAAGGGACAAATTCATGCGTGTAATATATGGTGTAGAAACTTCGAGAATTACGAGTTTGAATCTCAGATCAAAATGTATATAAGGTAGAGCATAGAACCGGAATACATATGTGAGATGTGAAGAGATAGAAGAGTGCAGAAGAGCGCATAGAATAGAGAATAGAAGTGAGATATAGAAGACGGACAAGGATTGCGTATGTAGAGATGAATAATAGAACCTGAACTGTCGGGTATTTATGTGAGAGAGATGGTAAGGAATAACTACTCAGAATAGGAGAGTTTTCCATAACTATGAGAAAAGTGAGGCCAAGCTATTTTTGTACACATCTTCTCTAATAGAAAACACATGTTCATGTGGAAAGATCTGAGTGCGTTATTCTTGTGTGAAGAAATCTAAGTGATTTCATGTTACTGTGAAAGTTAGTTAACAGTTATAGTTTTCTCAGTAAACATTTTCCGGTATTTCAATAAGTTAGATCTAGCAACATAGTGTAAAGTTTTTCATGAGAGATAGCTCATCCAGTAGTCTCAACTATAAGTTGATCAAAAGATTTCTGTGAAATGGACATGTACACACAGTACTAAGTCTGATCGTAAAGAACTGATGAAGTTTTTTCTTAAACTTGAGATAGAGTTCATTCACTGAAGGAAGCTCAGATATTACTTCCTTACTTCATTTACAAACATTTGAAGTAATCACAAAGAGATTTGTAGTTGATTCCGGTAAGATTCCAGTAAAATTACGATGACAGTCCGATAACAGTCCAGTGAAGTTCCGGTGATGTTTTTGTGAGTTCAAAACACAGTTTTGGCACAGTTAAGTGACAGACAATTATTTAACTATAAGCAAACACAGTAGTGTAAAGTTTGAAGTAAATCAGATCAGAATTGAAGGCAGAAGAAGAGGTGAAGTTTCTGGTAAAGTGAATTTTTTGTTTTTCACTAGATACAGTTATAAAGTTTTCAGTTACAAAAAAGTTGCTAAGCTACTGATGATTATAGAGGTGTTCTAATATCACTCTAGCTTAGTTCTTGTTGTGACACGGCAAAATTCCGTAGCTTAGTTTGTTAAGCTTTCGTCGGGTTGACATCAATAGGAGAGAGACAGAGAGAGAGAGAGAGAGAGAGAGGGAGGGAGAGAGAGAGAGAGAGAGAGAGAGAGAGAGAGAGAGAGAGAGAGAGAGAGAGAGAGAAAGAGAGAGAGAGAGAGCAACAAAGTGAGAGACGGACAAAGAGGGAGGGAGAGAGATAGTGATAAAGAGAGAGGGGGAGGGAGAGTGAGATAGAGAGAGAGAGAGATAGAGAGAAAAAGAGATGGACGTTTTCTTGTTACAAAGATTGCATGGATAGAAAAAGGAACACAAAAGTAGATGCAAAAGGAGAGAGAAAGATAGAGAGAGAGAGAGAGAGGGGAGGTACAGAGAAAGGGGAGAGAGAGAGAGAGAGACAAAGAGAGAGAGAGAGAGAGAGAGAGAGAGAGAAGTGAGAAGAGGGAGGGAGTTGAGGGTGAGAGAGAGAGAGAGGAAGGGAGGGAGAGAGAGATGGAGAGAGAGAGAGAGAAGGAAATAAAGAGAGGGAGAGAGAGAGATGAGAGAGACAGAGAGAGATAGGGAGACTAACAGAGAGAGAGGGGGAGGGAGGGAACGAGAGAGAGAGAGGAGAGAGAGAGGGACATTAGAGAGAGAGGGAGAGAGGGGAGATGTTGGAGATAGACGTCTACGGAAGCACGCGAACAACAAAGGAAGAAGAAGAAGCTTGGAGCACAAACACACAATACTGAATGTATTACTAGAGAATGTACAAAGATAAGTATCCCATTAGGGCAATAGGCGTATATACAAGCCGGGGGAAAAAAACCTCCTAAAGAGGGAAAAAAGTGCCCCGACGGTCCTAGAGTGTTCACACACATCACTACCTAAATATATCAACAAATCCCCCCTGGGAGTGATGCGGTGAACAAGGAGCTGGCACTCATGTATAAGGAAGTGCCAAGCTATGTGGAAATCACTCCAAAAAAGGAAGTAAGCCCAAAGCTTTGCGAAAAGCTTCAAACTTCTCCCTAGGCAGAGCCTTCGTGAAAAGGTCTGCAATGTTCTCCTGCGTGGGCACATATACCAAGCTGATCTCCCCAGCAGAGAACCTCTCCCTGACATAGTGATAATGCACCTCAATGTGCTTAGTGCGAGCATGGAACACAGGGTTCCTCGCAACTGCCAATGCGCTCTGACTGTCAGTGAAGATGGTGGTGGTAGAAGACAGGCCAACACCCAAATCAGTCGTAAGGTGTCTGAGCCACAGACACTCAACAGTCGCTGTGAAAGCTGCCCTATACTCAGCCTCACAACTGGAAGTGGCCATAGTAGGCTGCTTCTTGCTCAACCAAGATATACATGAGCTACCAAGCATGAAGCAAAAGCCACTGGTGGACACACGAGTGTCATAGCAACCAGCCCAATCTGAGTTAGAAAAAGCATGCAAATCTGGCGGTAGTGATCCCCCCTTGGGAAAAAACAACCCAAGTAGTCGAGTACCACTCAAGTAGCGAAAGATGCGCTTAACCGCCTTCCAATGCGTGACTCCTGGGCAATGCATAAACGTGCTCATTTGTGAGACAGCAAACTGAATATCTGGCTGAGTAATGCATAAGTAAATCAAGCATCCAATAGCCTGCCGATAGAGAACAACATCAAATGCATCTCCAGCATCATGAAGACTCAATCGTAAACCTGTCTCCATAGGAGTGGCAATAGGCTTACAGTCTTCAAGGCCAAAACGCTGCAATAATGTGTCAATATATTTTGTTTGACACAAAGCCATTCCACCATCAACTTGCATAAACTGAATGCCCAAATAGTGATGCAAATGCCCCAAATCAGACATCTCAAATGAGGCATGCAAATCAGCCTTGAAATCAGCAATATGCTTCTCAATAGGACCAGTGAGCAGCATGTCGTCTACATAGACAACAATGATCAAAAGCACATCATTAGCACGCTTAACATATAAGGTGCTTTCAGTTGGACTGTTCTCAAAATAATGTGCAATCAGATAGGCATGTATCTTCTCATACCAAGCACGTGGTGCTTGCTTTAAACCATATAACGCCTTCTTTAACCTGCACACCTCGTTTTCATGCCCTTTCTGCACAAAGCCACGGGGCTGACAAACATACACTTCTTCATGCAAGTCACCATTCAGAAATGTTGTTTTAATGTCCAACTGATGTACATTCCAACCATGATGGGCTGCAAGTGCACAAATGCTCCGAACAGTAGTCATACGGCATGTAGGTGCAAAGGTCTCATCAAAATCAATGCCTCTTTCCTGCACATAACCCTTTGCAACAAGCCTAGCCTTATACCTGTCAATTGTACCATCAGGTTTACGCTTCAGCTTGTATACCCACTTAGTGCCAATGGCCTTCTTGCCAGGAGGCAAGTCACATAAAGACCATGTATCATTCTTCATTATAGCATCATATTCAGATTGCATAGCAGCCATCCAAGTTTTTGAATTTTGTGCTTCATCAAAAGAAACAGGCTCATTCTCATCAGAGAGACTAGATGCAGCCATAGCATAGCAATCTGATGCAAAGGAGGCACTATAAGAGCCTGAACGAGTACGATATGACAAAGGTGCATCTAATTTGCTGTCACACAAAGTCTACACCAAACATTTTGGCATAGTTTTTGCCTGCTCAATATGAGCTCTCTCATCAGCAAGTGCATCATGTAAATCTGCATCAGAAATGGAATGATCTGCATCATCATATGAAACCTACAAAGGCTGAGAAGTTGCCTCATTAGGACCAGCACTAGACTGTCCACCTGTAAAAAGAGGCATCAAAGTATCATACATGTCTTTGGAGCTAACAGATGTCTCCTTAGTACATGAAAGCAATGGCTGAATAGCATCTTCCACAAAGACAACATCACGGCTAACGAGAATGCGTTTAGTCTGTGGAAAACAGCAGCATGAACAGGAATCTGTGGAATATCATCTTCGACACCATCTTCATCAGCTCCAGCACCTCCAGCACCTGTATTTGTAGGACCTATAGTCGTAGGTGTAACATAACGTCTTTCAACACCCTGCACAATGTTCCACAATCCTTTTACAACCAATACATGTCGCATCATATATGCCCATAATGGGTAGTTGGTACCATCCAACTTATCCTCAACAGCCAACATACAGAATACATCACTCCTTTGAGCCATGGCCGGTGACTAAAATACCTTGATGCAGAAAATTGACTGTATCTCAAAAAGTTGAATGGAACTGCCCAGACGAGTTCTGCTAGACCTGTAGCAGACTTTGAGATGCTTAAACTGGCGAACAGAAACTGGTATATACCTTTGGCACAAAAGGACGAAATAGCCTACACAAGCGCTGCGATAGTGCGTTCGGAGGCCGAAACGAGCTCAGATCGCGATTTTGGCACCACAGAGCGAAGCGGTTTTGATCTCCAAAACACCCTCAGTATGCTCACCAAATTTCGTGCGAATCTGAGACTACAAACGGAGGAGTGTTGACGGTGCCCTAGAAGAAGCGACGACCTGCTCTGATACCAATTGTTGGAGATAGACGTCTGTGGAAGCACGCGAATAGCACAAGGAAGAAGAAGAATCTTGGAGCACAAACACACAATACTGAATGTATTACTAGAGAATGTACAAAGATAAGTAGCCCATTAGGGCAATAGGCGTATATACAAGCCGGGGGAAAAAAACCTCCTAAAGAGGGAAAAAAGTGCCCCGGCGGTCCTAGAGTGTTCACACACATCACTACCTAAATATATCAACAGGAGAGAGATGGAGTTAGAGAGAGAGAGAGAGATAGAGA
>CM035419.1:98691466-98731466 GCA_020310875.1 Ceratopteris richardii | reverse complement strand
GCATGCTAATATGAATGATCAAGTACCGTGATGCTCTAGCCATATAAGTAGGAGGCAGCTGAGATATAAAATCCATAAAATGCTCCTCTATCATGGAGTGCACAGTGATGGATGGGCTGTCTCCCATCGTGTTGTACAACTGAAAACGCAAATAATTAGAATATGATACAAATGGTAATATAGAAAAATAATAGTGTACAAATAAACATAGCGAAATAAATAAATACAAACTAGTACATACAAGTGTTTGCTTCACAAATCCTCTATTCTAGCATCCTCTTGGAGATCTGATGCAGAGACGATAATCTCTACATTGGTGACATATAGATCATCCTCCTCATACAAAATATCTTTTGTTACTTCATTGTGTACCTCATCTTATTCAAAGACCTCTTCAACTAAGACAATGATCTCTTCCTCCTCCACTATCGAATGCACCTCACAATCCACTACCGATGGAATTTCTTCTATGTATATGTCCTTACAAATTTTCTTGCTACATGGAGAGACTTGTTAAACAAGTAGCCACTTTAGCTCTTTGGAATCTAGCATGAAAGCAATCTGCTCACAATATTTAGGAAGTACAAATATATCTAATTTATCTATCCATAGCATTCTGCAATCTACTTGAAGCAAACCACTCTTATCCTGCCTCACTGTTGCATTTGGTCAAAAGGTGACTACTTTGAATCGTTTCACATCAAAGAGAAAGTACTCAAAGTTCCTAAAGGATAGCTTCAAGATATCTTTGATCATTTCACAATACTCGAGGGGGCCTTCTTGAGCATTCTCGTCTATTGCACTACCTCTACTTTTTTGATAAAAGTTCACCATCAACCCACTATCAAAAGTACACCTTTTGTAGTGGATTTTTATCAAAGGACCCATTTTTTCTAACATGTGTAGTACAAATCCTTTGTTTTTAAAAAATTTGATACTTGCACGGAGTGCAAGGACATGCCATTCTCTCCTTCGGATCCAAAGATGCAATCTAATACCATGTGGAGATGTTAGGACATTTAATATATGATATATTTAATTATATATTCTAATTTTAATTCTAGAAGCCTAATTTTTTATTTAATAAACATTCCTAATTTTGATAATATTTAATTTAATTCTAGAATAATTTCTTATATAGTTGACTATACATATTTTAAATTGATGGTTTATTTCATTATATATATTCAATTTTGATTATATATTTAATTATATATAAATAATTTTAATCTAAAAACAATATTTTTTATAGCTTTAATTATATATATTTATATCTTATATTTTTTCTTAATTTTCACATACATTTAATCAAAATATTTACATATTGTGAATTTTTTCCTAGTTTTTACGAATATTTGATTATATATATTAATATTAATCCTAAAACGTTAATTCAAAAGGCTTAATTTCTTATATATCTTTATATATGTATTTGCATATGTATGTATGTTTGTATGTACAAACCCTAGAACCCTATATCTTATATTCTCAGTTATATATATATATATATATATATATATATATATATATATATATATATATATATATATATATATATATATATATATATATATATATATATATATATATATATATATATATTATACTACAAATCCTAGAGACCTACTTTTTACATATTTATTTATATATATTCTATATATTCTAATTTTTCCCCTATTTTTTTACATATATTTGATTATATATATTAATATTAATCCTCAAACATTATTTTTTAAATATTTAACTATATAAATTTAATTTAATTCAAAAGTCCTCATTTTTTATGTATTTGTATATATGTGTTTGTATGTGTATGTATTTGTGTGTGTATGTCTTTGTATGCAAAAGCCTTTAAACCCTATTTTATATACACTAAGAATCCTAAAGACATATTTTTTATATATTTAATTATATATATTTATATTAATTCAAGTATCCTAATTTCATATATATTTATTCATACATAATACATTATATTATATATTGTAACTTTTTTCCTACTTTTTATTTGATTATATATATTAATATGTAGCCTAAAACTTTATTTATAAAATATTTAGTTATATTTATTTATTTTCATTCAAGAAGCCTAAAGCTCTAATCCGAAAGATCTAGACCTCAAAACATGTATGTGTGTTTTTTTGTGTATATATATGTGTATGATTATATGTAGTATGTGTATATATGTATATATATGTGTATGCATGTGGAAAAACCCTAAAACAGTAATCTTGAAGTCCTATACCTAAAACATGTATAGGTGTGTATGTGTGTATGCTTGTGTATATATATTTGTATGTGATATGTATTATGTGTATGCATGTATAAAAACGATAAAACACTAATCCTAGAGATCTAGACCTAGAACATGTATATGTGTTTATGCATGTGTATATATGTGTATGTGTATATGTATTCTGTGTGTATATGTGAATATATGTGTATACATGTGTAAAAACCCTAATCCTAAAGACCTAGACCTAAAACATATATATGTGTGCATGCATGTCAATGTGTATATGTATTATGTATGTATATGTGTATGCATGTGTAAAAACTACAAAAACCTAGACCTAAAACATGTATAGGTGTGTATTAATGCCTATATATATGTGTATGTGTATATGTTTTATGTGTGTATATGTGTATATATATGTGTACACTATATATATATGTATGCATGTGTAAAAGCACTAAAACCCTAATCCTAAACAACTAGACTTAAAACATGTATATGTGTGTATGCATGTGTATAGACAATCTAGTGATTTGATAGGTGACCTAATAATCTTGAGCAATCATATTGGGTGCTACTCTTTACCTCTTCACTCGCTCTATGCTTTGGGTGAGAAACTAGTGAAGGATAGGCACATGGAGCATAACAACCCTCTCACCTTGATGGGATTGGCTACATGAATGCAATCTTGCAAAACCTTGGTTCCTTGAGACTTTTCCTTCTTTATGACTAAGTGGACATGATGACTTGGGTGCGTGGGCATGTTTTATGTAATCGATATAAATACAATAGATACAATAAGTTGTATCACACATACCATTTTTTTTCTTTTCCAAAATAAGTCTCGTTATTTCTTCATAGGCATATGCTTTATCAAATCGTTATAGCCAAAATTTAGAATTCTATCTAAAAGCGATACCGTTTGATGTAGAAATTTTCAAGGATAAAATTGGTAACTTATCCCATGATTTGTACACGTTCATCAAATAATGGTTGGATGCCGTTAAACTTTGGAGTACTTCCATGGTGTATCTTGTTTCACTTGGAAAACCTATGTTCACTATATTAGATCCGAGGCGGTACTAAACTACTTTTTGTCACGTTGGGCTTTAGTCGATAAAGCTACTAAACTACCTATCTTACCCTCTCTTATTGAGTTCATGTCCATGAGACTCTAGCATTCTAGGTTGGCATTGAAAATTTACTAAAGTTCATTGCCCTCTTGTTGATTAAGAGATGATGCTTTAGTGTCTCTTCAAGAGAAAATATTATGAAGCCATGCAAAAGCCCAAAAGTTTAAAAAGTAGGTATCCAAGCTTGTCTTGTATTTGAACATAAATCAAATTGATTCAAACTACAAAGAATCTGTTCATGACATAATGATAGTATATCTCAAAGTGCTTTCTACCACCATCAGATGCTATGTTCCCTCCAAATACCAATGCATTCTGATTCTAAGTGCGAATGCTAATAGGATGGATGTAGGACTTTGCAAACCACCTAGATCATTCATCAGCCATGATAGCTACACACACTCCACCATAGCTATAATTTTTTTCCTAAGCTTAGCCTCATAAAAAGACGTGGATACAATTTGCTACTTCTTTCTCAACCAACATATGCACAAGCTACCAAACATGAAGCAAAGACCACTTTTGAACTCAGACGTTTTAGAACATAACTAGGTACATGATAAGTAAACAAAAGATGAACTTGACCATCTAACAACTTTTGAGACCACGGATATGCATACAGTCGCTCGTTTAAGAGCCAAAAAGTTCAATGTAAAGCCCATTTAATACACACATAAATCAAGAATTTTCTTGCGTAGCATAATGTTGTAAGAGTATCTCAAGCATCTTTTGCTATCTTGCAAGAGTGAATGTGCAAAAGAATGGCACTTGGATAGTCAAATCTATCAAAGCATGTGTCTATGCATATCTCCCATCCCATCAAACTTGATCTCCACTAGGTGCAATAGGATCTACATCAGCATTAGGAAAATCAAAGATCATTATCTTCAATACCATAGGCATCACCTTCAATCAGTACATTTTCATGCTTAGTATGATATTTTAAACACCCTCCACAATATTCCATAGGATTGTTCCCACCAACACATGTCGCATCATGTATGCCCACAATGGGTAATTAGTACCATCCATATTATCGTCTATAGCTAACATATGGAATACATCCTTACTTTTAACCATCGCCACTAACTAGATACCTTCATGCAAAAAATTGATTATATCTCAAAATGATGAACAAACTCAAGATCTTCTAAATCGGTAATAAACTTTAAGATGCTTGTATCGTTGTATATGATTGGCAAAAAAGGAAGAAATGTCTTCCATAGTCATTGTGATCGTCTGTATCACCCGGAGTATGCTCAGTCATTTCTGTGTGATTTTGAGACTATGACTACAAGGATGTCGATGCTTCCCTAGATAAATTGGATACCTTTTGTGATTTCAATTGTTGCAATTTGAGGTTTGCAAAAGCACAGCAACAACACAAGCAAGAAGAATCTAGGAGAACAACATAATATTGAACATAGTACCAAGTGAATATTCATAGACAAGTGGTTGGTTAGGGTTACAGGCATATATACAAGCTATTATAAACTAATTCTATGACATCAGAATGTAACTAGTTCAAATAGGTCATAAATGAGACACTATTTGTTCATTCTCATCTAAGATCAAATATTTGCATATTACACTTAAGAATGGGTTCATCTGCTCTTTAAAATAACAAATCCACTTAGCGTAGTGATTAAGTATCCATGATGGGAAGGAGGAGGTCTTGGGTTCAACCTCCATGAGAAGCATGGGTTAAGTGTTTCTCTGAAAGGGATCTAGAGCGTTCTAACGTAAGTTAACATGAGTTAATTTGGGTCCAAGGACACTCAACTCCATTCTCTAGTACACCCATCACTATTGGAATCTAGTGGAATGTGTTAAAGGAGCGGTGCATATTGTACATGCACATGTGGATTTAACTTAATCCTATGGTCATCATTGATTCAGTAGTTATATATATAGAGAGGCATAAGGTTGGGAAGGGAGTCATCTCTCTAGCGAGTGGTAGTCCTAATAGTCTAGTTCATGAGATTGGTATCAAAGCACTCTTAAAGACAAAAGAGTTAGGAATTAATCAAAAGATTGAGAATTCCCATCCACATCTTGCTTGAAGTCTTATGAATAAGGTGGCCAAAAAGGGAAAGACCTTGGCATATCTTGTCATCCAGGTAACCAAATTCACTATTGCTTCCAGTAGCATTTGTGAGCGATCAAGGATGCTTGATGCACCAATGAAGCATGCGGAAAGGGTTCTAGAGAGAGAAAAGTCAAAGAGAATTTCAAAGAAGGCCAAGCAAACAAGGGAGCTAATGAAGATGGCATGAGTTGGCCAACCATTTTTTTCCACATCCAATATATACCAACACTTCATTGTAAATCTCATCTATCATAGAATAGATTTGGTTTTGCTCAAGTCTAGGATATCTCAAGCTTGAAGAGTAGTAGAACAATGTATTTGTCAATTTGCATACATTTTTTAGCCCATTTGAGCATTCAAATGAATCAAAGAACCTAATTTCTTATTAAGCAAGACGCTTCGTCTAAACAAGGCCAAACATAGTCAGAAATCTATAAAAAGACTTAGATGGATTATTTTTGGGGATAGCTAGTTGGAGAGTAAACCTAATCTTGAGCATTGTAGACGTTTTTTTAGTTTAATAATTGAAGAGATGGATCTCCTCACATTGGTTCTTGCCATTTTGTTAGAGTTAAACTAAAATGGTGTTTGAAAAAGAAAAAAATGGTATATGTGATACAACTTATGATTTGCATGAGTTGGCATAGCCTAATGTATCGGTATAGATTACATAAAAGAGGCCCAAGCAGTGAAGTCATCAGCTTCACTTAGCCATATAGAAGGAAAAGTCTCAACAAACCAAGGTGTTGCAAGGTTGCATGCATGTAGTCATTCCCATCAAGGTGAGACGATTATTATTCTCCATGTGCGTATCCTTCGCTAATTTCCCACCCAAAGCACATAGTGAGTGAATAGGTAAAGAGTAGCACCCTATACGATTGTAATAGATGAGTAGGTCGTCTACCAAATCACTAGGTCCTCTATCGAAGAGGTCATGCACTATCAAACTTAGAAAACAACTCATCACACGGAGTCCATTTTCTAGCCACACATCAATAATTTTTTGAATTGAGACTAACACATCCACATGATTGCATGTATTAAAGATATGTAATTGCCACGCAGTTCAAGTTTATGAATCTATCCTTTACTTTTACGTATGAATTTATCACTCTTAAGTGAAGTTCGATAATCCACATTACATCATCCATCCTTAATTTTTTATCTTACCATTGATTATCACTCATGTTCAGAGTTTTTATGTTAACATTGAGTTATCATTGCCACCTTATGAAAAGGGTGGCAAACAAGTGAAAGACCTTGGCATATCTTGTCATCTAGGTCACCAAATTCACTATTGCTGCCACTAGCATTTGTTAGCCATCAAGGGTGCTTGATGCACCAATGAAGCATGCGGAAAGGGGTCTAGGGAGAGCAATGTCAAAGACAATTTCAAAGAAGGCCAAGAAAACAAGGGAGCTTATGAAGATCGCATGAGTTGGCCAACCATTTTTTTCCACATCCAATATATACCAACACTTCATTGTAAATCTCATCTATCATAGAATAGATTTGGATTTGCTCAAGTCTAGGGTATCTCAAGATTGAAGAGTAGTAGAACAATGTATTCGGCAATTTGCATACATTTTTTAGCCCGTTTGAGCGTTCAAATGAATTAAAGAACCTAATTTTTTATTCAGCAAGACGATTGGTCTAAACAAGGCCAAACATAGTCAAAAATGTATAAAAACACTTAGATGGATTATTTTTGGGGTTAGCTAGTTGGAGAGTGAACCTAATCTTGAGCATTGTAGACTTTTTTTGAGTTTAATAATTGAAGAGATGGATCTCCTCACATTGGTTCTTGCCATTTTGTTAGAGTTAAACTAAAATGGTGTTTGGAAAAGAAAAAAATGGTATGTGTGATACAACTTATGATTTGCATGAGTTGGCATAACCTAATGTATCAGTATAGATTACATAAAAGAGGCCCAAGCAGCGAAGTCATCAGCTTCACTTAGCCATATAGAAGGAAAAGTCTCAACGAACTAAGGTGCTGCAAGGTTGCATGCATGTAGTCATTCCCATGAAGGTGAGATGATTGTTATGCTCCATGTGCGTATCCTTCGCTAATTTCCAACCCAAAGCACACAGTGAGTGAATAGGTAAAGAGTAGCACCCTATACGATTGTAACGGATGAGTAGGTTGTCTACCAAATCACTAGGTCCTCTATCAAATAGGTCATGCACTATCAAACTTAGAAAACAACTCATCACACGGAGTCCATTTTTTAGACACACATCAATAATTTTTTGAATTGAGACTAACACATCCACATGAATGCATGTATTAAAGATACCTAATTGCCACAGAGTTCAAGTTTATGAATCCATCCTTTCCACATACGTATGAATTTATCACTCTTAAGTGAAGTTCTATAATCCACATTACATCACCCATCCTTAATTTTTTATCTTCCCATTGATTATAACTCATGTTCAGAGTTTTTATATTAACATTGAATTATCATTGGATCCCCTTAATGTTTAAGAGATACAATATGAACCCTTTTAACTTTAAATAAACATATTATTACGAGTGTGGGATCCTTCTCTTTATGGGATCCAATGATAATTCAATGTTAATATAAAAACTCTGAACATGAGTGATAATCAATGGGAAGATAAAAATTAAGGATGGGTGATGTAATGTGGATTATAGAACTTCACTTAAGAGTGATAAATTCATACGTATGTGGAAAGGATGGATTCATAAACTTGAACTCTGTGGCAATTAGGTATCTTTAATACATGCATTCATGTGGACGTGTGGCAAGAGGCTCTCTCTTTCGGCGCCCTCCCTGAGTGCCTGAATAATGGCGTCATCAAGTTAATACACAAACGGGGAGATAAGAACAAAATTGAAAACTGGCGTCCGATTACCATGCTCCAAACTGGATACAAGATAATTGCAAAAGTTATCGCCAACAGAATCTCTTGTCATTTAAAGTCATGGCTGTGCGAGGACCAGAAAGGTTTCATCAAAGGTAGATCTATACTTGAAGCAATTATCGATATTTGGGAAGGCCTTGCTTTTGCGGAGGAGTCTGCTCAAGATCTGGTTTTCATTAAGATCGACTTCGACAAAGCGTATGACAGATTGGAATGGGACTTTATTCTTCAATCATTGAAAGACCTTGGATGCAGCCAAAAGTTCACGAAGATGGTTTCCACTCTTCTTGGAAATGCTTCAACTAGAATAAACATCAATGGTAAGCTCTCTGAGCCTATTCGTTTAAAAAGATCAATTAGGCAAGGCTGCCCTCGAGCTCCATTACTTTTCGCCATCGCCTCGAATGGTCTCAGCTGCCTATTAAAGCATCACATGGACGCTGGCAATCTCAAGGGTCTTTCCTTACCTCTAAATCACGGCCAAATGATTGTGAGACTTTTTGCTGATGACATGAATGCCTTTGTGCATAACGATACAAACAACATTGAGGTGTTTTGGTGGTGCCTCCACACCTTTTGTGTGGCATCAGGCTCAAAAATCAACCATGCTAAAACTGCTTTTAGAGCAATCAGCGGACATACTCCCCAATTGTTGGTGGATCAGGGGTGTCAAGTTATCCCTAGCGGTCAAGTCTTCTGTCTCCTTGGCATTCCGATGGGTTTCGATGTCTCAATGGACCAACGCTCGAACTGGGTGCTATCCAAGCTAGATAGGAAGCTGAACCAGTGGAAAGGTATGCAAGTCAACCTGGCAGGGCGTGCTATGGTTGTTAACACATTTATGCTCTCTACAATTATTTACTTTATCTCGTGTTGGAGACCTAAGGAGAAAGACTTGGCCAAAGTGGAAAGAATCTGCAGAAACTTCCTTTGGACTAGGGACCCCAATAGAAGGGGGATTCCCAAAATCAAATGGGAAACTTGCATTAGCCCTAAAGACTCAGGGGGATTGGGAATTTTGGATATTGGTGGGTTGGTTGACAAGTTGGCTGCTAAGTGGCTTATCAAGGCTTGGAGCAATAGGGAGTCCTCTTGGGCCAAATGGATCTTCAGAAACACGGAAGACCTCACCTTGGTTGGCCACCGTGGGTGGAAGGACTTAGGTATTCTCACGCTTTTGTTCTCCCCCCACCCGGTCTTCCCTAAAGGCTCTAGCCTCGTATGTTCCTTATGGAAGAATTGGAACAAGGTCAAACAATTCATCAGAATCAGTGATGAGTGGAAGTGGGCGGCTGGCATAAGACAAAATGATTCTATTTGGTTCCCGATCAGTGGCATTCGGGGGGTGGAGTCTTGGAACCTCCAAACTGCAAGGCGGTTATGGAACAAGGGGTTCAAACAGTGGAAACAACTCTGGAAACAAGAGACCAGCCAATGGATCAGGTTTGAAGAATTGGACCCGAGACTTAGAGTTACCTTTGAGGAATGGACTCTTCTTCAAAGCAGGTGTTTAACGTGGGACCGCTCAACCACCCGCCTTCTCTGCGGTCAGGATCTTCCTTGCTTGGAGGGCCTCAAATGGAGCAATGGTAAGAAGATTTCCAAAATCCCCAACTTCAAAGAGGATTTGGATGTTCACCACACCCTTAACAAGAGATGGTGCCTTTCTTGGACCAAACTTCGCTGGGAGCTAAAATTCATGTCTCTTTGGCACCCCCTAATTGAGGTCAAAAAGTCTGTTCTCATGTGGCAGATCTTGCATAAAGGTATCTGGACCAATGCAAGGGCTAACAAAATCTGTGGTGTGCCGCCTTGGTGCAAACGTTGCCATCGGTGCATCGAAGATTTAGCTCACTTGTTCTTCGCCTGCCCCAAGTCCCGCGTTATCTGGCATCACGTGACCCGGGTTTTGAGACTCACGAGTCAAATCAACTGGCAACATGTGATGTTGGGTGAGGCGATCGGTTGCTCATCAAGGCTGTGGAATGCCATCAGAGGTGAGGCTCTCTGGAAGATTTGGAGGGAGCGTTGTGCTGTCAATTTTGACCAAACCCCTAAGCAATGGTCGATCGAGAAATCCTTGTTTCTCCTTGGTAAAAGGATCTCCCGAGTCAAGAGATCGCCGCCGTTTAGACATCACTGTATTTATCTCCTCGAAAACAACAAGTTGAAACCCAAATGGGTCCCACATGAGGGTGATGATAATTTTATCCACCTCATTTGTAATGCCCTGTAGCTTGCCATACTCCTCCCCTGCATTGTGGGATTTGGGGGGTCCCATGGGCACTAGTCCCATTCACTTGTAACTTTTTCTCTTTATTATAATTAAAGTCCGGGAGATTAGGCTAAGGCGGAACTTCCTTTATTTAAAAAAAAAAACTTTGGATCAGACACAATCGGGATCAGACAGCTTTTATTCATGCAGGCGACTCTCCTGCTGAGTTTCAAACACAGGGAATACTTTCTCCTTTTATCTCCTTGCACAAGTTATCTATCATAGTTCTTATTCTATTATTTTCGGATATTAGGATATCAAACGCATGTATTAACAAAAAAATTACGTGTTGGATTACTTCAAACATTGATGGTACTGACTTCCTCAATGATATCAAACCTTACGCATATGTCAACAAAAAAGTACGCGTTAGATCACTTCAGACATTGATGGTACTGAGATCTTCTTCCGAGAAAAACGAGGCTGACTGGTTATCCAGGGATTTCAATACTCTCTCTATACTCTTATCAAAAGTCGGAAAAGCTTGCTTTTGTTGCGACCATATTAAGCAAAGAAAAAAAAAAAAACGATCAATCACTGCTAATAATATGTTTATGTACAACTTCTGATCATACACAATTGGGATCCGTGATTGTCTCTTGAGGTGTATGCATAAAGCTAAGCGTCAAGGATGAAGTGCTATGCATGATACCACTCTTAGAGAACTCTGTGATAAATGCTTCTAGAACTCATTGATGTCCCTAAAATGACCTTGATGTAGTGTTTGGAGCCACATCAAGGAAATTTTGTTCAAGATTAAACCAAACACACTACATTGAGCGAACAAATGGTCAACCTCTTTGGCTCTCAGCACACGTGTGAATTTAGCCACATGGTGATAAGGATCCCTAGTGCCATCAATGTAGTTTTTCACTGACCTTATCGATTGAGCGGGTCTCAATATCCTAGGGATTTCTCTTGGTCTAGCCTAGGGTACCTCATCCATGCCTCTTAGGTGTCTAGGTCCTCTCAATCCCTCTTGATCCATTCCCTCTATATCACATCCTGAACTCTTTCATCTTGAAACATTTGCGAAACTCACTTCAGGTCACTCTAGATTTGTTTTTTTGTGACTTCTTGGAACATGCGAAGAGCTAGCTCCATGCTAACCAAATTTTATATTTTCTTAATGTGCACGTGATCTAGTATACAATGACATACTTGATTTTATCAATCACTCCAATTTTCTAACTATCATGGGAGACAATTTTCTTCATCCCTGGATGCATGCACAGAGATGTCATAATCCCACTATTGCTTTTGATGTCGGTGCCTACTAGAAAGCTCTAGGAAACTAGAAGAGACCGAGAGAGAGAGAGAGATGAAGGTATTCCTAAGTGTAGTATGAAGATATTTTATCTTAGATGAGAATGAAAAAATAGTGTGTGATAAATCGCCTATTTGAACCACTCAGATGCTCATGTCAATATAGAACTAATTTTTATATGCATATAACCCTAACGAGCCACTTGTTGCTGTATATTCATTTGGTACTACATTTAGTATTCTGTTTTTCTCCTGCTTCTTCCTTGTATTTATCCCATGCTTTTCGCCAAACTCTTCAAAGAGATGGAATCAATGATAGAATAATTCCAACAGTTCCTCCATAGAGAGAGGAAGGAGAGAGAGAGAGAGAGGGAGATGCTTGGAGAAAGAACACAAAAGTAGATCGTGAAAGAGAGGGACAAAGAAAGAGACGGAGAGAGAGAGAGAATTAAAGAAAATAGTTAGTGGATTAATTAAACACTAATTTTAGAAATTAATAACTAGAAGATAATTAAAAAGAAAAATAAAAATTTAGGAATTTATAAATAAAAAGAATCGTAGAAATATAAAATAAAAAAGGGAAAGAAAAATAAGGTCTATTAAAATTAAAGGAACAGTAGTAAAATAAAAAGGGATACGATTTTTCTCTAAGAGCCTTTTTATGAAACCCACAGGTACTAATTGTTTTTTTTCATCAATTTTTATTTTAGGAATTCTCCTTTAGAAATACCCATGATTTTTTTTTATTACTAGTATTGTATAATCAGCCATCATTTAGATAGTGATTCACTTTGTATATGATTTTCTAATCGATCCTTTCATGACCAGCCGTGATGTATTAGTCCTTTATATACATCTGATTTAGCTCTTGAGCGGTGAAGGGTATAGTGGTTTTACTTTGAGTTAATTATTTTTCCATCACTCGTCTCTAAGCTCAATACATAAGGATAGTCATTAAGCTGCTAAGACCATAAACTAGCTATTTGATTGATACAAGCTTCAGCTAACATGATGTTTTGTTTATCCCATCCTAGATGTTTACCAAAGCTAAGGTTTATATGCTTTGTTGATTGGCCCAATTTTCCAAGTATAATCATGTTGCTGGGTACTTTTGTAGTATCCACTTGTTCTTTTTAGTTTCTTTTGGATCGATTTCTTGTCTTAATATGGCAAAGCTCTATTGTGCAATGGCAAAGCACCTCAGAGCTCTATTGTGCAATGGCAAAGCACCTCAGAGCTCTATTGTGCAATGGCAAAGCTCCTCGCAAGCAATTCGCCACCAAAGCTTTCAGCAAGTCGGCCCTGACCACTGGCGGGGTCAAAAAGCCTCATCGTTAGAGGCCGGGAACCGTTGCGCTAAGATGTCTATTGAGTCTTCTCTTGTTTGCGCGAGTAGCAGTATTTGATATCTCGATCTCAATCTACAGAGCTCTTGATTCGGAGGCCTCCGTTCCACCAACTTATCAGACAAGTTGTTACATCTTATCAGAGGTGTTTCTTACGATTTATCAGGCAGCCGTTGATGGCTGATAAATGTTGATGTCTTTTATGGTGAGATCTTTAACGGTTGGTGGATTTCCGTGATTTCGTGTGCACGTCTTATTTCATCACGGGGTTCTACCCTTTTCTCTGTCGACTATCTCCAATGAGTTTTTGGGAGTGTTCACTCCCAAGGATGCTCTTAACAGTTGGAATTCGGTTGTATTGTTTTATCTTCCTCCCAGTACCAGCTCCCAATCACTCGTAATAATATGTTTATGTAAAGTTAAAAGGCTTCATATTGTATCTGTTGCAAAACTTTGGATCAGACACATTCGAGATCAGACAGCTTTTATTCATGCAGGCGATTCTCCTGTTGACTTTAAAACACAGGGAATACTTTCTCCTTTTATCTCCTTGCACAAGAGATCTATCATAGTTCTTGTTCTATTATTTGTGGATATTAGGATATCAAACGCATGTATTAACAAAAAAGTTACGTGTTCGATTACTTCAAACATTGATGGTACTGAGATCCTCAATGATATCAAACCTTACGCATATGTCAACAAAAAAGTACGCGTTAGATCACTTCAGACATTGATGGTACTGAGATCTTCTTCCGAGAAAAACGAGGCTTACTGGTTATCCAGCGATTTCAATCCTCTCTCTATACTCTTATCAAAAGTCGGAAAAGCTTGCTTTTGTTGCGACCATATTAAGCAAAAAAAGAAAAAAAAACGATCAATCACTCGTAATAATATGTTTATGCACAACTTCTGATCATACACAATTGGGATCAGTGATTGTCTCTTGAGTTGTTTGCATAAAGCTAAGCATCAAGGATGAAGTGCTATGCATGATACCACTCTTAGAGAACTCTGTGATAAATGCGTCTAGCAACTCATTGATGTCCCTAAAATGACCTTGATGTAGTGTTTGGAGCCACATCAAGGAAATTGTGTTCAAGATTAAACCAAACACACTACATTGAGCGAAGAAATGGTCAACATCTTCGGCTCTCAGCACGTGTGAATTTAGCCACATGGTCGTAAGGATACCTAGTGCCATCAATGTAGTTTTTCATTGACTTTATCGATTGAGCGGGTCTCAATATCCTAGGGATTTCTCTTGGTCTAGCCTAGGGTACCTCATCCATGCCTCTTACGTGTCTAGGTCCTCTCAGTCCCTCTTGATCCATTCCCTCTATATCACATACTGAACTCTCATATCTTGAAACATTTGCAAAACTCACTTCAGGTCGCTCTAAATTTCTTTATTTTGTGACTTCTTAGAACATGTGAAGAACTAGCTCCATGCTAACCAAATTTTATATTTTCTTAATGTGCACGTGATCTAGTATACAGTGACATACTTGATTTTATCAATCACTCTAGTTTTCTAACTATCATGAGAGACAATTTTCTTCATCTCAGGATGCATGCACAGAGACTTCATGATCCCACTATTGCTTTTGATGTCGGTGCCTACTAGAAAGCTCTAGAAAACTAGAAGATACAGAGAGAGAGAGAGAGAAGATGACGGTGTTCCTTAGTGTAGTATGAAAATATTTTATCTTAGATGAGAATGAAATAATAGTGTGTGATAAATCGCCTATTTGAACCACTCAGATGCTCATGTCATAGAACTAATTTTTATATGCCTATAGCCCTAACGAGCCACTTATTTCTGTATATTGATTTGGTACTACATTCAGTATTCTGTTTTTCTCCTAGATTCTGCTTCTTCCTTGTATTTATCCCATGCTTTTCGCCAAACTCTTCAAAGAGATGGAATCAATGTCCAACATTTCCTCCATAGAGAGAGGAAGGAGAGAGAGAGAGAGATGCTTGGGGAAACAAAAGTAGATCGTGAAAGAGAGGGACGAAGAGAGAGAGAGAGAGAGAGAGAATTAAAGAAAATAGTTAGTGAATTAATTAAAGACTAATTTTAGAAATTAATAACTAGAAAATAATTAAAAAGAAAAATAAAAATTTAGGAATGTATAAATAAAAAGAATCGTAGAAATATAAAATAAAAAAGGGAAAGAAAAATAAGGTCTATTAAAAATTAAAGGTACAATAGTCAAATAAAAAGGGATACGATTTTTCTGTAAGAGCCTTTTTATGAAACCCATAGGTACTTATTGCGTTTTTTCATCAATTTTTCTTTTAGGAATTCTCCTTTAGAAATACCCATGATTTTTTTATCATTACTAGTATTGTATAATCAGCCATCATTTAGATAGTGATTCACTTTGTATATGATTTCCTAATCGATCCTTTCATGACCAGCCATGATGTATTAGTCCATTATATACATTTGATTTAGCTCTTGAGCGGTGAAGGGTATAGTGGTTTTACTTTGAGTTAATTATTTTTCCAATCACTCGTCTCTAAGCTCAATACATAAGGATAGTCATTAAGTTGCTAAGACTATAAACTAGCTATTTGATTGATACAAGCTTCAGCTAACATGATGTTTTGTCTATCCCATCCTAGATGTGTACCGAAGCTAAGGTTTATATACTTTGTTGATTGGCCCAATTTCCCAAGTATAATCATGTTGCTGGGTACTTTTGTAGTATCCACTTGTTCTTTTTAGTTTCTTTTGGATGGATTTCTTGTCTTAATATGGCTATCCTCAAGATCACTTAAGTTTTCCACAATCCTTTTTCTTCTCGATCAAATTGTTTCCTTTTTCAGTTAGGTGATTGTCAACTTAGCTTAAAGTAGTCTTAGACTTGAGAAATTCAACACTCTTTCATGCCTATCTTAGTCTTCAATTAATTGTAATTTGCTAGTTATGCTTAGTCTAAACTAGGACATTCATCGAGGGGGTTTAATGAGCTTGGACGCTCAAGCCTAATGCTTTTGTTGATGCCCAAATGGCCAAGATTCGTGCTCCGAAGTGTGCCACGTACAATAAGCTTGCTTAGCCTTTCCATGGAGTATCAAATCCCTGCAAAAAGTCCAAAAATTAGCTTAAAATTGGCCAAAAAATTACATCCCTAAAGATTCCCATTTTTACTTGTCTATTGCAATGGAGAGAGTTTGTTTGTCGCAATGGGCATTAGTCGTGCTTTGTTTGTCACGATGGATATATATAGCATAATTGTGTGTCTATTCTGCATCTATCTATTGTGCATCTATCTATTGTGATGGACATGTGTTTATCGCAATAGATTGTAACTGTTATAGGATCTTGACTGTTGTTTGTCTACGACTCACGATAGGCACTATGTCTTATAAAGGTTGTCTATCATGATGGATCGTGGAAATTCCTATTTGGTAAAAATATATATTTTCTAATTAACTGCATCTAATTTATTCGACGAAGACATACTTGTTTTTACAAAAAAAACTATAGTTTTCTTTCAATTGCAACAAACCCTTCGTCTTGAGCTCTTTGAACAAAAGTTTTATACCTCCTGATGCTACTGCTGCGGTTGTTGATACTAGTGCCTACCAAAAAGCTCCAGAAAATAGAAAACACAGAATGCACAATCACAATCTCTTTCTCTCTCTCTCTCTCGTTCTCAAGAATGAAATGAGCGAAATGAAATGGAGAAGGGAATATGACCACGAAGGTAAGCTTTTCACAAAGATGAAGATGTAGGTTTCCGGTAAAATTGAATGGTAGAGATGATGGTGAATAAGGTAAGAAAGTGAAAAACAAGAAATTTACCTATGATTCCAATGTCAAATCTCCACGTCTTACCATCAAATCTCCACGTCTTACCATCATAACCTCATTGTAAAAGCTACCTCTCCAAGAACAAATAACGTTTGTCTTTGCTTCATAGGCACATGCTTTATTGAATGGTTATATACAAAACCTAGAATTCTATCCAAAACCAGTACCGTTTGATATTTTTATGGAATATTGAGCTTGGCAAAAATTTTAAAAGATGCGGAGACCTTTGATTTACCTTTGGGACCTTTTATGTAGTAAGTTTCAACGATAAATTGGTAGCTTAGCCCATGATTTGTAGAAGTTCATCACATAATGGTTGGATTCCGCTAAACTTTGAAGTACTTTCATGGCGTATCTTGTTTCACTTGGAAAACGTATGTTCACTATATTATATCCGAGGCAATACCATTGTAGCTATTTTCTTTGTACCTTAAAATTTGGGAGAAAAATTGCGCTACTAAACTAGTTTCTTTACAGGTTGGGCTTTAATCCGTAAAGCTACTCAACTACATGGCTTACCCTCTCTTAATGACTTTGTATCGAGGAGACTCTAGCATTGTGGCTTGGTATTGAAAATTTACTAAAGTTCATTGCCCTCTTGTTGATTAAGAGGCCGTGCTTCAGTGTCTCTTCATGAGAAATATAAGGAAGCCATGAAAAAGCCAATAAATCTGATGAGTAGGTATCCAAGGTTTTTTTGTCTCATAACATAAATCAAACTGATTCCCAGTACAGAGCATCTCTTCCTAAGGTAATTACAGTACACCTCAAAGTGCGTTGTGCCGCCATCAAATGCTATGTTCCCTCCAAATGTCAATGCATTCCGATTCGAAGTACTAATACTAATAAGATGGTTTTAGGAGTCCACACACCACCCAAATCATTCACGAGCCGTGAGAGCCACACACACTCCACCGTAGCTATAACTTCTTTCCGCTTATACTCGTGAAACGATGTGGATACAATATGCTACTTCTTGCTTAACCAATATATGCACAAGCTTCCAATCCTGAAGCGAAAACTACTTGTGGACACATATATTTTAGAGCATTGAACGTAATAAGAGTAAGGAAAAAATAGCATATAAACATGGCGATAATGTTCCCTCCTTATGATAAAGCAATTGAATGCATGGGGTACATGATAAGTAAGAAAAAGGTCACATTTAACCACGTGGCAACTTTTGAGACCATAGCTATGCATAAATGCACTCATTTGAGAGAGAAAAATTTGATTGTAAGGACCATGTAATACATATATAAATCCATAACTTTCTTGCCTAGCATAATGTTATAAGAGTATCCTTAGCATCTTCCGTTGCCTTGTAGGAGCAAATGTGAGAAAGAATGGCATGCTTGATAGACAAAGCTATCCATGGGTATGTTTATGCATCTTTGCGATCTCATCAAACTTGCTCTCCTATAGGTGAAATAGGAACTACATCATCACTAGGAAAATCAAAGACCATTATCTTCAGCACCATTTACATCACCCTTAATCACTATATTTGCATGCATAGTATGTATTTTCAACACCCTCCACAATATTGGATAGGATTTTTGTTACCAACACATGTCAAATAATGTATGCCCACAATGGGTAATTGGTACCATCAAGCTTATAGTCAATAGCCAACATATGGAATACATCCTTACTTTCAACCATGGCCACTAACTAAATACCTTCATGCTTGAAATTGATTGTATCTCAAAACATTGAACAAAAAAAGCTACAAAACCTCTTCTAGACATGTAACAAGCTTTGAGATGCTTGTATTGGTGTATATATGTTTGACATAAAAAGGAAGAAATTCCTTACGTATTCTTTGTGATAGTCCTTATCACCCGGAGTATGCTCACTAACTTTTGTGCCATTTTGAGACTATGACTACAGCAATGTGCCATTAGTGGGCTCTAGTGGAAGGTTTGAAAGGAGAATTGCAGTTCATACATGCACCTATCAACTTTAGTTAGTCCTATGATCATCATTAATTCAAGAGCTATATATGGAGGCATAAGGTTGGAAAGAGATTCACATCTCTAGCGAGTGGTATTCCTAATAGTCTAGTTCATGAAGTTGATTTCAAAGCACTCTTAAAGGCAAAAGAGTTCGTAACTGATCAAAATATTCATAATTCCCACCCACATCTCTGAGGGAGGCTTATTTTTAAGTAGATGAGCAAGGCATAGACCTTGGAATACCTTGTCATCCAAGTAACCAAACTCATATTCATGTCATTTGTGTTTGTTAGCAATGAAGGATGCTTGATGCACCAATGAAGCATGAGGAAAAGGGGCGAGAGAAAGCAAACTCAAAGAGATCGTCAAGGAGGGCCAAGCAGACAAGGAGGCAAATGAAGATCTCATGAGTAGGCTAATCATTTTTCTCCACATTCAATATAGAACAACACTTCATTCTAAATCTTTTTTTTGGTAGAATAGACTATTTTTTGTTCAAACCCAATATTCCTTAAGCTTGAGGGCTTAAACAAGATATGTCTGAAATTGAATACCTATTTTAATCCATTTAAGCCTTCAAATGAGCAAGAGAACCTAATTTTTTACTAAGCTAGATGATTGGTTTGAACAAGGCCAAATCTAGTCAAAAATATATAAAAAGACTAAGATGGTTCATTTTTGGGGTTAACTAATTGTAGAGTGAACCTAATCTTAAGTATTGTAAATTTCTTTTGAGTTTAATAATTGAAGGTTACATTATTCCCTCTTTGTCTTACCTTGTATGTGCATGTGTGTATGTCTATGCATATTAGATTGTTTCCCACTCATCGACGTGTGTGTTCACTTGCTGAGGGTCATCCCACCACATTCATGTCTTGAGAGATTGAGAATTACAAGGTGGATATCCTCACGTTGTATTAGAGTGACATAGACTCTGTTTTTGTTCATAGAGAGCGAGCTTTGAGGATGAGTTTGTGATGGTAAGATGTAGAGATTTGACAATCATAGATAAACTTCTTGTTTCTTACCTTCATACCTTCTTCACCATCATCCTTACCATCCCTTCTCACCTGCTACTTGCATCTTCATCTTCGTGAAAATTTGACCTTCCTAGTCGTATTTCCTTTTCCATTGCATTATCTTCCTTACATTCTTGAGATCAAGTGAGAGAGAGAGAGCTAGAGAGAGAGAGAGAAAGAGAGAGAGAGCATGAGAGAGAGAGGGGAGAGAGAGAGAGAGAGATTGTCCTTATGCATTGTGTGTTTTCTATATTTTGGAGCTTTTGGTAGGCACTAACATCAACACGAGCAGTAGGAGCATCAATAAGTATGATAACTTTGTGCACCGTTCTTAGGACAATGACATTTGCCTATTGTGATAGATAGAAAAGTGGAGTGTTTGGTAAAAACAAATATGTCAATGTAGAATAAATCACATGCGCATCAAGAAAATATGAAATCTTTTTATAAAATAGACATTTTCTCTATCCATGAAGATAGAGAACGTTTATCAGACATAGTTTCTATCACCTCTTGTCAATAGATGACAGACAAGATCTTATAACAGTTAGTGTTTATTATGATAAACATATCTTCATCGTGATAGAGGGACACACAATATACACAAAATTACACTATACCTATCCATCGTGAGAGACAATCCCTACAATAGATCTTGTCAATCATGACATCCCTATCCATTGTGATAGGCAGAGCATGACTCATACTTCTACCCACTATGATAGATAGACTCTCTCCATTGCAGTAGACATTCAAAAACAAGAATCTCTAGGGATGCAACTTTTTGCTGAATTTTGAGCTAATTTTTGAAGTTTTAACAAGCATTTAACACTCTGTGGAAAGGTTGAGCAAGATTATTTTACATGGCACGCTTAGAAGCATGAATCTTGGCCATTTACGCATCAACAAAAGCATCAACCTGGACGTTTGAAGTTCACTAAACCCCCTTGAACAGTTTCCTAGTTTAGGCTAAGCACGACTAGTAAATTAGAATTAATTGAGGGCTATGAGAGGCATGAAAGAGTTCAAGATCCCTCAATTTCTCAAGTCCAAGAATACTTTAAGCTAATTCAAGATAAACTAAGTGAAAATGTACATAATTTGATTGGGATTAACTAAAAATGCAGCAAACTTAAGTGATCTTGATGATGCCTATGCTAAAACAAGAAATCCATCCAAAAGAAATCAAGGAGAACTAGTGGACACTTCAAAAGTACTCTACAACACGGTTATAGTTGACAAATTGGGCCAGTCAACAAAGCATCTAAACCTTAGCTTAGGTAGACATCTAGGATGGGATAGACTGTTGGATTTGGAGCTCTACGGAAGCACTTGAACAACACAAGGAAGAGGAAGAATCTTGGAGCACCACACACAATAGTGAATGTATTACCACTAGAATGTACAAAATATAAGTAAACAGTTAGGGCAATAGGTGTATATATAAGGGGGGGGGGAACCTCCTAAAGAGGGAAAAAAATGTCCTAGCAGTCCTAGTGTATTCACACATAGCACTACCTAAATATATCAACAAATCCCCCTTTGGAGTCATGCATTGAGCAAGGAGGTGGCACTCATGTATAAGGAAGTTCCAAGCTATATGGTATCAATCCACAAAAGGAAGTAAGCCCAAAGCTTTGCGGGAAGCATCAAACTTCTCCATAGGCAGAGGCTTCATGAAAAGATCTACAATGTTCTCCTACATGGGCATATATGGCAAGCTGATCTCTCTAGCAGAGAATCTCTCCTTGACATAATGATAATGCACCTCAATGTGCTTAATGTGACCATGGAACATAGGCTTCTTCGCAATTGCCAATACACTCTAATTATCAGTGAGATGGTGGTGGCAAAAGACTAACCAACACCCAAATGAGCCATAAGGAATCTAAGCCAGACACACTCAAAAGTCATTGTGAAAGTTGCCCTATACTCATCCTCACGACTAGAAGTGATGAAATTATGCTTCTTCTTACTCAACCAAGATATGCACAAGCTACCAAGCATGAAGCAAAAACCACTAGTGGACACACAAGTGTCATAGCAACCAGCCTAGTGAGAGTTAGAGAAAGCATGTAGATCTTGCGGTAGTGATCCCCGATTGGGATAAAACAATCCAAGTAGCCAGGTACCACTCAAGTGCCAAAAGATGTGCTTAACTGGCTTCTAATGATTGACACCTCGGCAATGCATAAATGTATTCATCTATGAGACAAAAGACTAAATGTTTGGCTTTGTAATGCATAAGTAAATCAAGCATCCAACAACCTGCTAATATAGAATAACATCAAATGCATGTCTAGCATCATGAAGACTCAATAATAAACCTGTCTCCATAGGAGTGGCAGTACGTTTGTAGTTGTTAAGGCCAAAATGCTGCAATAATGTGTCAACATATTTTGTTTGACATAGAGCTATTCTACCATCAACTTGTATAATTTGAATTCCCAAATAATGATGCAAATGCCCCAAATCTAACACCTCAAATGAGGCATGCATATCATCCTTAAAATCAACAATATGCTTCTCATGAGGACCAATGAGTAGCATGTCATTGACATACACAACAATGATCAAAAGCACATCATTAGCATCCTTAATATATGAGGTGCTTTCAGGAGGATTCTTTTCAAAACCATGTACAATCAGATAGGCATGTATCTTCATACCAGGCATGTGGTGTTTTCTTTAAGCAATATAATGCCTTCTTTAACTTGCACACCTGGTTTTCATACCCTTTGTATACAAAGCAATGGGGCAAAAAAATACACTTCTTCATGCAAATAACCATTCATAAATGTAGTTCTAATGTCCAATTGCTATACATTCCAACCATGATGGGCTGCAAGTGCAGAGATGCTACGAATAGTAGTCATTCGGCATGTAGGAGCACAGCTCTCATCAAAATCAATGCTTGTTTCTTAAGCAAAACCCTTTGCAACAAGACTAGCTTTATACCTATCAACTGTTCCATCAGGCTTATGCTTAAGCTTGTGTACCCACTTAGTGCCTATGGAATTCATTGTAGGAGCCAAGTCATTCAAACACTACTAGAAATAGGGGGCGTAGCAACGCTCCCAAATTGAAAAAGAAATTGAGGCTCGTCCCTTATGCAACACTAGCATTGCATAAGCGACGGGCCTATTTTTTTCTAAAGGTGTGTCGTCGCATAAGCGATGTTAGCGTCGCGTATACGATGCTAAAACTATGTGTTGCAAAGAGTGTCGCTAAATAGTGAAACTTTTATCAATGTTGCCAAACTGCTGGAGGGTCACATAAGTGATGTCTTGGGTTCCAGAGCATCCCATAAGCGACGCTCTGGAATGTTAAAAAAAATTGGGAGTTCTCCCAACACATTTACACACACACAAACACATACATTTACACACACATACACACACATAAATACACACAACAAGGTATGCACACACACACACATACACACACAAATTTTCACACACACACATATACACACATAAATATGCATACACACACATATACACACATAGACACACACATACACATAGACACACACATACACATAGACACACACACATATATACACACTGCTTTACATACACCATACACATGCATACACACATATATAAACACATAGACACATGCATACATACATAGACACACACACACATACACACATAGACACACATACACACATACACATACACACACACATACACGCATATACACACATAGAAACATACCCACGTACACACATAGAAACATACACACGTACACACACACATAGAAACATACACACGTACACACACACACATCCACACACATTCACACACACACACACATACACATGCATACAGACACATATATATAGATAGACACATATATACACATATAGACACACACATACACACATAGACATACACACACACATACATACATAGACCCACACACACATATAGACACATACACACACCAATATGCATACACACACACGTAGAGAGACATACACACACATACACATAAATGCATACTTATGCATACATAATGCTTATGCATATGCAAACATACATACTTACATGCATACACACATACACACACATGCATACATATGCATAAATAATGCACATGCATATGCATACATACATGCCTAAATTCATACACACACATACATACACACATGTAAAGAGACATACACACACACATACACATACAATTATACATATGCATACATAATGCACATGCATATGCATAGATACATGCATACAGATACACACACATAGAAATATACACACACATAGAGACATACACACACATACACAATCATATACACACAGATTTACACACACATACACATGTATACACACACATACACACATATACACACACACATACACACACATACACACACATACACACATAATGCATATGCATATGCAAACATACATACTTACATGCATATACACACATACACACACATATGCATACATAATGCACATGCATATGCATACATACATGCATACACATACACACATAGACACATACACACACATAGACAAATACACACACATAAACACATACACACTCATAGACACATACACACTTACACACACACACACACATCCAGACACATTTACACACACACATACACATACATACAGACACATATATATAGATACACATATATATACACACATAGACACACACATATACACACATAGACACACACACATACACATACACACAGAGATACACACACACACACACTCACATTGATACACATTTACACACACACATACACATGCATATGGATACATATATATAGATACACACATATATACACACATAGACACACACATACACACATAGACACATACACACACACACTTATATAGACACATACACCCACATATATGCATACACACACATGTAGAGAGACATACACACACACATACACATACATGCAATCATATGCATACATAATGCATATGCATATGCATACATACATACTTACATGCATACACACACATACACACACATGCATACATATGCATACGTAATGCACATGCATATGCATACATACAAGCTTAAATTCATACACACACATATACATGCATACACACATACACATACACACATATATATGCATACACACACACACACGTAAACAAACATACACACACACACATGCATGCATACATATGCATATATAATGCATATGCATATGCATACATAGATACTTACATGTATACACACACATACAGACATGCATGCATATTCATACATAATGCACATGCATATGCATACATACATTCTTACATGCATACACACACACACATACACTTTTAGCATACACACATACACATAAACACATAGACACAAACACACACTTACACACACACATACACACACATATATGCATACACACACACACATAGAGAGAAATACACACACATATACTTACATGCATACATAGGCATACATAATGCATATGCATATGCCAACATACATACGTACATGCATACACACACATACACACACATATGCATACATATCTAGACATAATGCACATGCATATGCATAGATACATGCATACACATACACACACATAGACACATACACACACATACACACATATACACATAGATTTACACATACATACACATGCATACACACACATACACACATGGACACACACACACATACATATACACATACACACACATACACACACACATATACACACATAGACACATACACACGTATGGCATATGCATATGCATACATACATAATTACATGCATACACACACATACACACACATGCATACATATGCATACACACATACACACGTAGAGAGACAAACACATATACACACACATGCATACATTTGCATACATAATGCATGTGCATATGCATACATACATGTTTACATGCATACACACACATACACACACATACATATACACACATAGACACACACACACACACGTAGAGAGAGAGAGACACACACGTACACACATATATATGCCTACACACACGTAAATAGACATACACACACATACACATACATGCATACATAATGCATATGCATATGCATACATACATAGTTACATGCATACACACACATACACACACATATGCATACATAATGCACATGCATATGCATAGATACATGCTTACATGCATACACATACACACACATAGTTACAAACACACACATGGAAACATACACACATATACACATACACACACATATACACATAGATTTACACACACACATACAGAGACACACTTGCACATGCATACACATAGACATACACACATAGACATACACACATAGACACACACACGCTTACACACATAGACACACAGACGTACACACATAGACACATACAAACTTACACACACAGAGATACACACACACACACACATACACACATAGACACATATAGACTTACACACACATTTACACACACACATACACATGCATATAGACATATATATACAGATACACACGTATATACACACATAAACACACACATATACACACACATACACACTTATACACACACATACACATCCACACACATTTACACAAATACATACACTTGCATATAGACACATATATACAGATACACACGTATATACACACATAGACACACACACACATAGATATACACACACATAGATACACACATGGACACATAGATACACACATGGACACATACACACACATATATGCATAGATAGACACAAAGAGACATACACATATATATGCATATAGACACATAGAGACACATACACACACACACAAGTACACATGCATGCATGCATATATATGAATACAGAATGCATATGCATATGCATACATACATACTTACATGCATACACACACACATGCATACATAATGCACATGCATATGCATATATACATGCTTGCATGCATACACACACTCAGATATACACCTACATACAGATATACACTCATACATATGTACACGTATATATAATGATTTCTAACCCATTTTGAGTTATATGTACATGTATTATGGATCCTAGTAGAGATAGAAAGATGAAACTCACTCTCATAAAAAGTCTAATGAGAGCAAGAGCTCCGCCGGATACTCTAGGGATCATCATGCATGGTTACTCAGAGATGCCTGATGATGAGATGGATTATACGATAAAGATTCTTACTTAGTGATCAGAGGAGGGCTCTTTTGCGGCTCCACATGTAGGAAGACAACTATCTGCTCATAGGTATGTTAGTTTACGAATTTTTTTAATGACATTATAACACATATTTTTATCTATCTATTTTTAGGACACCTATACAACCTTTAGATCATGACAGCAGAGCACAGATGCCTATGAGGACATGCATATGCAGCTTACGGCTAGAGTGCTATATAGAGCCAGAGGGGAACATTGTCTACATAGGAAATAAATTGGAGTTTAAGAGAAGAATGCGTGCATTATGCGACTCTTACCTGTACCTTGTCCACTTATAGTGGAAGTAAGTATAAATTTTATATATAAAATGAAATAAATATTTTATGTTTTATTTACATGATTTTTCTTTTTGGTAGTGAGCATGATGAGAGGGATAAAAAATATCTACTTAGTTCACTTGAGACAGAGTTTGGGAAAAGATGGTCGCATAAGTGGTGTCTAAAAGAGATGCGGACACTTATGGCGCATCGTCGCGATAATGCATGGTACGCATTGCTTTTATGTATATACATGTGGATATGAATATGTGTGTTTATGTATGTATGAATGTATATATGAGAGAGAGGGAAACAAAGTGTGAGATTAGAGGTACAAATACACTCATACACACACATATACATCAT
This sequence comes from Ceratopteris richardii, assembly GCA_020310875.1. Taxonomy (NCBI): domain Eukaryota; kingdom Viridiplantae; phylum Streptophyta; class Polypodiopsida; order Polypodiales; family Pteridaceae; genus Ceratopteris; species Ceratopteris richardii. The sequence continues at coordinate 98,703,589 of CM035419.1, read as the reverse complement.
ACATGCACATTTACACACATATACACATACATGCACATTTATACATACACACATACATGCATACTTTTACACACATATATACATGCATGCAGTTACACACATATAATGAATACACACATAGACATATAAACATACTCACATACACATACATAATCATATGTACACACACATAGACTCACATAATCATCTTTACATGCATATATACATATACACATGCATACACACATATACATACACATACATACACACACATGCATACGCACATATAAATACACATACATACACACACATGCATATATATATATATATATATATATATATATATATATATATATATATATATATATATATATATATATATATATATATATATATATATATATATATATATATATATATATACACACATTGTATTTGAGAAATCCTTATTTGAAAACACTAATTTTGATATTAGAGTTCCAAAACCCCTAATTTAGAAACTCTAATTTAGCCTTTTAGTCATATGATTGAAGTATATGTACACATTCCATCTATTCCTCCGACATCCTAGTAGAGAGATGTCTCTCCTCCCAACCTTATGCCTCTATATATAGCTACTCGAATCAACGAGGATCATAATATATATAAAGATATATACACATCATGTAGATACACATACATAAATATTAGATGGAGTAGATACATTATGCATCACACATACATGCCTAAATGCACACATAAATATATACATACATGCATACATATTTACATGTGCACATTTACAGATAGAAACATATACATATATACATGTACACATCACATATACATGCCTACATGCACACATGTATACTTACACATGCATACAAAATTATAAACACTTGCTTGTTTTACATGAATACATGAATATTTTACACAAATGCATATGCATATATACACGTATGCATACTAACACATGTATATATATATCACACACATGCACACACATACATATACATGAAACACATATATATGCATACAAATAGAGGTATACATATAATACACATGAGTACACACACATATGCATACATACATGAGAAAAATTTTCTCCTTGAAGATAAAGCTATATATACAATAATTAGGCATACCCCTGAGCTTCATGTTCTAACTTAAAAGAACATGATTTCATCTCTCTAGTAGGATTCATCGATATTCAAGTTGAATAAAGAATCTATTATCTGATATCCATTCAAAAGCTTCAAGTTATTGATCGATAACTAGAGTAGAAATTACTATCTAATTTGCTCCTATGTTTTCATTATTTTCATCATTTTGGTAAGACATCAATATAGTCTCATCTTCATTATCCTTATTGATTTCAATTAGTTCTTTGTGAAATCTGTGTTCTCATGAGTCACATCATGTATTGATGGATTAATATCGATTCTTGGTAATTCCTCTTCATCATCAATAGAATCACCATGTAGAGTATCATCCTCTCCATAAAAAAGATTAGTATCATTATCACATATAATGATTCAAATTTTTCTTTCACATGTTGATGTATTAGTATTTGATGGTGAATCATCAAGAGGACTTTCTTTGATCTCTCTAACAATAAACTGTTCCAATAATGACCTACCTCTATGTTGAACATGAATGACTTGCCACCAAGGATGAGCATGTGGGTTTTTATAAAAAACTGCTTGTTCAATATGCGTAGGAAGAATATATGATTCTTTAGATCGCATTACCTTGGAAGAATTAATTGCCCAAAACCCAGATAATTCCTTTTTTAATGTGGAATTACTACCTTTATACTCAGCTCGAAACCACTCAACCTTCAAAATGACCTATCAAAATATATAGAAACAAAAACCCATTATTAGGTACTTAAAAGAATAACTAACTCTATGCTAAAGAATATTCACTTTTTTCTACGTGTTTGAATGTACGAAATGATATTTCGTAGATACCAACAATAGTTCCCACATAACCAAGTTTTTCATCTATAAGGTTCGTGTCTTTTGAGCTACCACGTGATAGTTGCTTAAAAGAAGCAACAATACTAGAATCCTTTGTTTTACCTAAAGAATCAATGGCTTTAATTCTAATATATTGTCCAAAAGCCCAGATATTAGTGAACATTCGAGCGTGCAAAAGAAATCATTCGATCCAAACATCCATCGAGTGTTGAAAACACCTGCAAAATTTATTTCATCTACAAGATAGACTGATAAATGAACTTGAATATCAAAAAATGAAGTAGGAAGCTCTTTCTCCATCAAACATAGTAGCTCTTTGCATTCACATTTTTTTTTATGGGATCGAGTTTTCTTCAATCTCTTTTGATGTAACCCACCTATACATATCATAAAAAAAATATAAAGAAGTTAATTAAAAAATAAAATATATACAATATTCATATATATTAAATGTAAAAATATCATAATTAGGTTATAAGCAATCCAAGATGATAGATCACATCTCATACTACTTTCGTTGTACATCCGTCGATAACCAAAGGTAAAATATGGTTCAAACGTTATGCCAGTCATGGGCCTTTAACCCAGATAAGCTGTTATCATCCATAGTAAACATGTTTTGGAAAGATGCTCCATATCATGTAGGAGTCCGAATCAATTGAATCTTGTTGTTGATACTCTGTATCTCTTTTGTTGTAAGTACCCAAGGAGCAGGTGCATAAGTCATTTCCTGTTGATGTCTATCAAAAACTGGCAATAACTTTGGTTTTGAGTTTTGATATTTCAAATCATTCCCTGATGCTATGGTATCTTTTAGTCCAAGAAGATGGTGCCATAGTGAATAACCAATATTCTTGAATATATTCATAGGATCAAGAAGATGACATACTTTTAACTCTTTCCAATACTCCAAAAAATACCATATTGATATTTTCTCTGCGAGTGCCAATTTTCCTTTACCTCTCTTCACATACTCATTATCTTCATCATCACTAAAGATTTCTAATTCTAGATCTATCAGAGGTCCATCTGTCCATTTTTTATACCAATCCATAGGCATCATAGGTTTGAACACTGACCTGTTTCAAGCTCACCATTAAAATGTATCTCTTCTCTTTTAGATCTTAATGGATTATCATCAGGCAAGAATCGTCGATGTCAAAGATAAATATTTTTGTTGAGATTCTTACTATAGATTGATCTCAAACAATCTCCACAATATGGACAAGCTTTATAATCCTTAGTATATATTCTTGCATCATTAAAATGATAAAAATAAAATTAGATTAAATCACAGTTTTTTGTATGCTTATTGAATAAAAAAATTACATCAATACCTGAACAAACACCATATCCTGGAAAATCATGAATAGTCCAAGCCACAATACCACAAACCGTAATATGTCTCTCATTGATGCTTTTTGATACATCAATGACATTAATACCTCTCCATAGCTCTTGGATATCGTCAATGAGAGGAGCAAGATATATATTCATTTCTCTAACTTATCTTTTTCCTTGGATTAAAAGTGAAAGCATTAAATGTTCCTTTCTAATGCTAAGATATGGTGGAAGATTGTAGTTTATGACTACCACAGGCCATGTTGACCATTTACTAGATTTCATGGAGAATGGATTAACCCCATCTAATGCAACTCCTAATGTTAGATTCTACGGATTTTGTGTAAATTCATGCCATGTAGAATCAAATTGCTGAAAAGCAACACTATCATGAGGAATTTTGATTATTCCATCAATACTTTTATGATCATGTCCCCATGTCAAAAGCTTTGATAAGTCAGGGCTAGGAAACATATGTCTAATCTGTGGAGCCAATAAAAAATGTCTCAATACCTTTTTTGGGATTCTACCTTCTTTGTCCTTATATCGAGGATATTGACATTTGGAACATGTCAAAGAGCCTGCATATTCACCTCTATATAAAATACAATCGTTAGGACATGCATGTATACATTGATAATCTATACCAAGACTGTTGATTATCTTCTTCATTTCATCATGTGAGGTAGGAAGAATATTTTGAATTTGTAAAAACTTTTCAGATAATAACCTATAAGTTCATAAAAAAACACATATTAATAAAAATAAATAAATAAATATACATATATATGCATATAAATTTATATATGTGTATGCTTATGTGTATGTGTATGTGGATGTGTATAGGCATGTGCATGTGTATACGTATGCATATGTGTATATGTATGTATGTGTGTATATGTGTTTTATAGGTGTGTATGTATGTATATATATATGTATGTGTATGTGTATGAATATATATATGTGTATATATCTATGTATGTATGTATGTATGTATGTATGTATGTATGTATGTATGTATGTATGTATGTATGTGTATGTATGTATGTATATGTATGTATGCATGTGTAGCCATGTATATTTGATTCATTTTTAATTTATGTTTCGTATATTGTGGCTTGCACGCTTTCATATCTAGAGCACAGAATCGTTTGGTTGTCTCGCATTTTATAGTCAATATATTACCTCCCTTGTTAACTAAGACTTATATATTTTTTTACAAGGATTAAGTATGAGCTAACTATGGAGGTATTAGGTTGTTTGAAAATAAGACAAGCAAATTTGTCTCGACGATTTTGGAAAATGGATGAATAATTCTAAAGGATGGGCACACATGAAGTGTTCATTCAATGCAAGTTCTTGTTTTTATTGTAGCTAAGCTAAAAACAAAAACATGCACTCAACGAACGCTTTGTGTCCGCCCATCCTTTAAATTTTTTCTTCCATCCTTCAAATTAGTTAAGGTAAATTCACTTCTATTTCTCAAACGATTTAATACCTCCATAGCTAACTGATACTTAATATTTGTATGCAAAGTTCATAAAAGAGTCAGCAGCATAGGTATAGATCGACTAGAATAGGAGAAGCAGATGTCGCTAGAAGATTCTAAAGGTTGGGCGCACAATTCCAATGGTTAGATGGATAGAATATCTTCATTTAAAACATGTATGTATAATTTGATTTTACTCTCATAACATGCGTATATGTATGTTTAGGTGTATATATATGTGTATTTATGTATGTGTATGTATGCATGTGTAGCTATGTATATTTGATTTCATTTCTAATTTTCTTTTTGTTTATTGTGGATTGTAGATTTTCATATAGATATCCAGACCACTGAATCATCTGGTTGTCTCCAATTTTATGGTCAATCTATTACCTGCCTCGCTAACTAAGTCTTACATAGTTGTTTACAAATATAAAATATCAGTATCCTATGGAGGTATAAGGTCATTTGGAAAATAGGAGGACCAAATTTATCTTGAAGTTTATGAAAGATGCATGAACAGTTTTAAAGGATGGGTGGATAGAAAGTGTCCATTCAATGCAAGTTCTTGTTTGTACCTTAGCTAAAGTAATAACAAAAACCTTCGTTGAATGGATGCTTTCTTTCCACCCATCCTTTAAAATTATTTTTCCATCCTTCAAAATCTTCAAGAAAAATTTGTTCCTCCCATTTTCCTAAGGACCTAATACCTCCACAGCTAATAAATACTTAATATTTGATTGCAAAGTTCTGAGAAAAGTTAGCAGCACAGGTATTAGGTCAACTAGAATAGGAGAAACGGATGTGTTAGGAAATTTCTAAAGATTGGGTGGACAATTCTAAAGGCTAGAGGGGCAAAACATCTTCATTCGATATAGATGAGTATATGTGTGTGTCTATATATGCATGTATTTATATGTATATATATATATATATATATATATATATATATATATATATATATATATATATATATATATATATATATATATATATATATATATATATATATATATATATATAGAGAGAGAGAGAGAGAGAGAGAGATAGATAGATAGAAAATTGAAAATTATACCTTAATAGTGCCAAAACAGATACATTTCTCCACCCAACATGATTTTGAAGATTAGGAATAAGTAAGCTCGCACTTAGTCGTGTCAAACGACTTCTTTCATATACATGCTTTAGACATTCCTCTCGAAGATATTTCTCATTTTTAGCAATATCAATGCTCGAACTATCATTTTGATGCCAATCCTCAATAAAATCTACCATGCCATCATCTTCATCATTTTCGCACAAATCTTGTACTTTATCTTCTTTTGAATATAGATCTTTCAACCTTTCATATTTCATAGGATCACTTTTGCGTAGCCTCCTCATAGATGCTTCTGATAAATGGTCTTACTGGCAATTGTGAATGGTGTGGAAGAATATCATCAACATCATATGTTGGAATCTACACTCATGAATAGAAATCAGTAGTATTCCATTAATGAATAAAAAGTAAACTCTAAACATAAAGATAGATATAAGTTATTAAATATGGATAGAGAATTTTTATTCTCTCTCTAGCTAAAAGGTGTTCTTGGAGGTCTATGCCATCCATATTTCACCAATAATTCTTCACCAGCATGTAATGTAGTAATAGCCTTGACAACTATGTATCTTGATACATCTCTACTCATGTATGGTGATTCATGACTATTTTCACACTCCTCAAATGTGCAATTAGTCCTTGAACTATTATGTAACCCTCGACCACTATTTATTAAACCTGCTATATTTCCATGTGTGTAAGGTTTTCCATTAATATATAATCTTTCATTTTCTACAAGTGAAATCCTTCTACTAGTAAGGGATGTTTCATTCCAACATATTCCATAAGTAGTCATGCTTTGATCATAACGTGCAAGTCGATGCCAATCTCCCCATCCATATATAGGACCACAAAAAAATAACATAAGAGTGACATCAGAGTTCAGAGGCACATACAAATCCTCTATAATAAAGAGAGCATGACCACCATTACTAATGGTGGATGGAGCAATCATATAGTGATTACCCCAAAAGTTGAAAACTTCTCCATCTAAAGGAAGTGGTCCTCTATTCCATCCTCCATATCTTCTTCTATCATATGGTTGTATTAGAGAACTATCACGAGGCGGCAATGGATAATCTCCAACTATTTCAATCTCTAAACCATGAGGTAGAGGATTTCTAGAAACCTCTTCTTGTAAGTGATGAACAGCAAGTCCATGATGTATAGGACGTATATTACCATTATGAGAAAAATTATCATCATCATCATCATCATCGAGCAAGTATTCCTGTATATCAATAGTAATATGATTTTTTATATGGTTTTTAAATAAAATTTTGACATTAATTTATAGAAGAAATACATACCCAAGCATTATCACATTGAGTAGGTGATGGTGCACGCTCAAAAGTACCATACTCTGCCTCATGTTCACTACATTCTAATCGTGGTCTTTGATACATGCCATAGCAAGAGTTACACTAACATATAATATGCTCTTGATGGTGAAATTCATCATAATTCCTATCGGAGGACACATGTGAAGTTGTGGGTGGGAGCTGGTGGAGTGCCCTCTAATTGATCAGAATCTGATTATAACAAGAAACAAAAAAATATATTAGTTATGTATCTATCAAATATATTTAAAATTAAAAGTTTGATATACTTGCAGTATATAGTCATTGCAGGATTAGGAGACGGTGGTGGAGTTCCATTTGATTGATCGGAATCTACAAATAATGGTATTTGCTATTAATAATCTCATTATTTACATACATAAACATTCACAAATACATATTTACACATGCATACATATTCACATATACACATTTACACATACACACATATTCACATATACATAAATACACATTATTATGGGATAAATGCATGTTTTTTGTATGAATAAGTGTATATGCATGCATATCTATGTGTGTACGTATATATGTGAATATGTATATGTTTGTTTATGTTATATGTATGTATATGTGTATATGTATGCATATATGTATGTGTATATGTTTGCATGTATATGTGTATGTGTATCTATGTGTATATATGTGTATGTATTCTGGTTCTTTTTTCTGTTTGAGATTAATTAACAGGAGATATTGTATGGTGAAAAAAATGAGTGGCGACCTAACATACCACCTCAGACATCACAGCTTTTTTGTAGGCCTATGTCTTCAGGAGTCATTTCCTCAGCAAAAGGTATACAAATTAATAGTTTATATTTATAATTTTCTTATATTTTACTAATTTTTTACATTTAATTTATGTATTTCTTATTTCTTTAAATTAACAGGCTGCAGCAAAGAAGAGAGTTAATTCCGCCCACACATCGCACCTAGGACAAATGGGCCATCATGGTTTTGTAGCTACATTTGTAAGTATATGTGTTATTGTGAGTATATTTTTTATTTTAGTTAAAATGTAAGAAACTAATCTTTTTAATTTGTTTCAATGTAGCAAAAGGATAATGGCCGATATCCTACAAAACATGAGATTGAGTATGCTACAAATTTTGGATATCAGCATTTGAGCGAGTATATGCGAGATCATCTGGATGCCTTTGTGAGTATTATTAAATTTTATAATTATTTTATTTTTATGGATGTTTTAATTGTTTTACTTATTTATGTTTGTTATATGTAATACAGGAGTATTATGGAGAGGAAGATATGGATGAGGTGCAGAGACAGACACAAGAGGGACGATCTCGATCGTCAGACAGTGATCATGATGATGAGGATGAGGATGAGGATGATCACAATGCTGATGATGATCATGATGATGATGATTAGGATTCTTGATTATGACATTGGATATGTGTTTACATTGATATATATATATATATATATGTATTATATCTATATATTGTTTATTTGAGTTATGTTTTGAATTGTGTGTATGGTAATAATTAATGCAAAGCTTTGTTCTATTGATTGTTATAATTGTCTATATTCAGCATGTGTTTTAGTACTTTAAATATATAACTCATTCATATGTGTGTACGTATGTACATGTATATGTGTGTAATATGTGTGTGTAATATGTGTGTGTACATATGTGCATGTATATGTGTGTAATATGTGTGTGTATATGAATGTATGTACATATGTATATGTGTATATGCATGTATGTGCATGTGCATGTGTAAGTGTATATGTCTATGTATGTGTATGTGCATGTGCATGTGTACATGTGTGTATATGTATGTATGTGCATCTGCATGTGTAAGTGTATATGTGTGTATATGTGTATGCGCATGTGCATGTGTATGTGTGTGTATATGTATGTGCATGTACATGTGAAAGTGTATGTGTATATGTGTGTGTGTGCATGTTTATGTCTATATGTATGTATGTGCATGTGTGTGTATGTGTATATATGTGTTTACGTATGTGCATATATATGTGTATGTGTGTGTATATATACATATGTGCATATGTATGTGTATGTGTATAAACATATACAAGTGTATGTATATGCATGTGTATATGTATGAAACATGCATGTGCATGTGGATGCATTTCCATTTGCATCCATGTGCATGCATGTATTTAAGTATATGTTAATGTGTGCATGTGTATATATATATGCAATAATGCATGCATGCAAGTATTTTTATGTGGTAGTAGAAATGTTTGTGCATATGCATGTGTATGTGTGTGTATGTGTAAGTGTACGTGCACATGTATGTGTGTGTATGTGCATATGTTTATGTGTATATGTGTGAACATGCATCTTCATCATGTTTAAGTGTATATGTGCATATCAATAAGTGTGAGTATGCTAACTAATGAAATTTTCACAATTCAAATGATAAAAAAAGAATGGAAATTATACTTACAATAGTTAGCCATATTTTTTGCTTGGTTAGCTTCTTGAATAACCTGCAATAAAGAGAGAGAGAGAGAGAGAGAGAGAGAGACAATTCAAAGAGAGAAAGAGGTAGAAAGAGAGAAACATAGATAGAGAGAGACAATGAGATGGAGATAAGGCAAAACAATAGTTTTGCATATACTACTTTGATGGCACTCGGGATCCTTATGTCCATATGGGTAAATTCACACATGTGTTGAGAGACGAAGAGGTTGACAAATTGTTCACTTAGTATAATGCCTTTGATTTAACCTTGAAGGACATTGCCTTGATGTGCTTCCAATCGCTACATGAAGGTCATTTTAGGGACATCAACGATTTGCTAGAAGCATTTATCACATAGTTCTTTAATCACACATAACACTTGATCCTTGATCCATATTCTTGAAGCAATGAACTTAAGAGACAATCACGCGATCTGATCCCAATTGTGTATGATCAAAAGTTGAGGCAGTGAAAGCTCCCCAAAACTCATTGGACATATTCGATAGAGAAAAGGGTAGAACAATAGTACTTAAAATATTCCCCGTGATGGAATAAGATGTGCACATGAAAATTGCAGAAATCCACCTAGAGTTATAAGATCTCACCATAAAAAACATTAACATTTATCAGCCATAAGTGTCTGTGTGATAAATCGTAGGAAAAACCTCTGATAAGACGTAACAACTTGTTTGACTGAGAGAAATGAGAGCATTTTAACAAGCTTGATTGCGTTTCCAACCAGAGACTAAAGATGCAACCCTTTGCACCGTCCTTAACCTCCATACACAAAGAATCCCCAGTCACAAAATATAAGCTACTGCACACCTAAATATTTTCTTTACACACAAAGAATGTCTGCTACTACCATCAATCCTCTCACTATCACTACAGGGAATACAGGCGCATAGTGACGGTTAAGGCAACACAATTTTGTCGCTATAAAATTGCAAAAGTGTAGCAAGAAGCATCGAGTGCAGACGGTTGATTAAACGACCAGCTAAATGAGGTTTTTTTCGACGTGTGGCACGACAGGATATGCCACGCTCACATTTAGTGTCGCTAAAGCGATGGTTTAAAAAAGCATCAGTTAAGCGATGCCTTTTTGTGTCATATAAGCGATGCTAAAAACGTTGCTTATGCGATGCGAATTTGAGTGCTTTTTATGATGTCTTAGCATCGTTTACACAACGGTCTGTTGACAGAAAAAAATTGAAACGTTGGAGGCTCTTCGATCGGCATATTCACGCATCTTATAAAAGAGCTCTCCAACGTTTGCAATTGCACTGCGCTTACGAGATGAACAAGTATATGTAGAATTGTTGTTTTGCCTAATCTCTACCTTATTGTGTCTCTCTGTCTCTATTTCTCTCTTTCTACCTCTTTCTCTCTTTGAATTGTCTCTCTCTCTTTATACAGGTTATTCAAGAAGCTAACCAAGCAAAAAGTATGGCTAGCTATTGTAAGTACAATTTCCATTCTTTGTATATCATTTGAATTGTGTTATTTTCATAAGCTACCATACTCACACTTATTGATATGCACATATACAGTTATACATGATGAAGATGCATGTTCACATATACACATGCAGATACACACACATATATACACACACATACATGTGCACATACACTCACACATACACAAAAATACACATGCATATGCACAAACATTTCTACAATCACATAAAACGACTTGCATGCATGCAGTATTGCATATATATATACACATACATGCATTAACATATGCTTAAATACATGTATATGCACATCCACATGCATGCACATTCACATGTATGCACATGGATCCAAATGGAAATGCATCCACACACACATGCATGTTTCATACATATACACATGCATATACATAGATTTGTATATGTTTATACACATACACATACATATGCACTTATGTATATACACACACACATACACATATATGCACATACGTACATACACATACACACATGAACACGCACATGCACATACATACATATACACATATACATGCACATACACACATATACACATACACTTACACATATACATGCACATACATATACACAAAGATACACATGCACATGCACGTACTTATATACACATATACACTTACACATGCACATGCACATACATACATATACACACACATACACATACACATGCACATACTCATTCATACACATATACACTTACACATCCACATGCACATACATGCATATACACATATACATATGTACATACGTTCATATACACACATATTACACACATATACATGCACATACGTACAAACACATATTACACACATATACATGCACATACGTACATAGATATGAACTAATTATATAATGAAAGTACTAAAACACATTCTTATTATAAAAAATAATAACAATCAATAGAACAAAACTTTTCATTACTTAATACCATACACACAATTCAAAACATAAA
>CM035419.1:98561466-98686466 GCA_020310875.1 Ceratopteris richardii | reverse complement strand
TGTGTGTATGCATGTAAGCATGTATGTATGCATATGCATGTGCATTATGTATGCATATGCATGTGCATTATGTATGCATATGTATGCATGTGTGTGTATGTGTGTGTATGTCTCTCTACATGTGTATGTGTGTATGCATGTGTGTGTATGTGTGTGTATGCATGTAATTATGTATGTATGCATATGCATATGCTTTATGTGTGTATGTGTCTATGTGTGTATGTGTGTATGTGTGTGTGTGTATTTGTGTGTGTGTGTGTATGTGTGTGTGCATGTGTATATGTGTGTAAACCTCTGTATATGTGTGTGTATGTGTGTGTATGTATCTATATGTGTCTATGCGTCTATGTGTGTGTATGTGTATGCATGTATCTATGCATATGCATGTGCATTATGTATGCATATGTATGCATATGTATGCATGTGTATGCATATGTATGCATATGTTTGTGTGTATGTGTGTATGTGTGTGTATGTGTCTATGTGTGTCTGTCTATGTGTCTATGTGTATGCATGTATCTATGCATATGCATGTTCATTATGTATGCATATGTATACATATGTGTGTGTGTTTATGTGTGTGTATGCATATATGTAATGTGTATGTGTGTATGTATGTGTGTGTATGTGTGTGTGTCTATGTGTGTATGTGTATGTGTGTATGTGTGTGTGTGCATGTAAGCACGTATGTATGCATATGCATGTGCATTATATATGCATATGCATGTGCATTATATATGCATATGCATGTATATGTGTGAATGTGTGTGTATGTGTGTGTATGTGTGTGTGTGTATATATATATATATATATATATATATATATATATATATATATATATATATATATATATATATATATATATATATATATATATATATATATATATATGTGTGTGTGTGTGTGTGTGTGTGTGTGTGTGTGTGTGTGTGTCTGTATGCATGTGTATGTGTGCGTGTGTAAATGTGTGTGGATGTCTGTGTGTGGATGTCTGTGTGTGGATGTGTGTGTGTGTGCGTAAGTGTGTGTCTCTATGTGTGTGTATATGTGTGTGTATGTGTATGTGTGTATCTATATATATGTGTTTGTATGAATGTGTATGTGTGTGTGTAAATGTGTCTGGATGTGTGTGTGTAAGTGTGTATGTGTCTATGAGTGTGTATGTTTTTATGTGTGTATGTATCTATGTGTGTGTATGTGTCTACATGTGTATGTGTATGCATGTATGTATGCATATGAATGTGCATTATGTATGCATATGTATGCATATGTATGCATATGTGTGTGTATGTGTGTGTATGCATTGAAGTATGTATGTCTGCATATGCATATGCATTATGTGTGTATGTGTGTTTGTATGTGTGTGTGTGTCTATGTGTGTATGTGTGTGTATGCATGTGTATGTGTGTAAATCTATTTACACATTAGATTCACAAGGCATGGAGCATATGTAAAAGACGCTCAGCAAGGCTTCAAGAGGATTGCAAAAGGTGAGAAATATGGTAGAATCTTTAGATTTGAAGTTTAAGATACAAGGAATATTTCTCTCTTCAACTACAAAGATAAAACCCTATCTGAATTGGAGATATGGCATAAGAGACTAAGTCATATAGGTGAAAGGACATTGAAGCAAATATAGAGGGATGAGAGTGTGCTTGGCATTCCAAATGTGTCCAAACAACACATGATTTACAAATGTGGATCATGCCAATTTGGCAAATCACATAGGCAAACATTCAACAAAAGAGGTTACATGTATGAAGACTACTTATAGCTAGTGCACATAGATGTATGGGGTCCTAGTAGAGATCCATCCGTCTCAGGGTCAAGGTATTGTGTTTCATTCATAGATAACTATAGTAGATCGACAATACTTTACTTCATGAAGCATAAAGATGAAGTCTTCACTTGTTTCAAAAAGTATTTGGCATTGGTTGAGAATCAAACATGTAGAAGCTTGAAGATTCTCAGATCTGATAGAGGTGGTGAGTATTTCTCACATAAGTCTGACTCCTTCTTATAGGACAGAGGCACAAAGAGAGAAATTACAACAAGGTTCACTCTTGAACAGAATGGAGTGGTAGAGATAGAAAATAGAATAATAATAGAGGCTGCAATATCAATGTTAAATGAGAAAAAACTTGTAAATTACTTATGGGCAGAGGTTGTTTCCACAACCACTTACCTAATCAGTAGGCCTCCATCCAAGTCTATGGATAGAATGACACCGTATGAGGCTTGTAATGGTAAGAGACCATATTTAGATCGTTGTAAGACATTTGCGTGCATTGCTTATGCACATATACCCTCAGAGATCATAGGAAAGCTTCTTCCAAAAGGAAAAAGATGTATATTCATTTGCTATGATCAAAATCAGAAAGGATATACGTGATATAATCCCACTAACAAAGGATTTAAAGTCACTAGGGATGTGGTATTTGATGGAAGTAACTCCTAGATTGTAGATGATTGGAGGAAAATAAAGCTGCCCTATGATTTGGAAAATGATTTTCCAAATCTGGCTCAAGATGAACCACATACATTAGAGGATGTCAATTGAGAAGAAGAAGAAGAAGAACATATTGATTTTGAAGCTTGGAAATCCAAGGGAAAGACAAAGTTTAAACAATTGGAAGACATAAGAGTCATCTAATCAAGCATTTAGAAGACCTCGAAGGGAAAGCAAGAAACCTATAAGGTATAGTTATGACACATCACTAGTCACCAAGCATTCCATATACATGAATAAAAATTCTATGTCACAGGAACCTTCTTCATTTGAAAAAGCTAGCAATAAAGAAGAATGGAGAGAAGCTATGCAGGAAGAAATTGAAGCACTTCAAGAGAATAGCACTTGGGATTTGGTTACCAAAAAGTCATTCTTGAAGGTATAGAATCCAGGGGGATTTACAAAGTGAAGAAGAATGCAAACGGCACAATGAATAGGTATAAAGCAAGGCTAGTAGGAAAGGGGTTTGCTCAAACTCATGGAGTGGATTATGAGGAGACCTTCTCACCTATAGCTAAGATGCCAACTATCAGAGTTTTAGTAAGTATTGCTACTTCAAAGAATTGGAATTGTACCAACTAGATGTTAAAAATGCATTCATTAATGAATGGATCTCTAAAGAGGTCTACATGGCTCAACCACCAAGAAATGAATATAAAGACAAACCTGATTATGTATGTAAATTAAGGAAAGCACTGTATGGTTTAAAGCAAGCTCGTAGAGCTTGGAACCATAGGCTTGTCACATACCTCCAAGACCAAGGATTTCTTGCAAGCAAGGTAGATTCTTCATTATTCATTAAGAACACTAATTCAGAAGTTATTTATCTATATGTTTATGTGGGATGATATCATTATTAGACGGAATGATGCCAATGGCATCTAGAAGATCAAAGCTCTGATGAAGGAAGAGTTCAAGATCAATGATCTTGGATTAGTTACATATTTTCTTGGTTTAGAGATTGTTTATATAGTTTTTGGTGTTTTTATTAATCATAGGAAGTAGATCCATGATATGCTAGTTGCGTTCAAGATGGAAAATGCAAAAAGTGCCGCTACACCCATGGAATTGAACCATAAACACAGTACTCATGAAGGAGAGCTACTTGAAGACCTTACAGGCTATCAAAGTCTTGTTGGGAGTCTCAATTATGCAACCCTAACAAGCATGCACATATGCTATGGAGTAAGCACATTGAGTCACTTCATGGATACACCAAGAAAACCTCACATGGAAGCTACCAAAAGGATCTTAAAGTACTTGAAGGGTACCATATATGAAGGGCTCTTTTATCCATTCACATATGACTTGGATATCAAGCTATAGTCTGATGCAGATTGGGCTTGGTCAAAAGATGATAGGAGCACCTTTGGCTACTTATCTTTTGCATGATCAAAGTTGATTTCATGGTCATTAAAGAAACAAGCAACTATGGCATTGTCATCAACTTAAGCTTATTATAGAGGCCTAACGAATGCAACACAAGAAGCAATGTGGTTAAAACTACTCTAATAAGATTTTGGGCTACATACATACACTCAAATAATCTTTGGAGATAATACTAGTTCACTTCATTTGGCCACGAATCATGTATATCATGTAAGGACTAAGCACATTGTAGTTCATTACTATTATGTGAGAGAGAAGCTACTTAGCAAGGACATACATATGTCCTATGTATCAACAAACTTGCAATGTGAAGATATGCTAACTAAATCTTTGAATGGAACAAATTTCAATAGGTTCAAGATGATTATTGGATTGCAAGAGATTAAAGAGGATTGAGGCCCAAGCATATTGGGCTTGAGAGAGAGCTATTGGTGCAATTACTCCAAGCCTAAATGCTTGATCATTTATCCTAAGGCACATATGTACATTCATGTATTAGCACATGAACGATCTCTTGTAAAGATTGACTTTTTACTACTTGTAAAAGTGCACATTTGGAATCACTTCAATCATGAATTGGTAGGAGAATGCTTCTACGAGCTATTGATGAGGTAGATGGAGATTGAGATCCTAAACTTTTTGGTAGAAATTTGGATTTCAAATTCAAAAGAGAGCTCCAACTTTATCTATAAAAGAGGACGTCAAAAGTCACAAGTAGGAGCCTGATTGGAAGAGATTTTAGATGGATTTTATGTTGATATTGATCTCACACCCTAGATTTATCATTACCCTCACATCGTGAAATTATCCATTGCCAATGTCATTATAATCTATGTGCATTAATATATACATGCTCATTATATTTCACTCTCTCTTCTTTGTCATGTACCACTCAAAATACTGAATTGTGATCTGTTTCTCAATGTATACTTGATCGTTTTTAGTGATTTAAGTTATTATAGACTCATGCCACTGACTATTTTCGTGGTACAAAATTTCACTTTGATTGCCTCACCTAATCTAGAGCTATGAGGAAAACATTGCTCATTGGTTTGCATCCTGTTAGTCCCCGAAAATGTTCAGATGCATCTCCAAATTGCTAAGCATAATCCTCTAAGCATGTTCCAACATTTCAAGTAAAATAACTTATAAAAGTTAGCTACCCGTGTTAATCAGATATCCCCAAAAGGATTTTACTCAATTGCAAGTAGATAGCAGGTACTATTCATTTATTTGAGAGGTTTAGTGACCAAAATAGCAAGTTTTGATTCATAGTTGAAACTCCTTCTCATCTGTTTTGATTCAATGATTTGAGGATCATATTCCAAAGTACTTGGGTGATTATTTTTCCTTTTTGGAAATCTCAAGAGGTCTACCTTGCACTCCGGAATTCGATTTTGGCTTTTGTGCAGCAGGAATTTGCAGCACCATCTCATCTCTACATGGTGTCCACCATCTCCTCCAACACTTCTTTCCATTCCAATAAACAAGCAAAAATGGGAATCTTTAGGGATGCAATTTTTCGGTCAATTGGAAGCTGATTTGTGTAGTCTTTACAAGCATTTGACACTCTCTAGAAAGGATAAGCAAGCTTATTGTATGTGGCACGCTTAGAAGCATGAAGCTTGGGCATTTAGTCATCGATAAAAGCATCAAGCTTGAGGTTGGAAGTTCACGAAACCCCCGTGACTAATTTTGTAGTTTAGGCTAAGCACGATTAGTAAATTAGAATTAATTTAGGTCTATCAAAGGCATGAAAGAGTTCAAGACCCTTCAATTTCTCAAGTCCAAGAATAGTTTAAGCTAAGTTGACATAACCTAAGTGAAAAAGGACATAATTTGATCGAGATGAACAAAAATTGCAGCAAACTTAAGTGATCTTGATGATGCCCATGTTAAGACAAGAAATCCATCCAAAAAAAAAAGTAAAAAAGAGCAAGTGGACACTACAAAAGTACTCACCAACATGGTTACACTTGGAAAATTGGACCAATCAACAAAGCAGATGAGCTTTAGCTTATGTAGAAATCTAGGAAGGGATAGACAACACATGAGGTTACTAGAAGCTTGTGTTAATCACATTGCTAGGTCATGGGCGTAGTAGCTTAATGACTATCCTTATGTATTGACCTTAGAGAGGAGTGATTCAAAAATGTCAATTAGCAGGGAAAGACCTACAGGTAGTTCAAGGCTAGCTCATTCAGAGACCAGTGAAGGTCCCTTTAAGACTCAATTGAAGTACATAGAAACCAAACAATTAGGTGCTCCCATCTATGAGGATCCTATGTTAAGATAAGTGGTCCAACTCCAAAACTTTGATCAACCCTTCAAAATTGAAGATCAAGTAGCCAAATTTGAAGATCGTGTAGGAGGGAAGGATCATGATGGAGGGAGCAACCCCACGATTTGATCGGGACCTAGGGTCTATGTCATCCCTTTCCAGTGAGTAGCATTTCCACGCTTATCGCTTTTCTAGGGGGAAATATTTTCACAATAGGGCCACCATGCGTGCTTCAGGAGGGAACCCAAACATTTTGCATTCAATCAATGGACTCGGTCACTGAGGATGAGATCATAATGAAGAATAAATATCTCGAAGTAAAACCATCATACTCTTCAACACTCAAGAGCTAGATCAAATGTATATACAAGACCAATACATCATGGCTGATCATGAAATCATCGATCAAAAAATCATATACAAAGTGAATTTCTATCCAAGTGGCAGCCGATGAAACAATACTAGTAATGAACTCTACTATAGTGTAGATAAAAATAGGTCTTGAACTTCTCAACTACAAGGAGAAAAATCTCTTTTCTTCACTTCAAAGCATGGATATTTCTGAAAATAAATTCCTTCAAGAAAAATTCAGGGAAAAAAACAATTAGTACCTCTTAATTTCATAAAAGCACTCTAACAAAAAAAACCTATTCTTTTTTATTTGACTATTGTTCATTCAATTTCTAAAGGTCCTTATTTTTCTTTTTATAATTTTCTATAGTTCTATTTTCTATCCTCTCTCTCTCTCTCTTTCTCTATCTATCTATCTATCCATCTATCTATCTATCTATCTATCCCTTTACCTATCTATCTACCTATCTATCTGTCTATCTATCTATCTATCTATCTATCTATCTATCTATCTATCTATCTATCTATCTATCTATCTATCTATCTATCTTTCCATCTATCAATCAATCTATCTATCTATCTATCTATCTATCTATCTATCTATCTATCTATCTATCTATCTATCTATCTATCTATCTATCTATCTATCTATCTATGTATCTATGTATCTATGTATCTATCTATCTATCTATCTATCTATCTATCTATCTATCTTTCCATCTATCTATGTATGTATCTATCTATCTATCTATCTATCTATCTATCTATGTATCTATCTATCTATCTATCTTTCCATCTATCTATGTATCTATCTATCTATCTATCTATCTATCTATCTATCTATCTATCTATCTATCTATCTATCTATCTATCTTTCCATCTATCAATCAATCTATCTATCTATCTATCTATCTATCTATCTATCTATGTATCTATGTATCTATCTATCTATCTATCTATCTATCTATCTATCTATCTATCTATCTATCTATCTTTCCATCTATCTATGTATGTATCTATCTATCCATCTATCTATCTATCTATCTATCTATCTATCTTTCCATCTATCTATCTATCTATCTATCTATCTATCTATCTATCTATCTATCTGTCTATCTATCTATCTATCTATCTATCTATCTATCTATCTATCTGTCTATCTATCTATCTATCTATCTATCTATCTGTCTATCTATCTATCTATCTATCTATCTATCTATCTATCTATCTATTTGTCTATCTATCTATCTATCTATCTATCTGTCTATCTATCTATCTATCTATCTACAGATAATGTAATGCGAGTGCCTGCTGACTCTGATGCTTGGAAGCACATAGATAGTAAGTGGCCAGAGTTTGCTAGTGAGCCTCGGTCCATACATCTAGGACTAGCTATGGATAGAGTGAATCCATTTGGATTACGTAGTTCTTCATGGAGCACATGGCCTATATGTCTGGTCAATTATAATATCCCACCATGGTTGGCCACAAAGAAAGGTCATTTATTATTAGCTCTTATTGTACCAGGTAAGTATAAGGTAAAAAACATGGATGTATATCTTGCACCACTTGTGGAAGAACTGCGGATTTTATGCGATGGGATTACTATGCGTGACATGTACCAACCTATAAGAAGACGAGACGTGTGAGTGCAAGACATACTTATGTGGACAATGCATGATTGGCTTGGTTATGGTGAATGTTCAAGTTTATGGATTTCGGGTTACCATGCTTGTCCTTTATGTGGACCACGACTCAAAGCACACTATTCCAAAGCACTACGTAAAACTGTCTATGAAGGACATCGTAGATATTTACCAAAGCGTGTATGCTTAGATGCTAAGGAGTGGGACATGATTCGTGACGAGCAGCAGCAGACTCCTGACCAATATCTCCAGCAGCGAGATGTCGCAGGC
The DNA here is from genome assembly GCA_020310875.1 of Ceratopteris richardii. Taxonomy (NCBI): domain Eukaryota; kingdom Viridiplantae; phylum Streptophyta; class Polypodiopsida; order Polypodiales; family Pteridaceae; genus Ceratopteris; species Ceratopteris richardii. The sequence continues at coordinate 98,678,020 of CM035419.1, read as the reverse complement.
ACACGTTTAGATACGGTTGGACCGTCAAATTTGGGCAGCGGCGGATATGACATGATGCGTCATGAGTTTGTAAGTACCATTTCATTTATTGAAGTTATTTTTGTTAAATTTCTCATGTATGTTCCTATAATCTTTTGTATATTTGTTTAAGGAGCTGACAATGGGTCATCCTCCAACACGAATGGAGGAGTCTTACGGATATCGTCATGGGTTGATTGCACTATTGGAGGACTTGGAGGGATGTGGTGCGGTCGTTTCATGGGACCGTTTGCGATGAGGTAATTAATTTATAAACTTGGTTTTTACTTGTTGTTTGTAATTTTCATGTGAATTTATCTCATTCCATTAATGTTCTTTGTTGTAGGATTGTTGATATGGAACATTCTTTGCATGTGTATGGTAGTGGAACACCAAAATTTTGTATTTGATTTTCATATGGCAATGCATTGCTTTGCCACATTTTGTAAAAGCGTCATATATGACAGTGGTTTGCCACACTCTTGTACACTCTTGTACATGCTTCATTATTGAAATATATAACTTCTTTTGTACATGGTTCATGGTTCATTCTAATTATCTCTTTTGTGTCCAATAATAGTCTGTTTCATGAAATCATATTTCGGTTGACATTAGAGTACGCATCACATGTACTCCGTTTTTTTTTTTGGGTGGAGTGTATTGTCTTTTGTTAAGCAACATCATGGTAATATTGCTGTAGCAAAAGACAACACACTCTGTCCAAAAAAAAATTTGCAAGTATGGTCGTCGGTATACATGACGGTACTCCCAGTAATGTCATCAAAATAAGCATGGGTACACCCAGCAGGCGACGGTATACGTGATGGTATACCCAGTAGAGGCCTCCGTATATGCGCCAGTATGGGCACCGGTATTTTCGATGCATACACCGATGCCTGTATCGACGCATATACTGACGCTTTGGTACTGACGTGCATACTGACCTTTACACGGGCATTGCGACAAAAAAAGCCGCATTCTTTCCCTCGATAAAAACCTCGGTATACCATCAATCTGTTGTAGTGATGAACATTGGCATGAATGAGGATAGATATGATTGACTCGATGATGTTGCATTCAAAATTTTGACATGGTAACCATTGAGAATAAGATACCACTCTTGCAAAATGGAAGTCAAAATTTGCAAAGAAGTTGAGGGGGGGTAGGGGAGGGGCTTAGAAAATCCCTGAACTTGATGATTATAGAGGGACCTTGGACGGGGGTGCTTAGAATATCCCTACACTTGATGATGAGAGTGATGCCTTGGAGAGGGTGGCTTACACTTGGCACCAAAGATGAGATGAGTCAAAATAGAGAGAGGGCTTAGAGTAGCCCATTGCAAATCGAGAAACTCACACTTGGTGTCTTAGAGTAGCCTCCCAAAGCACACACACATTACACCTCTTTCTTATATTGCTTGTTGTACAAAGATGCGAAACATAGGTTGGTGATCTCACGACTCTGAGACCACTTATTGATGGCCGTCGTGGCAAAGGCTTGAACCTTGTCAAGCCTGCGGAAATCGCCACGCCACCGAAAAGATGTTAAGCTAGAGCGATGTTAGAACACCTCTATAATCAGCAATAGCTCAGCACAATTACTGTCACTCAAACATATAAGACTGCATTTTGAATTTACTAAAAAATTCCACTAGAACTTCACCGGACTGTCACCAGACTGACACTGTAGTTATACCGGAATCTTACCGGAATCAACTCCTATTCTGTTTGTAATTACTTCAAGTGAGCATACAAGAAGTAAGGAAGTGATGCGTGAACTTCCTTCATTGAGTGAACACTTTCTGAAGTTCCAGAAAAACTTCTCCGGTTCAGAATGTCTCTTTTCGGTTAGGCTTTCTACTGTGTGTACATATCCATTTCACCGAAATGCTTGACGAAATGATAGTAGAGATGTCTAGCTATAAGATAAGCTATCTCTCATACAAAACTTTAATTTACTCTGCGAGATATACTTCGTTGTTCTACCGGAAAACTCGTTTGGTGAGAAAACTGTAAGTGACCAAAAATGCGTTTATTGAGATAACTATAATTGACCGAAACATTCGTTTACGAAGATAACTGTAGTTGACTGAGACATTCATTACTGAGAGAGTACCGGGAGCACGTTTACTGAATGAACTATAACTGTTAACGAACTTTCTACCGTAACACGAAAATACTCAGAGTTCTTCACATACGAACAATGCGTGCAGACTTCCACATGAACATGTGTTTTCTATTAGAGAAGATGTGTACAAATTAAGCTTGGTCTCTTCTTGCTCAAGCTTATAGAAACTCTCCTATACTGAGTAGTTTCGGTTTACCATCTCTCTCAGATGAATACCTGACATTTCAGGTTTCTGTTATTCATCTGTACATACGCAATCTCTGGCGTCTTCTGAGAACTTCTCTCTCTCTCTTCACTCTCTGTACATACGCGATCTCTGGCATCTTTTGAAAAACTTCTTACTTCTCTTCTATATCTCTCTCACTGTATGCGCACTATTTAAACTATGCGCTCTACTCACGCATGTTCTAGTTTGCACTTCCCCCTCTATTATTCTTATGCACGTTCTCTTTTTATATACAGTTTGATTCGGTGTAACGAACTCTATCAAACTCTGATTCTGCAAGATTCTACGCTGTACATAACGGTCGCGAATTTTTCTTTTCATTAAAGCTTTTGATTTTCTGAATATTTGATTTTGCTTCTCTTTATCTTTCTTTATGTCTGTCTGTATGTCAAATTCGTGAGTGATTCTTCAACAGCTCCCCCTCAATCACTAATTTTACTCTTCCTGTCTTCATATATTTTCCTTTCTTTTATACCTGCCATTTCTTTGAATGTGCTCGTCTTTGTTCCATCCAAGCTCTTTGTTAAAATATCTGCAATATGATCTTTTGTCGGAGTGTATATTATTTCTATCTCCTTCTCCATTACTTTTTCCCTCTGGAAATGATACTAAATTTCTATGTGCTTTGTTCTTGCATGAAATACTGGATTGGCTGCAAGATACAGCAAGCTCATATTATCTCCATGTATGATAGGTATACCTTGATCAATACCCATGCTTTTGAACAAGGTCTGCATCCATATCACTTCTTTAGCTGCTTCTACAAGTCCTTTATATTCTGCTTCTATCGAGGATAAAGCCACTGTGTGTTGTTTCTTTGAACACCAGCTTACTAGCTTATCTCCTAGGTATATCATATACCCATGTGTTGATCTTCTGTCATCTTGACTTCCTGCCCAGTCTGAGTCACTGAATGCTCTCAGCTGTATATCTGACGCAAAAGGATAATATAATCCTTCTTTTATAGTTCTTTTGATATATCTAAGAACTCTCTGTCCTCCAACCCAATGTTGATCCTTCGGACAATGCATGAACTGTGAGAGAACTCCCAGTGCATAGCTAAGATCCGGTCGTGTTAGTGTAGCATAAATTAGACTTCCCACTAACGACTGATACTTCCTCATATCTTTAAACTCTGCACCACTATATTTGCTGAGTTTATGATTCACTTCAAGCGGTGTTGAAGCTTCTCTGCAATTCTCCATATTAAACTTCTTCAGTAAGTTTAGGAGATACCTTTCTTGCGTAACATATACACCATGATCTGTGTATGTGATTTCCATTCCAAGAAAGTATGATAACTTTCCTAGATCACTGATCTGAAACTCCTTTTTTGAGTAGTCTCTTTACTTCTTTAATTCCTTCATCTGAGGTACCTGTGATTATGATGTCATCTACGTAAATGCAAATGTAGATCATACCTTCTTCTGTTCTCTTGATGAGTAGACTTGCATCTGCTTTTGAACTTTGGTTCCAAGTTCATTGAGATATTTCACAAGCCTCTAATTATAAGCTCTTGGAGCTTGCTTCACTCCGTAAAGTGCTTTCCTTAATCTACAAACAAAATTTGGGTGTCTAGAACATACAAACTCTTCTCGTTTCCATGTAGACTTCATCTGATATATATCCATTCAGAAATGCGTTCTTTATATCCAGCTGACTTAGCTTCCATCCTTTTGATGCTGCTACAGCAATCATTGTCCTTATGGTTGACATCTTTGCCACCGGACTAAATGTCTCGTCATAATCTATGCCATGCGTCTGAGCATAGCCCTTGATAACCAGTCTAGCTTTGTATCTGGCTATCCTTCCATCTGCAAGTTTCTTAACTTTGAAAACCCATTTATTTCCGATTACTTTCTTACCATTTGGTTTCGGGATAAGTTCCCATGTCTTGTTCTCCTTCCATTACTTCTTCCCATTGCTTCTTGCCTTTAGCTTCACCATAGTTATGAGGTTCTTCATCATCTTTGACCATATATGCATAATTTTTCTGAGTTATATACGAGGTATCATAGGAATACCTTTCTGGTTGTCTTCTTACCCTGTTTGACCTTCTTGGTTCAAACTCTTCATGTGTATCTGAATACACTTATTCATCAAATCCATGTTCATCTTCATTTCTCATACCTGATCCGATCTTGGACGTACTTGCCTGCATATAGTCTTCATCTCTATTCACCTACACAATTGATTTCCCTTTCTCTTTTCTTCTTACCTCGTCTTGAAATTCTTTCGTTGTATGATTCTGATCTGTATACCAGCTTTTCTGTTCATCAAATGTAACATCTCTGGAAACAGTAAACTGTTTTGTTAGAGGACTCCATAATCTGTAACCCATCTGTTTTTCATCATATCCGATGAACACATATTTCTCTACTTTTGGTTCAAGCTTATGTTTGAGTTGTGATGGTACATAAGCATAAGCTACTGATCCAAACACTTTGCAATGATCAAGTGTTGGTTTCTTTCCCCACCAAGCTTCATAAGGGGTCATTCCATCTAAAGCTATACACGGTAATCTGTTTACCAAGTATGTAGTTGTATTTACGGCCTCAGCCCAGAGATAGTTTGGACAATCCTTTTCATTTAGCATAGCTTGTGAAAACTCAACTAGAGTTCGGTTCCTTCTTTCTACTACACCATTTTGTTGTGGTGTATACTTGCAGGTTATTTCTCTCTTAATACCTGCATTCCAAAGATAATCATTGAACTCTCGGGAGAAGTATTCTCCCCCTCCATCAGACCTCAGTCTTTTAAGCTTTTGACCTGTGAGTCTTTCAGCATATGCATGAAAATGCCTGAAAGCTCCAAACACTTTTGATTTCTCTTTCAAAACATAAAGAGTTATCCATCTTGTTGCATCACCAATGAATAAAACATAATACCTCGATCCGCTGATTGATCCTTCTTTTGTTGGGCCCCATACATCTATATGAATGAGTTCGAGTACTTCATCATGTTTGAATCCTTTCTTCTGGAAAGGTAACCTGTGGGCTTTTCCCGTCTGACATGCTTCGCACTTATGAATAATATGTTGGTTCTGTACATTCGGTAATCCCAATACTGACTGATTCGCAATCATAACTTTTATTCCTCTTTCATTGAAATGACTTAATCTCTTATGCCAGAGATCAAGCTCTGTAATCACCTTTTCACCATGTGTGAGCAATGCTTGGCTCATGTTCCCTTGTACTCTTAAAGTAAAGAGTCTACCTTCTTTCTTACTAGAGACGATCTGATTATATCTGTTCTCGGGATCTTCTACAAATACTCCTTCATTTGTAAATCTGACCTGAAACCTTTCTCAACTATCTGTCCTACGCTAATCAAATTTTTCGGTATTGTGGGAACATACAAAACATTGGTTAGAAAATCTACTCCACTTTTACACTTTACTTTTCCATTTGAATGTACACTATGCCTCGTATTATCACCTGTTTGAACAGTATGACTGGAACTACCTTTTTCCAATTCTAACATTAGTTCTATATGTCTTGACAAGTGATTAGAACATCGAGAGTCAATGTAAAATACCTTTAGGTCTTCGTTATCTGATGTGCTGATTGAGTTCATCATCAATGATGTATGACTTTCATTCTGTGTGTCATTTGCGTAGTTGTTATAGATGGTGTTGTAGGATTGATTCTATCCCCAACTTTTAGCTCCACCTCTACCATAGCCTCCTCTTTGATTTTGTCTACCTCTTTGAAAGTTATTCTGATATCTTCTACTTCTGCCCTTGCTATTACTGTTCTGATTTTTATTTGATCCTTGTTGATTGTGCCAACAATCATGAGCCAGATGATTACTGAGTCCACAAATCCAGCAAGCCTTCTTGTTGTTATTCTGACTACCTCTTCCTCTTCCAAAACCTCTTGCTCTTCCTCTACCGGTGCCTTTACCTCTTGCATAATAAGCCTGAGAACTCGACTCTTCTTCGTCTTTTGACTTGCCTTTATCCTTCTTCTTGTTCTTCATGTACATTGCAGAGCTTTGTCCTTTATCTCCATCTCCTTTCAGGTCTTGCTCATATGTGAGCATCAATCCAAGCAACTGATTTAAATCTGGTACAAAATGATTTAAAGAAAGTTTAGTTGAGAGTATAAAAGGTTTCCACCTTTCATCTCCTCTCAAACCTTTGAGCACTTGCACTATCAATCTGTGATCTTCGACATCTTCATTTATGGATCCAAGGCTATCTGTTAGATCCTTCATCTTAGTGACATAGTCACTAATGCTTTGACTCGACTTCTTTTTGAATGTTGTGAACTCGGACCATAAGCTAGCCTTCCTAGCTTTCGTAGTATTTTGGAAGTGATCTTCCAACGCACTCCATATGTCCTCCGCTTTCTCCAGACCTCTAATGTGCGGTAGTAGATGGTCTGAAACGGTATTATAAATGTAAGCTCTTGCCGTTGCATCTTTCTTCTGCCATAGCTTCAAGGCTTCTAATTCTTCTTTTTCCGGTTGACTATCATCTTCGAAAGTCGGCTTCTTTTCTTCTCCGGTCACATACATCATTAAGTCCTTACTCATAAGTAAGGCTTCCATGCGCATTACCCATGTGGGATAATTATCTCTGTCCAATTTATCAATGTGGACATGATCTGCCATGATCTTCTTGTTTCTGTTACTTCCGGTGACCTTTTGAGAATCTTTCTACTCTTCAGAATCTTTCTCGTTCTGGTACCACTTCTTGTGGTTAACCGGCTCTGATACCAACTCTTGGAGATTAACTGGCTCTGATACCAATTGTTGGTGATCTCACGACTCTAAGACCACTTATTGATGGCCGTCGCGGCAAAGGCTTGAACCTTGTCAAGCCTGCGGAAATCGCCGCGCCACCGAAAAGATGCTAAGCTAGAGCGATGTTAGAACACCTCTATAATCAGAAATAGCTCAGCACAATTAGTGTCGCTCAAACATATAAGACTGCGTTTTGAATTTACTAAAAAATTCCACTAGAACTTCACCGGACTATCACTAGACTGACACTGTAGTTATACCGGAATCTTACCGGAATCAACTCCTATTCTGTTTGTAATTACTTCAAGTGAGCATACAAGAACTAAGGAAGTGATGCGTGAACTTCCTTCACGGAGTGAACACTTTCTGAAGTTTGAGAAAAACTTCTCCGGTTCAGAATGTCTCTTTTCGGTTAGGCATTGTACTGTGTACATATCCGTTTCACCGAAATCCTTGACGAACTGATAGTAGAGATGTCTAGCTATAAGATAAGCTATCTCTCATACAAAACTTTAATTTACTCTGCGAGATATACTTCGTTGTTCTACCGGAAAATGTGTTTGGTGAGAAAACTGTAACTGACCGAAAATGCGTTTACTGAGATAACTATAATTGACCAAAACATTCATTTACTGAGATAACTGTAGTTGACCGAGACATTCCTTACTGAGAGAGTACCGGGAGCACATTTACTGAACGAACTATAACTGTTAACGACTTTCTACCGTAACACAAAAATACTCAGAGTTCTTCACATACGAACAGTGCACGCAAACTTCCACATGAACATTTGTTTTCTATTAGAGAAGATGTGTACAAATTAAGCTTGGTCTCTTCTTGCTCAAGCTTATAGAAACTCTCCTATACTGAGTAGTTTCGGTTTACCATCTCTCTCAGATGAATACCTGACATTTCAGGTTTCTGTTATCCATCTGTACATACGTGATCTCTGGCATCTTCTGAGAACTTCTCTCTCTCTCTCTCTCTCTCTCTCTCTCTCTCTCTCTCTCTCTCTCTCTCTCTCTCTCTCTCTCTCTCTCTCTCTCTCTCTCTCTCTCTCTCTCTCTCTCTCTCTCTCTCTCTCTCTCTCTCTCTCTCTCTCTCTCTCTCTCTCTCTCTCTCTCTCTCTCTCTCTCTCTCTCTCTCTCTCTCTCTCTCTCTCTCTCTCTCTCTCTCTCTCTCTCTCTCTCTCTCTCTCTCTCTCTCTCTCTCTCTCTCTCTCTCTCTCTCTCTCTCTCTCTCTCTCTCCACTCTCTGTACATACGCGATCTCTGGCATCTTCTGAAAAACTTCTTACTTCTCTTCTATATCTCTCTCACTGTATGCGCTCTATTTAAACTGTGCGCTCTACTCACGCACGTTCTAGCTCGCACTTCCCCCTCTATTATTCTTATGCACGTTCTCTTTTTATATACAGTTTGATTCGGTGTAACGAACTCTATCAAACTCTGATTCTGCAAGATTTTGCGCTGCACATAACAGTCGCGAATTTGTCCTTTCATTAAAGCTTTTGATTTTCTGAATATTTGATTTCACTTCTCTTTATCTTTCTTTATGTCTGTCTGTATGTCAAATTCGTGAGTGATTCTTCAACAAGATAGGACCAAATAGTATCCTTGAGGTGATGGCAACCCTTGCAAGATAACACTTCGAAAAATTCCAAATTGAGTAGGAAAATTTATGGCTAGATCCTTGGGAGAAATACAAAATCATATGAATTTTCACACCTTATATCATAAATGATTTCCAAAAATAAAAGATAGTAATTAGATTCATGAAAGATGCATTTCTTGAAATTGAACTTTCCTTAAAAGAGGGAAAAAATGATTTAGGAAATTATTTTAAAGAGGACTAAGAGGAATTGTCAAAAATTGCTTGTAATAGAGAGCTCATGATGAAGAAAAATGGTAGACGGGGTATCCCATGAGGTGATTATAAAAGAGAATTTTGTTCACAAAAGGAGGTTAAATCCAATGGACTGATCTACACATGTATGAACAGATACAAACTTAAAGAAATCAAACAATATTACGAAATCTGGCGAAGGATCATGCCCATTGCTTAGTTCTCTCTATGGGACTCAAGGAGAGTAGAGAAGGGTTCATGAATGGATGCAGAGTGGCATCGTAGATGATATCATGATCCAATAATGCCTAATTCAAGTACATCCAAAACTTGCTAGATATTGTGTTGCGGTGCTAGGTAAAGAGGTGCCTCAATGCAATGGCTATGTAATCAACCACAAAGCTTTTCTCTATTGTGAGAATTCATTGCACAAAATGTCCGTCAATTGTTGAGAGAATTGTGCTCTCTCTCTCTCTCTCTCTCTCTCTCTCTCTCTCTCTCTCTCTCTCTCTCTCTCTCTCTCTCTCTCTCTCTCTCTCTCTCTCTCTCTCTCTCTCTCTCTCTCTCTCTCTCTCTCTCTCTCTCTCTCTCTCTCTCTCTCTCTCTCTCTCTCTCTCTCTCGTCAGAGAGGGATCGCTCTAGAATTCCAACTCTCTCTCTCTGTCAGATAGAGAGTAAGGCACAAAATAGATGTGTTGCACTATTATGCATAGATGCATGACAAGTGATGCTCTTTCTCTATCACTCTCTCTATCACAACCCCCCCACCTCTATCAAAAGATGAACATAGAAGCATTGGTGCAAAAATTATATATACATAGAGCTGAACTTTTCCTAAAACACAATGGAATGCAACTTCTTGATCGTTTATAATCGACACCACAATGGATAGTCACCTTATTTCTTGTGTATTTTGCTTGCTCTCAATGAGCACAGTAAAGGTGTGTTGTAGTCTAACTTCCTTCTTATTATGCTAGAGGGAAGGGCACTATGGTGGACCACGATAGTCAAAAGCCTCTATGTCAAAAGGTTTCTCCTTTGCTTGTGTTCTCAAGAGTCCGAGCAACCATTTTCAGGTCTCAAGTTGGGAGATTCAGACTGAAGTTCATCTTATTTTGGTATGGTTTTGTTGATCTAAAGAAATAAAGTGAGCTGGAGGCAAGAAGAGTCGTGTTTTGCTTTGGCATTAAAACACTTTCTAATTACGCTCTTTAAGCCATAGAGAGCAAGACTCGATGGTGATGCCACACTACTAGTAGAAGTCCAAAAGAACTCAGAGGGAAAAAGATAAAATAAAGCAAAACAATGAGGTCGAATCTAGAGTAGCATCCAAAATAGTGAAGCAACACTTCTCAGATTCAAGACATAGAATTAGTGAAGCAAAATTTCTCATATTTGAGATCAATGCTATGCCATTGATGGGAGCTACAATTGTTTTGTGTCTATCATATCTTCTAAACTTATTTTAATTCTCATTAATGGATGTGAGTGAAGGTCTGAATAATACTCATAGCCTTCCTTGAACAGACAAGTGACTGTTGGAGCTATGGTGCATACGTAAATGCAGTGGAGCTTAGGAAGCATACTGACGTGAAGACTCACTCACAAAAGATTCTTTTTGAAATAGAAGATTCTATTGGTTGTTGGTGCAATTACTTCAAGCCTAAATGCTTGATAACTTATCCTTAAGTTCATATGTACATTCATGTATTAGCACATCAATGATCTCTTGTAAAAGATTGATTTTTACTCCTTGTAAAAGTGCATATGTGGAATCACTTCCAATTAGGAGTTCTTAGGATAATCTTTTCCACAAACATTTTTGTGAGGATTTATGGAAAATCAAGTCTTAAAACTTTGGAACACTTTTAGGTAAAGATTTGAATTCAAAATTGAGGCTTGGCTCCAACAGAAGGCTATAAATGAGGATTACCTAGTCGCATGGAATGGGGGGAGATATAGTAGAGATTTTAGAGGAATTTGTGTGGCATATTCAGCTCCCGTTATAGCTCTTCTATTGCCCTCACATTGTTCAATCATTCATTGTGAATTCCAACGTAATTTGTGTGCATTAATACATATAAGCTTCCCATATCTCATCTCTTCTACTCTTTCATATACTACTCAAAATACTGAGCTTCTATGATCTATTTCTTAGCGTGTACTTGATCATTTTCTGTGGTTTAAGCTGATATAGATTCATTAGATAATCTTTTTGTATTCTGCAAAGTTTCATCTCGATTGCCTCATGCATTCACGAGATATGATCAAAACATTGCTCTCTCGTCTACATACTCTTAACTCCCTAAATGTCGGGATGCATCTCAGTTTTGTTAAGCATCATTCTCTGAGCATAGTTGATCATTTTAAGTGAAATAGCTTGTGAAGGTTAGCTATGTTACTCAATTAGAATTCTCAAAAGGATTTTGTCAAATTGTTACCAAGGATAGAGTACTATTCATTTCTCTGAACGAGTGTAGTGACCAAAATAACAAGTTTTTGGCTCATGGTGAAACTCCAAGTTATCTATTTTGATCTAATGATTTGGGGATCTTCTTCCAAAGTATATGGGTGATTATTTGTGCTTCTTGGAAAGCTCAAGATGTCTACTTTGCACTCCTCAACTCATTTTTGGCTGTTGTGATGCAAGAATTTGTAGTACCATCTCATCTCTGAAAGGCCATCTCCTCCAATAGTGGTATCAGAGCAACATCAAGGTAAAATGGGAGATGAATCCCATCATTCATTGAAAAATCAGATAGGGGCAATTATCCAGCTTGGTCCCTAAGGACAAAATCTTACTACAAGAAAGAAGCTTGTATGGATACATATCTAGAGATGAAGAAATGCCAACCTTTAGAAGCAAAAACCAACCCACAAGAGAAGAGCAAGAGAGACTAGTTGCATGGTGTGCAAAGGATGCTCTAGCAAGGTCTTACATACTCAATTCAATATCTGATTTTTTGTCACCTCATATTATACATTGTAAGACTTACCAGATACTTGGGAAGTACTATGTTCATACTTCTCATCAAATACAAGGGCCATAAAGAACCAGCTTTGGATGGAGTTCACAACCTTGAAGAAGCAACCAAAACTATGTTTTGTTCATAGATGACTATAGTAGGTGGACAATACTTTATTTTATGAAGCATAAAGGTGAAGTCTTCACTTGTTTCAAGAAGTATTTGGCATTGGTTGAGAATCAAACAGGTAAAAGTTTGAACAGGCTCAAAGCTGATGGAGGTGGTGAGTATTTCTCACATGAGTTTGACTCCTTCTTATAAGAGAGAGGCATAAAGTGAGAGACTACAACAAGGTACACTCTTGAACATAATGGAATGGTAGAGAGAAGAAATTGATTAATAGTAGCGGCTGCAAAATCAATGTTGAATGAGAAAAAACTCCCTAATTATCTATGGCAAAGGTTGTTTCCACAGCCACTTACCTAATCAATAGGCTTCCATCCAAGTCTTTGGATAGGATGACATCTTATGAGGCATGGAATGGCAAGAGACCTTCTTTAGATCATTGTAAGCTCTTTGGGGGCATTGCTTATGCACACGTACCCTCTCATATTAGGTGAAAGCTTGATCCAAATACTAAAAGATGAATATTTATTGGCTATGATTAGAATCAGAAAGGATATACTCTATATAATCCCACTAATAAAGGTTTCACAATTAGTACGGATGTGGTATTTGATGAAAATAACTCTTGTTTTGAGGATGATTGTAGGAAAATAAAGCTACTCTATTATTTAGAGAATGATTTTCCAAATCTTACCAAAGAAGAACCACATACATTAGAGGACGTCAACTCAAAAGATGAAGAACAAATTGATTTTGAAGCTTGGAAGTCCAAGGGCAAAGCAAAGTCCAAACAATTGAAAGACATTCTAGAGTCATCCAATTATGCACTTAGAAGATCTGAAAGGAAAAACAAGAAACCTATAAGGTATGGCTATGACACATCACTAATCACCAAGCATTCTATATACATGGCTAAAGATTCTATGTCAGAGGAACCTTCTTCATTTGAACAAGCCAACAAGAAAGAAGAATGGAGAGAAGCTATGCAGTAGGAAATTGAAGCACTTCAAGAGAATAGTACTTGGGATTTGGTTCCCAAAAAACCATTCATGAAAGTAATAGGATCTAGGTGGATTTACAAAGTGAAATAGAATTCAAATGGCACAATAAAGAGGTATAAAGCAAGGCTAGTAGCAAAGGGGTTTGCTCAAACCCATGTAGTGGATTATGAGGAGACCTTCTCACTTGTAACAGAAATTCCAAGTATCAGAGTTTTTGTAAGTATTGTTGCTTCAAAGAATTGGAACTTGTACCAATTAGATGTTAAAGATGCATTCCTTAATGGGTGGATGTCTAAAGAGGTCGACAAACCTGATTATGTATGTAAATTAAGGAAGGCATTGTATGGTTTAAAGCAAGCTCCTAGATCTTGGAACCATAGGCTGGTAGCATACTTGCAAGACTAAGGTTTTGTTCTAAGCAAGGAACATTCTTCATTGTTCATTAAGAAGACTAATTCAGAGGTTACTTATCTATGTGTTTATGTGGATGACATTATCATTATAGCAAATGCTGTCAATGGCATCGAGAAGATTAAAACCCAAATGAAGGAGTTCAACATTAACGATCTTGGATTTCTTACATATTTTCTTGGTTTAGAGATTGTTTATACAGATTCTAGTGTTTTCATGACTCGTAGAAAGTACGTCCATGATATACTAGTGAAGTTCAAAATGGAAAATGCAAAAATTGCACCTACACCCATGGAGTTGAATCACAAACGTAGTGCTCATGAAGGGGAGCTACTTGAAAACATTATAGGTTATCAAAGACCTGTTGGGAGTCTCAATTATGCAACCCTAACAAGAGTGGATATATGCTATGGGTTGAGTACATTGAGTCAATTCATGCATACACCAAGAAAACCTCACATGGAAGCTGCCAAAAGGATCTTAAAGTACTTAAAGTGTACCATAAATGAAGGGCTACTTTATCCATTTACATCTAACTTGGATATCAAGCTATACTCTTATGTAGATTGGGCTGGTTCAAAAGATGATAGGAGAAGCACCTTTGGCTACTTATCTTTTGTAGGGTCTAAGTTGATCTCATGGTCATCAAAGAAATAACCAACTATGGCATTGTCATCAACCAAATCTCGACATAGGGGCCTAGCAAATGCAACACAAGAGGCAATGTGGTAAAAGCTACTCTACTCTGACTTGGACTATATACATACAATCCAATGATCTTTGGAGATAATACTAGCTCACTACATTTGGCTGCTAATCATGTATATCATGCAAGGACTAAGCACATTGAAGTGCATTATCATTATGTGAGGGAGAAGCTACTTAGCAAGGACATACAATTGTCATATGTATCAACAAACGCACAATGTGCAGATATGCTAACTAACTCCTTGGATGGAATTAAATTGATAAGAATCAAGATGATGATTGGATTGTAGGAGATTGAAGAGAATTGAAGCCCAAGCATATTAGGCTTGAGGGGGAGTTGTTGGGGCAATTATTTCAAGCCTAAATGCTTGATCATGTATCCTAAAGTTCATATGTACATTCATGTATTAGCACATGTTGATCTCTTGTAAAAGATTGATATTTACTCCTTGAAAAAGTGCATATGTGGAATTGCTTGTAAGACAATAGTTACGCAATATAACACAGGAGCAATAGCAGAGAAGATAACAGATATAGGAGAATCTCAACAATTTTCTACTAGCAGCAAGTACAAAGATAATGGCGTTGTCCACCCGTGCGCTCTCAAGGTAGAGCTTAAATGGTGATCTAGACAACTCTAGATAGGGAGATACAAGGTAGAGGTATGTTGGCTCAACTCCGGTGTCTTAGGTAGTGCAGAAGTCATGTATATATAGGATCATGGGTGTCCTGCCATGGACGGCAATACATGGGTGGTAGAGCGTGGGCGGCCACCGCCCGCGTAATTGCCATACACGGCTTAGACTGGTTGAACCGACCTAACAAATATAAATGATTTCTGACTCCGACAGGGAATATTCCATGGAATATTCCCTTTACCGTCGCACCGGGGACGCTGCCCCCAGACCCCCACCAGGGGGCCCGCTGGCCCCCTGGGACCCCCCAGCCAGGGGGCCCGCTGGCCCCCTTGGACCCCCCAGCCGGGGCTGCTCACCGCTGCCCCGGACCCCACAATTGGGGACCCTGGTAACTCCCTTTCCTTATAATATCTTACATGGTCCAATATGACCTTCATCCAACATTCAAGTTGGGATTCCCATCAATTGGGTAATGCACGCTTGGCTTCTCCTCATAAAGGGGGCCTTACAAAATGTGCATACAATCATGAGGGGTAGACATTGATCATATACTAACATTGCTTCCAATTATGAGTTCACAGGAGAACCTTTTCCACTAATTATTTGGTGAGGATTTATGGCAAATCAATTCCTAAAACTTTGGAACACTTTTAGGTAAATATTTGAATTCAAACTTGAAGCTTGGCTCCAACAAAAGGCTATAAAAGAGGACTACCTAGTCACGTGGAATGGGGGGAGATATAGCAGAGATTTCAGAGGAATTTGTGTGGAATACTAAGCTCACATTATAGCGCTTCTATTGCCCTCACATTGTTCAATCATTCATTGCCAATGTCAATGTAATTTATGTGCATTAATACATATAATCTTCCCATGTCTCATCTCTTCTACTTTGTCATATACTACTCAAAAGAGTGAGATTCTCTGATCTATTTATCAACGTGTACTTGATCATTTTCAGTGATTTAAGTTAGTATAGATTCAATAGATAGTCTATCTGTATGTTACAAAATTTCATGTCAATTGACTCAGCCTTTCTCGAGATATCATCAAAACATTGCTCTCTAGTCTGCATATTGTTAACTCCCTAAAATGTCGAGATGTATCTTAGTTTTTCTAAGCATCACTCTTTGAGCATAGTTGATCATTTTAAGTGAAATAACTTGTGAAGGTTATCTATCTTAGTCAATTAGATATTCCCAAAAGAATTTTGTCCAATTGTTACCAGGGAAGAAGTAGTGTTCATTTCTCTGAACAGGTGTAGTGATCAAAATAGCAAGTATTTGGCTCATAGTGAAACTGCAAGTTATCTGTTTTGATCCAATGATTTAAGGACCTTCTCCCAAATTATTTGGGTGATTATTTGTGCTTCTTGGAAAGCTCAAGAGGTCTAATTTGCACTCCTAAACGCAGTTTTGGCTACTGTGAAGCAAGAATTTGCAGCTCCATCTCATCTCTAAAAGGTGTCCACCATCTCCCCCAACATTGACAACCAAAAAAAATTGATCTCCATCAGCGTAGTGCTTATAAAAACTCCAATAACATGAGAATCATTATCAACTCCACAACATGAACAAAAATGAAGTAGATTAACAAAGGTTGCTACAAAAGAGTGTGGGAGGGAGGGAAAATGGGGGTAAAGAGAGTGGTAAAGGGGTGAAAAGAAGGGGTGGGCGGGTGGGCAAAGGACAAAATGAGACCCCAGAGAGTGTAAAACTGATGGATAAAGAGGCTTCTCTCAATGAGGAGAAGGCCATACCACCAACACTCAAGTAGCACCATCACCAAAATCTCCAAAATCACCACCAAAAGAACCACCAAAATCTTCACCTAGTGCTCTGATACCATGTAGAGAGTACATGCATGGAAGCAAAATGAAACGAAGAGTTTACTCACAAAAGAAAGAGTGTAGAGAATCAAAGTGAGTAGATCAAGAAATGGCTAAATTCACATGGATTAGAAATGAGCTTGCCAAGAGCATGGAGTAGGCTCCTCAAGCTTCTTACCAAGTACAAATGGGAGGAGAGGCCCTCCTTATATAGATTTGGGAGGGATGCATAAAAATGATGCACATAGGGATGTTCAAGAGAATGTGCTATCAAATCATTCTAAAAATGTTCCTGTTCAACAAACATTGAGATGCTCTACATGTGTCCCACATCCACCTGATAGATATGTTCTAGGTTTGGACTTCATTATGATAACAAATTTTGTTGATCCTTCTTGGTACAAAGAGGCCATGCAGACAAAGGATCATGTCAAGTGGGAGCATGCCATGAAGAATGAATTGGATTTTATTCATAACAATGGTACTTGGGATTTAGTACCTTTGCCAAAGGTCTGGAACGCTTTACCATGTAAATGGGTATATAAGCTGAAATTCACATTAGATAGTGTTTCTCCAAAGTATAAATCACAAGTTGTTGCAAAGGGTTTTAAGAAACAACATGGTGTTGATTTTGAGGAAATCTTCTCTCCAGTGGTCAAGATGACTACCCTTTGAATGTTTCTTGGATTCATTGCAATGGAAGACTTGCAGCTAGTCCAAATGGATGTGAAAAGTGCTTTCCTACATGGAGATCTTATAGATGAGAATGGAACAATCAGAGGGTCACATAGTTCTTGGCAAAGAAACTCTAGTTTGTAAGCTAAAGAAGAGCTTATATGGACTTGAATAGTCTCCTAGACAATGGTACCAAAATTGTGATGCTTTTATGAAGTCTCAAGTCTATTCTCCAAGCAATGAGGATCACTGTCTCTACACAAAGAGATGCTTCGATGGCAGCTTGATATGTTTGAACTTTATGTTGATGATATGTTGATTGCTAAGAAACCCTCTTATGACTTGTCAATTTTCAAAAACAAGTTGAGCCAGATATTTGATATGAAGGATTTGGGGAATGCCAAACATATTTTTGGCATGCACATTACTCGTCATAGCAGTAAAAACTGCATATACTTGTCTCAAAGTGAGTACATATCCAAAGTACTTCACAGGTTTAATATGCAAAGTGAAAAGGCATTGAGTACACATTTACCCACATATGTGAAATTGAGCAAGGATGATTGCCCCAAATTAGATTAGGAAAAGGAATTCATGACCAAAATCCCTTATGAATTTGTTGTTGGTAGTCCCATGTGTGGTATGGTAGCTACAAGACTAGACATTGCATTTGCAATGGGAGTTATGAGCAAATATATGTCTAATCCTTGCAAGAAGCATTGGGAAGTGGTCAAGATAATTTTTAGATATCTAAGTGGCACTAAGGACAAGTGGTTATGATTGGGTGGAGGGAAAGCATCCATTATTGTTTACAAAGATTCTTAGTATGTTGGTTGAGTAGAAAATCATAAGTCTACATTAGGGTACATTTTTCATTTTGTTGGAGGTGCTATATCTTGGAGATTTCCTCTTCAAGAATGTACGATTGTTTCCACTACAGAAGTCAAATATGTTGTAGCAAGTGAGGCATGTAAGGAAGCATTGTGGCTTTCCCATCTTGCTTGTGATATAGGTCTACCTTGGCATGTACATCGTTTGCTCAATGATAGTCTGAATGCCATTGCATTGGCTAAGAATCCGGTCTATCATGCAAAGACCAAGCACACTGAGGTGTGATATCACTTCATGAGAGACTGCTTAGCCATTGAGCGCATTATTCTTAAGAAGGTTCATACTTGAGATAATGATCTGGATACTTTGACTAAAGCTCTACCACATAATAGCTTTCCACACTACTATTACTTCATGGGGGTTACTTGACCCATGATTGTACATAGTTACTTGTATATTGTATAAGATGCCCATTAGGTGGGAGGTATATTTTATACGCGTATACTCACATATTCTTTAACATTCTTTATTTTTCTCCCATAGAAACTTTGGCGATATTGGCCTTTAGTGGGAGATTGTTACTGTTAGTGTCCATGTGAAAGGCCAAATGGCCATTGGACACTTTTGTGTATGTTCCTTAATAATCCAGAGTGCTAGAGAATGGTGTTAAATGAATGAAGAATTTTCCCAAGATGGACCCTATCCAGCTTCTATGAAAAGAAGTTAATTTTCAGCAAAAGAAGCACAATTATGCTGGATTGAGGTAAAAATATGTAACTTACAAACATTCAATGAGGATGAAGGTAAACTGGATGATTGCAAGAAAACAAGTACATATGATCAAATGGGTCAACTTGAAGGTCACTTTGGGTGCCTCCCTATGGTTGGGCCAATTGGGCATCACCTCCCCAAGTAGCCAGAAAGGAAAAAAATTCGGACTTATTTTTAGATGAGCCCCCTAAAAGTGGGGGACTACTTTTGGATGTGCCTCATGAGATTAGGCACTTAATTTTGGAGGAATCACCAGAAGTGCATATAGTTGTGGTTGGACCACCAAAAAGTGGGCACCTACCTTATACTAGGCAAGTTGGCAAGTCAATGTCATTTGTGCAAACTGCCCAAGTTGGGCCAATTTCTTTAGTGGAATAAACTACTTCTATGAAGCAAGTAGGATAGATAATTTTTTTGCCCACATCTCTTGGGAGGCAGGCACCTCCATTTTGGAGACTTTGTAAAAGTGGAAAAATTTCCTCAAAGTCACATTGCATTGTTATGCCAAGAAAAACCAAGTATTCTTGCCAAATGGAAAAATTTTATGGATGTAGGACCAAAAGGTGCATAACCTAGCGGACATCTTTGGAGGCTAATTTTGACTTCAAGACTAGAGATGACCTTCCATTTCTAGATATTCTAGATGTATGGACTAAGGAACATATCATGGATCATAAGCTAAATGCCAACCCAGCACATCAGAAGAAGAATTGTTGATAATTGTTGCTAAATACCAAAATGATAATTGTTGATCCAGCCCTAAGAAGAAAAAACAAGTTGGGATTAGAACATCCACAATCACCATCCCACATCAGAAGGACAATCATCAGAGTCAAAATAAGAATACAGTTCATTATGAGAATCATGCCCTTGATTCTGTACCTCGATATACTACAAACCCTTTCCAGTTTCATCATGGATATCCATCATCATCTTGTTCCAGTACCACATATCAAGAACTCTACAAAGACCAAGAGTTATGAAGATTCAAGTCCTAGAAGATCTCAGAGTCACATAACCGCTCCTTGGGGAACTCCTCGCTTGACGGGGAGGTGATGTCATGGACAAAGGAAACCATCTCGAACCTCAAATTCCATGTGAATCCTATATCTAATGATTGGTTCAGAATTGGGAGAAACTAATGCTCCCATTGCGTTCGAACATGTCAAGACCCCAAGATTGTCTATTTGCTGAATTCTGACATTCGGAGGTCTTGTTTCTAGTTGATGACATCATCAATGACATCGTCAACTCGTAACTACCCTTGAAAAAACTATATAAGGAGGGGTTGGCCACATTCATTCTCAGTATTTCCAATACTAGTATTGGGAGTTCAAGGAGTCGTGACCACCAAGTTAGTACTCTCCATTCCAGTTCTAGTTCTTGTCTTGTTCCTTGTTCTAGTCTTGTCTAGTCTAGTTCTTAGACATCTAGTCTTGTCCTTTTGTAATCTCGTAGTATGCGATCCTTTCTAGTTATTTCTTGTATCTAGTTCATATCTCTGAAGGGAACTCTTGTAATTGAGATATCTTCTTCCATACCTACGGTCCGAGGTTGTGGGATCCCCATATCATCTGTAGTCTAGTTTTACATACCTATCGGTCCTAGGTTGTGGGACATTTTGTATCGGTTACATATTCTTGTATTGTCCTCCCTAAGTGGGTGTTCTTGTAATCAAAAATATAATTTTGAAATCTTGTCTATTGTAGTCAGAGAGCACAATCTAGTGCTCCCATGACAGTTATCAAGTATCGTATTGTCAAGCTCCAAGTATTTCCAGCCTCAAGTATCCTATTGTGAAGTCGAATATCATGTATCATAATAATTTTTGGTATCATATCATAGGAAATTGATTATCATGTATCAGGTATTTTAGATATTGTGTATCCTCCAACACAAGTATCGTGTATCATGCTTATAACAAGTAACGTGTATTGTAGCATAAGGAAAAAGTGAGCAGAGGGCTCTAAAGGAGGAAACTAAAATTTGTCATACTTAATTTGACCAAGGATATTCAATAGAGTTGGTAGATTACGCAAGAGGACCCAAGAACCAAGTGGCGAATGAACCTAAGATCTAGAAAAGTGCTAGGGAGTTGATGCAGTGGAATATCATCAGTAAAAGAGTACCCATTTTTTCTATTCTCAGACTTCTAGTAACTCAAGAGGATAACCCATGATGGCTTTAGAAGATATGCATAGATCAATGCCATTGGCCAGGCTCATGTCAGTGATAGAAGGGGAGTATAGGACGTCCTTGCAACACATTTCCACTAATGTGCATGGGTTGCCTATCTACCTTGATGGCCTCAATAGGTCAGTAGCTAGAATGAAAAATTCAAAAGACATGGAGATTGTCCTAACAATAATTGTACAGAGGAGTATTTTTCATGGACCAAGTAGGACACATAAATGCAATGACTAAAGACCCATAAAAATAAATGGAGAGAAGAATTTGACGAACCAAATAACCCTGCTAGACTCGATAACAGAAATACTATAACCACTCTTAGGGGAAAATCGATAATCACGAGTGTATGGAGAGGATATCCAATTCCCCAAGATGATGATCTAATTGATGTGTATATGGTAAGTGGTTTAGATAAATTGCAAGTAGAGACTAATGAATGTATAGATTCACATATGATTACAACCACTTTGGCAATGAATATTTGCACAATGGGAGTAGAATAGAGCTATGGAGTAAGCTCTTCAATCTCTACAAAATGACATGAAGTCCTCATGTACAAGGCTTGCTAATCGCCCATTCCTTCTTGCTCTTTTTATAGCTACTCGGAGGGAGTTTTGAATTCAAATTCGAATGGCTTCAACTAAAAGTGATCCCCAAAGTTAGGAAATTGTTGGGGGATTCTTGGACAAGAAGGGATTTGAGTGTTTGTAGGAGAAAAGGGAAAGACAAGAAGAAAGAAACACACTAGAAGCCCCTCTCAATTGATTATAAGAAAACAAATACAATGGTGATGCACAGTACAATCCAACAATACAACCCAATGCTTCTGTGAAAAATCCCATGGAGTGCTCAATCACAAAATACCAAATACCCAAGGTTCTTGTTGTTGCCGGCCTTCTCTGCACAAGACCTCCACCTTCTCCAAGCCTGCACTTGTGCACACCTTGCACCAAGCTTCCAATAAGGGGGAGGGTTGGACACCTTCTATGGGCATGCGCACAGCTTCAATGAGACCTTGGAATCCTTGGGGTGAATAGCTTAGCACTTCTGTGCACACATCCTTGGTCACTCTTCATGCACACCTTGCACTTCACTTCTTTGTGTCACACATTGTGTGTCTCTTGCACTTCTCTCTTGCGTAGCTTAGACTATGCTCACTATTGCTTCGTCTTGCTTACTCTTGCTTAGTCCAAGAATAGTTCCTTCCTTGATTTGAGTGTGGATTCACATATGCTCCTAATTGCAAGAGTATCTTGGTGCTCACTTTGATGTCCCAAGATCGTCTCTAGAAGTGGGCAGCCAATGAATCCCTGTTTTTTCCTGTAGTGACTTTAGACTAAAACAAAAATTTTAATTGGGGGGCCATACTTTCACTTATGCGTACGCTGCCGCTTCACATACCTTCACATTTTTTCTTTTAATTCTTCACTTGTGCACCTAAGAGAGCGTTCACCTGAACCTTCCAAAACACTTTAAAAACACTTTGAACCTTAGGGAAATTAAAGAAATACCTCTGCAACCTGCAACCAACTTTCTCTAATTTACCCTTTGTGGAGAATTGATTGTGCACTACCTGTGCACTTTGACACCTAAACTTTGAACACTTTGACTTCACCTATGTTGACCTTTGACCTTGAATATGTTGACTTTAATGGATTTGACTTTGACCTTTTGACTTTGACTATAGTTGACTTTGATTGTGGTTGACTTTGACCAATATGACTTTTATGGGCTCAACAGTTGCCCACCACCTAATGTGCTCTCCATCCCGGAGAGCTACAACCAAAACTCTGAGCAAAAAGGACACCATGATACTTGTGTTGCGAAATCTTCAAAAGGACACCAGAGTAGCTACCAAGTCCACCAAAAGCAAGAGAAACAAGCACCAGAGAAGAACCCACAATTGGGTTGCATGTAAAAGCAAAGGAGGTTAAAGGGAGGGTAGAAAGAAGGGGGAAGGGAGGGCTGATGGACTGAGATGGATAGGGTAGGGAGGGGTAAGGATGTGGCTGGGCAGAAGGAAAAGGGGAGGGTGAGGGAGTAGGATTATGGGGTCTAGAGAGGGTCAAAATGATCAAACAGTAGAGCTATAGAGGGTGCATATGGGAAAATGTGCAACACATGGTGAAATGAGGTGAGAATAGACAATGTGGACCATGTGTTTAAATAAAAACATGTGATAAATGTGCTCAAAACATGTGAGTTTTGACCCAAAGTTAGAGAAAATGTGGGATTTTGGAAAAATTAAGTCAAAAAATGAATCGAGAGGTGCCAAAACACATGAAAACGACACCAGTTTTGAAAAAAACGACCATCCAAGGCACAATCTAGAGCCAAAAGTTTTGAACCCATGAAAAAGAGAAAAATATATTTTCTAATGATGATAATAGTAATATATATATATATATATATATATATATATATATATATATATATATATATATATATATGTCCTTCCCTTTTTCTTCTTTTTTTTATTTTTTATTTTTTGTTTCCGAACGCGCATGATGGGCAAAACTGAAAAAATTAAAAATAAAATACAAATTAAAAATAAAACTAAAATAAATAAACAAAAATAAAAAAAAACAAATAAAAAAATATTAAAAAAATGGGGGGGGAGGGGGCGGGGAGAGAGAGAGAGAGAGACAGACACAGACAGTTTTTTTTTGAAATTTTTTCTTCCCCTAATTTTTTTGGGAAAAAAAGCAAATCCATGGGGCCCTTTTTTTTTTGTTTGTTGAAAATATCCAAAAAATTGGAGAAAATACCAAAAAAAATCCCAAAAAAAATCCCAAAAAAATCCAAAAAAAATCCAAAAAATGCTCAAAAAATTCTCAAAATATTTCCTACAGGTCTAGGCCAATTTCCTCACTCAAAACCACAGAGAGCTTCCTTTATTCCCCCAATTTGGCAAGAAAATGACATTGGAAAAGGATGAAAATGCTAGAAGAATTCTAAAAATGCTTGAAAAATTCCCAAAAATTTCCAAAAATTGTACTTATGCCAAGGACTATGAAAGAGTTGCTTAATTTGCTAAAACTCAAGGAACAAGCATGAAAAAGGATAAAAACTACTAAAACTTGAGCAAAAATGACATGAGAATGCTATGTACAACGTGGACAAATTTTGCAGGTTCTAGGTGATCCATAAATCTTCACTTTTGTTGATGATAGGCCATGTGCCTTGATATGTTGACTCGGAGAAACTCCTCCATAATCTTCAAATTTACTGCACTTCATTTGTTTTTTCTTTAATTTGGATGTACTGACTATTTGATAGGGCCACCCTAAATCGTTCAGTAAAATATTATCTCCTCCATACTGCATCTTTTGTATCTTTGTTTCAGCTACATTATGACTTAATCTGCAAAATTCCATTTTTTCAATTCCAGCTTCTTCATTAAATGGACCCTTCTCTTTCCAAAGACTTGCAGGTATTCCTTCCACATCCTTGTAAAGCCCTGCACTTATTATCATAAAAATTGAGATAACAGATGATATCCATACCCGTATCCATAACAAAAACCTCTTGATATAGGATTTGAAGTAGCTTCGTCACTGCTGCACTTAAGGACAGTGCTTTTCTTCTCTCTTCTATGGCTTTTGACTAAGGTTGTGTCCTCTTTTTCTTCATATGCTTCCTCTCCACTTGACTTTGGAAAAATTCTATACCAGGAATATGAGTCTTCTACATGGAGCCAAGCCAACATGTTTTCATCTTCATATAAATTGGCTCCTTCAAATAGATCTACTTCTGGGTTGTCCAACAATTCTTCTTCTATACAAATACCGATTGTCTGCATCATGTTGGTATGTCTTTGATTGTCTGGTCCTTCTTCTAAAATTATCTGTTGCAACTCTTTTCCCTCTTGCTTTACCCACATTGTGTCCTTGCCCCAGTCATGCAGCACATTGGCATGCCTTAACCAAGGTCTCCCAATTAACAGGGGGAAACTTCCTTCTACCTGTGGCAGCCTTAAAACAACGAAGTCCAAGTTAAAGATGGTACCTTGTATCTTGACTGGGACTCTAGGGACCACTCCCATAGGCTTAACTATGCTTTGGTCTGCCAGTGTTACAATGAAATTGGCAGGCGTAGAAGGGTATAGTCCAATCTTTTTCATGGTATATTCAGGCATCAAGTTAATGTCAGAACCAACATCCACAATAACTCCTTGAAACTCATGACCTTTAATAGAGACTGTTCTCTGAGGGCTCTTGTAATATGTGAGGGGTGCTTCCCTCACACCTTTATCTTTATGCATAATAGTAGCCTTTGCCACTAAACTTGTTGTGGACATTTAATCAATTATCTACAAGAGTTCTGACCTGAACTTCCCATCCATCTTTATTAAATCAAAAATACTGACTTCCTTTTTCATGGACTTGAGTATTCTGGAAGCTTCTGATTCCTTAAGAGCATGGGCTCCATTTGACTTATCAAACTCCTCATGAGCCTTGTTGAATGCATGTCCAATGTCATCACTGGTACCTATGAGATTTTCTTTTTGCCTTGTATCTGCTATGTGTTGGCTTGGTCTTCAGATGTCGCTTTGTGTTTGTTGAATCCATTAATCCTTGGTTCTTGACCTATTTCCCCTTGAGCCTTCCCCAGCTTGCTTCTTGTCTGCACTATAAAAGATTCAATTTCTTTTAACTGCACCACCCTAGTAGATGGTGATGGCACCCTGGCTTGATCTACCATTTCTTCTTTGCACACAGAAATCATTTGAATGTGGGGCCCAGATGAAGATGCTTGATTCTTAGGACAACAATTAGTATAACGGTCTCTAGCATCTGAGCAGTTCTTGCAAGGAGGGGCATTTTCTGGTAGAGTGCACCTACTTTGATAAAGCCCACATTCTCCACATCTGAAACAAATAATTGGCCTCCTTGGCCCATTTCCAAAGTTATCCCTATGTCTAGGGTTTTAATTGTTACCTTGATTAGGTGCATCCGCCATCACATTTGATGGTTGTAGGGGTCCTTCTTGTGTCCAATATGTTGTTGCAGGCATTCCTCTTGATTGGCATTCCTGGGCCTCATGACCTGCTTTCCTGCATAGTTGGCAAGTCACACTTAACAGAGGACATTCACTTACTATATGACCTTGCTTCCTACACATGGTACACCAAAGTCCACTCTTGATGCCACCCCCTTTGAGTTCCTGCAACTCCTGTTGCAACTGAGCCAATTCCTCTACTTGGGCTCCCTCCTCCTTTTGGAGCTTCAATGCCTCAATCTCTCTCCTCAATTAAGTAACAACATTCTCCTCCTCCTTGTGGGGCTTATTCCTTTTTAAGCGCTCCAGCTCTTTCCTTAGCTGGATTACTGGATCCTCCATTTCTGTAGAATAGGGTAGTTGAGAAGAAATGGCTCCATACTATTGCCTTATCTGCTCCAGCCGTGTAGCTGTGTTGATGAAGTCCTCTATGCAGGTTGTGGGCAACACTAATTCCTTGATTTTACATTGGGTGGTCACTGCAAGTGGCTTAGCTAACCATTTCTTAACAAAAAAATCATGTGGTGGATCTGGCAATTTAGCCATTAGTGCCTTGGCCCTAGTCAAAAACTCTGGGAACTTTTCATTTGGACACAATCTCAAATTTTCTAGTTCCTCTATGATGATCTCTGTAGTATTTCCATGCTGGAATTGAGTCTTGAATGCATCTTTCATTAAGTCCCAAGTTGTAAAATGGTTCTCAGCAAATTGGCTGAACCATTTATCTGGTAACCCTTCTAATGCGGTAGAGAAGAGTATGAAAAAGGCATCCTCTCTTCCCATTAAGCCTCTATTTTTGCATAGTGCTAAAAACCTTCTAATATGCTCATCAGGATCTTCCTGAGCCAAGCCTTTGAAAAAAGGAAATTTTATATTTAATCTTGATAGTAGGGTTTCCAAGTCTACCTGTCCTGCCATGCTCTTTACTGATGAAGTTGATGAAAGTGGAGTGGAGGATCTTCTAATAGCCTTCCTTCTTGTTTGCTTGCAGGTGACCCTCAATGTTTGGGACCGGGTTGCGGTCATGGGTTGTTCATAGTCCTCTTAGTATGAGATAATGGATAACAATATTTACCTCTTAGCTCAATGAAGTAGCACTGTAGTACTATCGGCACTTGGCCTCTTCCACACTTTGCACTTGGATTCTCCTATGCTCAAATCTCCTTGGAGTCCCAACGGGCGTGCCAAATTTTGTTGGGGGATTCTTGGACAAGAAGGGATTTGAGTGTTTGTAGGAGAAAAGGGAAAGACAAGAAGAAAGATACACACTACAAGCCTCTGTTGGTTGATAGGAAGACAAATACAATGGTGACGCACAATACAATCCAACAATACAACCCAATGCTTCTGTGCAAAATCCCACAGAGTGCCCAATCACAAAACACCAAATACCAAGGGTCTTGTTGTTGTCTACCTTCTTTGCCCCAGACCTCCAGCTTCTCCAAGCCTGCACTTGTGCACACCTTGCACCAAGCTTCTAATAAGGGGGAGCATTGGACACCTTCTGTGGGCACGTGCACAGCTTCAATGAGACCTGGGATCCTTGGGGTGAATAGCTTAGCACTTCTCTACACACTTCCTTGGTCACTCTTCATGCACACCTTGCACTTCACTTCTGTGCGTTGTCGAGATGAAATCCCATAGGGAAGTGTGCTTGATTTTTTTCAAAGTTTATTAATTTTATGAGTTTTGTGTGGTGTTTTCGCTAAGAAAGTGGTAAGAATTGTACGTGTTTTAGCTGATTTGATTGACTGTGAGATGGGAAACCATGTAAGAGATGTATGTTGGATTTGTGCATGTAAATGACTGACTTTAGATCCTTGAGAAACCTAGGTTTGACCCTTAAAATTGACTTTTATCATAAGTCAAAACCTTTGAATTAATTAATCTGTATATATACAATGTGAAACCAAAAACCATAGTCCAACAAAAATAAAGGGCGAAAACGAAAAGGAACCAAAAATAGAAAAAGAAGAATTGGAAAAATAAAAAGAGAAAAATGAGAAATAGAAATAAGATACGAGATTTTCCCAAAATAGGTGTCCAGACATCATTTGTTTCTCCCCCGTCAAACTTCTTGGTGGATCTCTCCTCCAGGGATGCTCCTTGTTCTTACTTGTTCATTCCTTTATTAATTCTTTGTTCATACTTCTATGATGCCCTAGATGGTGGTGGACTTTTAGTCATGGATGAGTTTTGTGGCTATCAGGAGAATGCATCCCCTCTATTGGATTGAGTGTTTGAGTTTCAATTATCTTAAGCCATTAGACTTCCTTCACCATGATGAAAGAATTAAATTCAGAAAACAACTCCATGGTAGGATAGCATGTTGTTAGCTCCCGTATCTGCTCCTTGTTCCATTACCTGACATTCGACAGTAGTATTAGAAGGAGTTTTATTGTGATAATGGCAAGGAGAAGGCATGTGATGCATGCGACATAGAGTGATTCATGGCAATAGAGATGCCTAGAGAGAGTCGAAGATTACCACTGTTGATGGGCGATGGATGCGCATACTGTTGGCGATTAACTTTCGCTCCTATACCAACTATTGAGGATCTCAAGACTCTGAGATCACTTCTTGATTGCCATCATGGCAAAGGCTTGAACCTTCTCAAGTCTGCGGAAATCACCGCACCACCGAATAGAGAGCTAAGCTAGAGTGATATTAGAACGCCTCTATAATCAGCAGTAGCTCAGCACAATTACTGTCATTCAAACATATAAGAGTGCGTTTGAATCTACTAAAAATTCCACTGGAACTTCACTGGACTGTCACCAGACTGTCACCGTAATACCAAAATCAACTCCTATTCTGTTTGTAATTACTTCAAGTGAGTATACAAGAAGTAAGGAAGTAATGTGTGAACTTCCTTCACTGAGTGAACACTTTTTGAAGTTTAAGAAAAAAACTTCTCCGGTTCAGAATGTCTCTTTTCGGTTAAATTTGTACTGTGTGTACATATCCATTTCACCGAAATCCTTGACGAACTGATAGTAGAGATGTCTAGCTATAAGATAAGCTAACTCTCATACAAAACTTTAATTTCTTCTGTGAGATATACTTCGTTGCTTTATCGGAAAACACGTGTTGTGAGAAAACTGTAACTGACCGAAAATACGTTTACTGAGATAACTGTAATTGACCGAGACATTCGTTGACTGAGATGACTGTAATTGACCGAAAATATGTTTACTGAGAGAGTATCGGGAGACACGTTTTACTGAACGAACTGTAACTGTTAACGAACTTAACTGTTAACGAACTTTCTACCGTAACACGAAAATACTCAGAGTTCTTCACATACGAAGAGTGCTCGAGAACTTCCACATGAACATGTGTTTTCTATTAGAGAAGATGTGTACAAACTAAGCTTGGCCTCTTCTTGCTCAAGCTATAGAAACTCTCCTACACTTAGTAGTTTCTGTTTACCATCTCTCTCAGATGAATACCTGATGTTTCAGGTTTCTGTTATTCATCTGTTCATACGCGATCTCTGGCGTCTTTTGAACACTTCTCTTCTGGTTGTATATACGCGATATCTAGCGTCTTCTATATCACTCTCTCTCACTCCACTGAGTCTCAACTCTATATGTGCTCTATCTAAACTACACGCATCTTCTCACGCTCGTTCTAGCTCGCACTTCCCCCTCTTTATTCTTATGCACGTTCTCTCTTTATATACAGTTTGATTTGGTGTAACGAACTCTATCAATCTCTGATTCTACAAGATTTTGCGTTGTACATAACGGCCGTGAATTTGTCCCTTCATTAAAGCTTTTGATTTTCTGAATATTTGATTCTGCTTCTCTTTATCTTCCCTCTGTCTGTACGTCAAATTCGTGAGTGATTCTTCAACAGCTCCCCCTCAATCACTAATTTGACTCTTCCTGTCTTCATATATTTTTCTTTCTTTTATACCTGCCATTTCTTTGAATCTGCTTGTCTTTGTTCCATCCAAGCTCTTTGTCAAAATATCTGCAATCTCATCTTTTGTCAGAGTGTATAATATTTCTATCTCCTTCTCCATTACCTTTTCCCTTAGGAAATGATACTGAATTTCTATGTGCTTTGTTCTTGCATGAAATACTCGATTTGCTGCAAGATATAGCGAGCTCATATTATCTCCATGTATGATAGGTATACCTTGATCAATACCCATGCTTTTGAACAAGGTCTGCATCCATATCACTTCTTTAGCTGCTTCTACAAGTCCTTTTTATTCTGCTTCTGTCGACTATAAAGCCACTATGTGTTGTTTCTTCGAACACTAGCTCACTAGCTTATCTCCTAGATATATCATATACCCATGTGTTGATCTTCTGTCATCTTGACTTCCTGCCCAGTCTGAGTCACTAAATGCTCTCAGCTTTATATCTGACGTAAAAGGATAATATAATCCTTCTTTTATAGTTCTTTTTAAATATATAAGAACTCTTTGTCCTGCAACCCAATGTTGATCTTTCGGACAATGCATGAAGTGTGAGAGAACTCCCACTGCATAGCTAAGATCCGGTCGTGTTAGTGTAGCGTAGATTAAGCTTCCCACTAAGGACTGATACTTTCTCATATCTTTAAACTCTGCACCACTATATTTGCTGAGTTTATGATTTACTTCAAGCGGTATTGAAGCTTCTCTGCAATTCTCAATATTAAACTTCTTCAGTAGGTTTAGGAGATACCTTTCTTGCGTAACATATACACCATGATCTGTGTATGTGATTTCCATTCCTAGAAAGTATGACAACTTTCCTAGGTCAGTGATCTGAAACTCTTTTTCGAGTAATCTCTTTACTTCTTTAATTCCTTCATCTGAAGTACCTGTGATTATAATGTCATCTACATAAATGCAAATGTAGATCATACCTTCTTCTGTTCTCTTGATGAGTAGACTTGCATCTGCTTTCGAAATTTGGTATCCAAGTTCATTGAGATATTTCACAAGCCTGTAGTTCCAAGCTCTTGGAGCTTGCTTCAGTTCGTAAAGTGCTTTTCTCAATCTGCAAACGAATTTTGGGTATCTGGAACTTACAAACCCTTCAAGCTGTTCCATATAGACTTCATCTGATATATATCCATTCAAAAATGCATTCTTTATATCTAGCTGACTTAGCTTCCATCCTTTTGATGCTGCTATAGCAATCACTGTTCTTATGGTTGACATCTTTGCCACCGGACTAAATGTCTCGTCATAATCTATGCCATGCATCTGAGCATAGCCCTTGGTAACCAGTCTAGCTTTGTATCTGGCTATCCTTCCATCTGCAAGTTTCTTAACTTTAAAAACCCATTTATTTTCGATTACTTTCTTACCATTTGGTTTCGGAACAAGTTCCCATGTCTTGTTCTCCTCCAGTGCGCTGAACTCTTCTTCCAGTGCTTCTTCCCATTGCTTCTTGCCTTTAGCTTCATCATAGTTCTGAGGTTCTTCATCATCTTTGACCATATATGCATAATTTTTCTGAGTTATGTATGAAGTATCATAGGAATACCTTTCTGGTTGTCTTCTATTCCTGTTTGGCCTTCTTGGTTCAAACTCTTCATGTGTATCTGAATACACATCTTCATCAAATCCCTGTTCATCTTCATTTTTCATACCTGATCCAATCCTGGACGTACTTGCCTGCATATAGTCTTCATCTCTGTTCACCTGCACAATTGATTTCCCTTTCTCTTTTCTTCTTACTTCTTCTTCATATTCTTCCGTTGTATGATTCTGATCTGTATAACAGCTTTTCTATTCATCAAATGTAACATCTCTGTAAACAGTAAACTATTTTATTAGAGGACTCCATAACCTGTAACCCATCTGCTTTTCATCATATCCGACAAACACATATTTCTCTGCTTTTGGTTCAAGCTTATGTCTGATTTGTGATGGTACGTAAGCATAAGCTACTGATCAAAACACTTTGCAATGATCAAGTGTTGGCTTCTTTCCCCACCAAGCTTCATACCAGGTCATTCCATCTAAAGCTGTACACGGTAATCTGTTTACCAAGTATGTAGTTGTATTTACGGCTTCAGCCCAGAGATAGTTTGGAAAATCCTTTTCCTTTAGCATGGCTCGTGCAAACTCAACTACAGTTCGATTCCTTCTTTCTGCTACACCATTCTGTTGTGGTGTATACCTGCAGGTTATTTCTCTCTTGATACCTGCATTCCAAAGATAATCATTGAATTCTCGGGAGAAGTATTCTCCCCCTCCATCAGACCTCAGTCTCTTCAGCTTTTGACCTGTGAGTCTTTCAGCATATGCATGAAAATGCCTGAAAGCTCCAAACACTTTTGATTTCTCTTTCAAAACATAAAGAGTTATCCATCTTGTAGCATCATCAATGAATAAAACATAATACCTCGATCCGCTGATTGATCCTTCTTTCGTAGGACCCCATACATTTGTATGTATGAGTTCAAGAACTCCGTCATGTTTGAATCCTTTCTTCTGGAAAGGTAATCTGTGGGTTGTTCCCATCTGACATGCTTCACACTTATGAATCATATGTTGGTTCTGTACATTCGGTAATCCTAGTACTGACTAATTCGCAATCATAGCTTTTATTCCTCTTTCATTAAAATGACCTAATCTCTTATGCCAGAGATCAAGTTCTGTAATCACCTTTTCACCATGTGTGAGCAACGCTTGGCAATTGTTCCCGTGTACCCTTAAAGTAAAGAGTCTGCCTTCTTTCTTATCAGAGACGATCTGATTATACCCATTCTCAGGATCTTCTACAAATACTCCATTTGTAAATCTGACCTGAAAACCTTTCTCAACTATCTGTCCCACGCTAATCAAATTTTTCGGTATTGTCAGAATATACAAAACATTGGTTAGCAAATCTGCTCCACCCTTACATTTCACTGTTCCAATTGAATGTACACTATGTCTCGTATTGTCACCTGTTTGAACAGTATGACTAGAGCTATCTTTCTCCAATTCTGACATTAGTTCTATATTTCCTGACAAATGATTAGAACATCCAAAGTCAATGTAAAATACCTTTAGGTCTTCCTTATCTGATGTGCTGATTGAGTTCATCATCAATGATGTATGACTTTCATTCTGAGTGTCATTTGCGTAGTTGTTGTAGGTGGTGTTGTAGGATTGATTATGTCCCCAACTTCTTGCTCCACCTCTACCATAGACTCCTCTTTGATTCTGTCTTCCTCTTTGAAAGTTATTCTGATATCTTCCGCTTCTGCCTCTGCTATTACTGTTCTAATTTTGATTTGATCCTTGTTGATTGTGCCAACAATCATGAGCCAGGTGATTACTGAGTCCACAAATCCAGCAAGCCTTTTTGTTGTTATTCTGGCTACTTCTTCCTCTTCCAAAACCTCTTGCTCTTCCTCTACCGGTGCTTTTACCTCTTGCATAATAAGCCTGAGAACTCGATTCTTCTTCGTCTTTTGACTTACCTTTATCTTTCTTCTTGTTCTTCATGTACATTGCAGAACTTTGTCCTTTATCTGCATCTCCTTTCAGGTCTTGCTCATATGTGAGCATCAAACCAAGCAACTGATTTAAATCTGGTACAAAATGATTTAGAGATAGTTCAATCAAGAGTACGAAAGGTTTCCACCTTTCATCTCCTCTCAAACCTGTTAGCAGTTGCGCTATCAATCTGTGATCTTCGACATCTTCATTTATGGATCCAAGACTATCTGTTAGATCCTTCATCTTAGTGACATAGTCACTAATACTTTGATTCAACTTCTTTTTGAACGTTGTAAACTCAGACCATAAGCTAGCCTTCCTAGCTTTCGTAGTATTTTGGAAGTGATCTTCCAACGCACTCCATATGTCCTCCGCTTTCTCCAGACCTCTAATGTGCGGTAGTAGATGGTCTGAAACGGTATTGTAAATGTAAGCTCTTGCCGTTGCATCTTTCTTCTGCCACAGCTTCAAGGCTTCTAATTTTTCTTTTTCCGGTTGAGTATCATCTTCAAAAGTCGGCTTCTTTTCTTCTCCGGTCACATACATCATTAAGTCCTTACTCATAAGTAGGGCTTCCATGCACATCACCCATGCAGGATAATTATCTCTGTCCAATTTATCAATTTGGACATTATCTGCCATGATCTTCTTGTTTCTGTTACTTCTGGTGACCTTTTGAGAATCTTTCTGCTCTTCAGAATTATTCTCGTTCTGGTACCACTTCTTGTTGTGGTTAACCAGCTCTGATACCACTTGTTGGCTATTAACTTTTGCTCCTATACCAACTGTTGAGGATCTCACGACTTTGAGATCACTTCTTGATGGCCGTCGTGGAAAAGGCTTGAACCTTGTCAAGTCTGTAGAAATCGCCACGCCACCGAATAGAGAGCTAAGCTAGAGTGATATTAGAACACCTCTATAATCAGCAGTAGCTCAGCACAATTACTGTCATTCAAACATATAAGACTGCATTTGAATCTACTGAAAATTCCACTGGAACTTCACCAGACTGTCACCAGACTGTCACCGTAATTATATCGGAATCTTACCGAAATCAACTCCTATTCTGTTTGTAATTTCTTCAAGTGAGTTACACAAGTAAGGAAGTAATGCGTGAACTTCCTTCACTGAGTGAACACTTTTTGAAGTTTAAGAAAAAACTTCTCTGGTTTAGAATGTCTCTTTTCGGTTAGACTTTGTACTGTGTGTACATATCCATTTCACCGAAATCCTTGACGAACTGATAGTAGAGATGTCTAGCTATAAGATAAGCTAACTCTCATACAAAACTTTAATTTCTTCTGTGAGATATACTTCGTTGCTTTACCGAAAAACACGTTTTCTGAGAAAACTGTAATTGACCGAAAATACGTTTACTGAGATAACTGTAATTGACCGAGACATTCGTTGACTGAGATGATTGTAATTGACCGAAAATATGTTTACTGAGAGAGTACTGGGAGACACGTTTTACTGAACGAACTGTAACTGTTAACGAACTTAACTGCTAACGAACTTTCTATCATAACACGAAGATACTCAGAGTTCTTCACATACGAGCAGTGCGCGCGAACTTCCACATGAACATGTGTTTTCTATTAGAGAAGATGTGTACAAACTAAGCTTGGCCTCTTCTTGCTCAAGCTATAGAAACTCTCCTACACTAAGTGGTTTTTGTTTACCATCTCTCTCAGATGAATACATGATGTTTTAGGTTTCTGTTATTCATCTGTTCATACGCGATCTCTGGCGTCTTCCAAAAACTTCTCTTCTCTCTATACATACGCGATCTCTGGCGTCTTCTATATCACTCTCTCTCACTCCACTGAGTCTGAACTCTATATGTCCTCTATTTAAACTGTGTGCTCTTCTCACACTCGTTCTAGCTTGCACTTCCCCCTCTTTATTCTTATGCACATTCTCTCTTTATATACAGTTTGATTCGGTGTAACGAACTCTATCAATCTGTGATTCTGCAAGATTCTGCGCTGTACATAACGGCCGTGAATTTGTCTCTTCATTAAAGCTTTTGATTTTCTGAATATGTAATTCCGCTTCTCTTTATCTTCCTTCTGTCCATACGTCAAATTCGTGAGTGATTCTTCAACACATACTACAGAGGACTCCGGACACGATACGATAGAGAAAAACATGCTGCAAGTGTTCAGAAAGAGAGAGACGTAGGAGAAGGGGACTAGGGAATTTAGAGTGGCGGCGTTGTGGCAGTTGCACTCGTGGCAGAGAGAGGATAGAGAGAGGAGTCTTGTTGGTGTATCAAATGAGAGAAGATTATAGATAGGCCCACCGGCACGCAGAGATGGCTGAAGGCAGCACGCACGCAAATAGGGAGAGAGAGATGCACGCTGGATAGGGAGCGTGGCAGAGAGTGGACGGAGGCTACTGCAGAAGCGTGCACGCGTGGCTGTTGCTATGGCCATTGCCCTTGGACAGATTGATGTTGAGAAGTCGACAGGAGAGAGACGATGAAGTCCGCGTGAAGATAGAGAAAAAGAGAGAAGAGAGAGACGACGCATGCAGAGCTTGGCGGCTATGGATACGAGAGAGAGAGAGAGAGAGAGAGAGAGAGAGAGAGAGAGAGAGAGAGAGAGAGAGAGAGAGGGAAAGAAGGCGTAGGAATGGTCAACTGGTAGGCACACATGGCGGAGAGAAAGAGAGAGAGA
The DNA here is from genome assembly GCA_020310875.1 of Ceratopteris richardii. Taxonomy (NCBI): domain Eukaryota; kingdom Viridiplantae; phylum Streptophyta; class Polypodiopsida; order Polypodiales; family Pteridaceae; genus Ceratopteris; species Ceratopteris richardii. Next base: position 98,641,787 of record CM035419.1, on the reverse strand, counting down.
GAGAGAGAGAGAGAGAGAGAGAGAGAGAGAGAGAGAGAGAGAGAGAGAGAGCGAGGGAGAGAGAGAGAGAGAAAGAGAGAGAGAGAGAGAGAGAGAGAGAGAGAGAGAGAGAGAGAGAGAGAGAGAGAGAGAGAGAGAGAGAGAGAGGCTATTGACAGAGAGAAGAAGAAAGAAATAAATAGAAGAAAGAGATAAACAGTAGGAAAAAAGAAATAAACAGTAGAAAGAAAGATTAAGAAAATAGTAGAAAGAAATAAACACTAGAAAGAAAGAATAGGAAAAATAAAGACAGAAAGAAATAAAAAGAAAGGAAGAAGAGAAAGGAAAAGAAAGAACGCAAGAGAAAGAAGAGGGGAAGAAAAGAAGAAAGAAAGGGGTTTTGCGGGTGGATTTACTGTTATGAAAAGCTCTTGAGGGTGTAGTTTCATATGAATATGTCTATAGAACTAGAGAAATAAATGAGAATCCATGTAATGGGAAATTGCTTAAGTGTACATCATTATATATGAAAGAGTGTGTATCAAGTTACATATGAGCATGAGAATGTGTGTTTTGCATGTGATTGAATGTAGTTGCAAAACTCTAAGCATAAATATGAGCATTTCTATGAAAGCAAATACTTTGATCCATGTGTATGATTCTTTCGGGAAATGCAAACTTCTAAGGTTAAATAAAAATAGTTTTTAGATAATGTGAATTTATATCACAAGTTGTTGATGTTCTAATGATTTGTTTGCCTCCCCCATCAAACTTCTTGGTGGATCTCTCGTCCAGGTCCAGGTTGCGGTTGATTGTTGGACATATTATATGAGGTTACTGCCGATTATATGAAGTAAAGTTGAAGAGTTTGAAGATTGAAGTGAAGAATTATACCTCCTTGTGGATCTTCTTGGTGCATCTACTCTCCAGGCTCAAGCGGTTGATGATATTGGAGGATTATATGAAGTAAAGAATTGCTGATTGAAGACCGAAGTAAAGAGTACAAACCTCGTGGATCTTCTTGGTGCATCTACTCTCCAGGTTTGATTTTGCACAGATTCTAAAGTAAAGAGAAGAGAGGCTATTACTGAGGATACTTGAAGAAAAGAAAGGACCGAAGTAAAGTCAGAAGTAAAGCTTGGACAGCGAAGACCAAAGCCGAAGAACGTGGGTGCCTTTTCGCATTGTAGCGGGAGGCCTACCTTATATTCCACCGATCCGCACTCTAGCGGCAGCTTATTTGTATTCGCCCATCCGCACTGTAGCGGATTTCTATATCACCGACCCGCATTGTAGCAGGCATCATTGTATCATTCAGTTTTTATTGGACGACCTCAGCTACATTTACATTGTATCATTGACTTCAGTGTTTTAGTGTTGTACTTGGATTTTCTCGCTCCCGATCCCTACGGTCTTATGGGTATGCACGTTTGCTTGACTCTTTCGAGAGGGTAGGGTCCGTATTACGAGGATCGCCACATCAGACAGAGAGAGGGCGAGGCGCCAGCACACTGATGCCGCTTGCCCGACAACGGGAACGGCGCACACGAGAGGGGCCTGATCCAACCCCAACTTCTGTTCTTCCCGTTTGCTTCCCATCACCCGGCTCCTTCCCGACACCTAAACCCGACGTGAAGCGAGGCAGTTTCCCGGTGATCCTCGACGCATCACCCACTCCTTGAGAAGAGAACATAGAAACCTCGGCATCGGACAGAGACTCCAGGTATTAGCATTTCAAGTTCTTTGAATTATTTGCATTGCTCCACATACACATCTTGAACAGAAAGACTGTTTTGGTTGCCTGAGCTTGAGCATTCATGATTTGCATTAGCTTTGTCCATACGTCTGTGCAGAAGAAACTAAAATGAATCAAATGATTGAGGAACATTTTAGGAAATATGAAGAGCGAATTAAAGAAATAGAAATTAATACAAATTAATCAATAAAATCAAAATTTAGTATCCTGATGACCTTAATGCAAACAATAAATGCAATATCTGACACTATTCAGCTAATGGGCATAAGTATTAAAGACCGAAAAAATGAAATGGATTCTGAGATTCCTGAATTGAGAAATAAGGTTCACTTGTTGACAAACCAAGTTAATTACCTACAAGTATTGAAATGTGATAATGAGCATGAGGTAAAAGTCCAAGGCATATCTGCACACAAACATTCTTTAGGTCTTAGAAGACCCACGCCTAGAGTGATACCTAGGAAATCAAGTGGGGTTGAGAAGAGACCTATACATTGTTTTTGGTGCGATCAGTTTGGACATATGTTATGGGACTGCATAGCATATGAGAGTGCATGCAAACATATGTAAGTGAGCATGAAGGAAAAATTTGTAAATATCAAGAGGAGATACCTTTGCATTTGAATGTAGGAAAAGGTGGGATGAAAGAATATTTTGAAGAGAGTAAAACTAGATTGAAATCAATTCAAAAGATGTGGAAACCAAAAAGACTTGAGAATAGTAAATCTGATGAACAAAAGAGCCTGCTATGTATTGAGTGTCAAGAGAAATCTACTGAGGAAACCAAAGGTAGACAGATAAAGGTTGAAAAGAAAAATATTGAGCAGATATTAAGAGAGCAAATAGAAGTAGATCATAAAAGAGAATTTGATAGAGAAAATCAAGAAAAATTAAAGAAAGATCAAGATATATATGTTTCATTTGGTCCGAACCTTTTAACTAATGAGAATCTATTTGATCAAGAGAAAGTTGCGAAATTACAATCCCAATTAAACTTTGACAAACAAATTGAACATGAAAAGAGTAAAGAAGAAATTCAGGAAGATAGAAAATCTGATAAACGAGTGAACAAAGCAGAAAAACAATTCCTTGATGATATTATTATGCAAATTGAGGGGAATATAGAGGCAACAACAAAGTCTTCTAAATCTTTGAAAAAGAACAAGAGAAGTAAAACTCTAACTTTCCAAGATATATTTACAAATCTTGAATGATTATAGAAGAAGAATCATAATGAAAATATATGAGGATGATCAAGAGTAATTGATTGATGATGATGACTGATGATGATTGATGATAATGATGATTGATGAATGATTATGATTGATTGAAGATGATGATGGTTTATGATGACTTAATGATGATGATGATGATGATGATTATGATGGTGATGCTGCTCCAGGATGCTGATGCTGATGAAGAATGATACATCATGAAGATGAAAAGTTGGATTGATCAATGATGAAGATGGACTAAAATGATCAGGTGAAATGTTTCTTATTTGAGAACTGTTTTCTTTCTATTAGAGCATATGCATTGCATTTATGTGTATGGTAAAGATATGTATGAATTTATGAAAATCATGTAGAATGAAGATGGCAAATATCTATCATGAGTTTGCATGAAGCATGAGCCACTAGGAATGATATGAATGGAATCAATTAGCAGACTAGAGATTTTGAGAGTGAAAGCTTGGGGATGTGATGGCATGCTTAGACCGAGTGCATGTATATACTGATTGATTTGAACGCTTAGTGAGTGGGACTCTTTGGGTCCTACTATTTATTTCTTGTTAGATCTTACCTCCATATGGAGCATCATTTATGAAAAAAATTCATACTCATGTCAGCTTATATGTGTGTGCATGTTGTTATTGCACTGCGATGGGCTAGTAGGCGGGTGGAACCACCTTGGTCAGGTGATCAAGGCCACGAACTCTAACTTTCCAAGATATATTTGCAAATCTTGAATGATTATAGAAGAAGAATCATAATGAAAATATATGAGGATGATCAAGAGTAATTGATTGATGATGATGACTGATGATGATTGATGATAATGATGATTGATAAATGATTATGATTGATTGAAGATGATGATGGTTTATGATGACTTAATGATGATGATTATGATTATGATGGTGATGCTGCTGGAGGATGCTGATGATACTGATGTTGATGCTGATGAAGAATGATACATCATGAAGATGAAGAAAAGCTGGATTGATCAATGATGAAGATGGACTAAAATGATCAGGTGAAATGTTTCTGATTTGAGAACTGTTTTCTTTTTGATAGAGCATATGCATTGCATTTATGTGTATGGTAAAGATATGTATGAATTTATGAAAATCATGTAGAATGAAGATGGCAAATATCTATCATGAGTTTGCATGAAGCATGAGCGACTAGGAATGATATGAATGGAATCAGTTAGCAGACTAGAGATTTTGAGAGTGAAAGCTTGGGGATGTGATGGCATGCTTAGACCGAGTGCATGTATATACTGATTTATTTGAACGCTTAGTGAGTGGGACTCTTTGGGTCCTACTATTTATTTCTTGCTAGATTTTACCTCCATATGGAGCACTGTGATGGGCTATTAGGTGGGTGGAACCACCTTGGTCAGGTGATCAAGGCCACAAGCTGTAGCTAGTTTCGTCGTAGGCATGACCTATTTATTGTCATGTGCCTGCATGAGTCGGTAGGCGGGTGGAGCCACTCTGGCCGGGTGGTCAGAGCCATGAGCTGACGTCGATTGCATGTAGGGCTGACATTGTGTATGTCGTGTGCTATGTCGGGTTGGCAGATAGGTGGGGTAAACTTGGCCAGGCGAACAAGTCCATGAGTCGCACCCGATTCGACATAGGCCGATTTGTGAAAAATAAAAATAAAAAGAATAAATGTTGAGCTGAGATGAAGTGAAAAAGAAAAAAGAAAATGAAAAATGAAAAAGAAAATGGAAAATAAAAAGATCTAATGGAGAGTTTGACAGTAGGAGATAAATAGTGGGAATCGAGGTATATTCTACAAACTAAGTTAGTAGAAACATAAGTATATGCTAGTACTTAGAATGAGCAGTTGGATCTGAACCAGTTGAGCAAACAAAAGATCTAGAAAGCCAACAGTTTATTCATATGGTTACTTGTCAGATTGTAGAAGCAGAAACATAGTATGATGTTTGTAGAGCTTGAATCTGCATAATTTTCTAAAATTTATACTAATCTTTATAAAAATTGCATGTAGTGCATGAGACCATGCTTTGATTTTTGAAAAGAAAACATAAAAAGTAAAAACATTTTCAAAAGAACCCTGAAACATAGTATGATGTTTGTAGAGCTTGAATCTGCATAATTTTCTAAAATTTATACTAATCTTTATAAAAATTGCATGTAGTGCATGAGACCATGCTTTGATTTTTGAAAAGAAAACATAAAAAGTAAAAACATTTTCAAAAGAACCCTGATACGCCTGGTGAATTTTGCAGGTTCGCCGATCGGGATGATGTGCAGGTTTAGTGAGGGCGAATGTCGGGATGAAATCCCGCATGGAAGTGTGCCTTATTCTTTTCAAAGTTGATTGATTTTATGAGTTTTGTGTGGTGTTTTCGCTAAGAAAGTGGTAAGAATTGTATATGTTTTAGTTGATTTGATTGACTGTGAGATGGGAAACCATGTTAGAGATGTATGTTGGATCTGTGCATGTAAATGAATGACTTTAGATCCTTGAGAAACCTAGGTTTGACCCTTAAAATTGGCTTTTATCAAAAGTCAAAACCTTTGAGTTAATTAATCTGTATATATACAGTGTGAAACCAAAAACCATAGTCCAAGAAAAATAAAAAGGGAAAAAGAAAAAGAACCAAAAAAAGAAAAAGAAGAATTGGAAAAATAAAAAGAGAAAAACCAGAAATAGAAATAAGAGATGGGATTTTCCCAAAATAGCAGAAGTACATGCAAGTGTTGTGGAATTAGAATGTTGAGCAAGGAGGTTAGAAGATTCTAAAGAAGTCCTAGCGAGGGGGGAACCTATAAATAGGTGTCCAAACATCATTTATTTCTCCCCCGTCAAACTTCTTGGTGGATCTCTCCTCCAGGTATGCACCTTGTTCTTACTTGTTCATTCCTTTATTAATTCTTTGTTCATACTTCTATGATGCCCGAGATGGAGGTAGACTTTTAGTCATTGATGAGTTTTGTGGCTATGAGGAGAATGCATCCCCTCTATTGGATTGAGTGATTGAGCTGCAATTATCTTAAGCCATTAGAGTTCCTTCACCATGATGAAAGAGTTAGATTCAATAAACAACTCCATGGTAGGATAGCATGCTGTTAGCTCCCGTATCTGCTCCTTGTTCCATTACCTGACATTCGACAGTAGTATTAGAAGGAGTTTTATTGTAAGCATGGCAAGGAGAAGGGATGTGATGCATGCGACATAGAGCGATTCATGGCAATAGAGATGCCTAGAGAGAGTCGGAGATTACTGCTGTTGCTGATGGGCGATGGATGCGCATACTGCAGAGGACTCCAGACAGGATAGAGAAAAACACGCCACTAGTGTTCAGAAAGAGAGAGACATAGGAGAAGGCGACTGGGCAATTTCGAGTGACGGCGTTGTGGCAATTGCACTCGTGGCAGAGAGAGGATAGAGAGAGGAGTCTTGTTGGTGTATCAGATGAGAGATGATTATAGATAGGCCCACCGGCATGCATAGATGGCTGAAGGCAGTAGGCGCAAAAATAGGGAGAGCGAGATGCACGCTGGATGGGGAGCATGGTACAGAGTGGACGGAGGCTACTGTAGAAGCGTGCATGCGTGGCTATTGCTATGGCCATTGCCCTTGGACAAATTGATGTTGAGAAGTCGGCGGGAGAGAGACAATGAAGTCCACGTGAAGAGAGAGAAAAATAGAGAAGAGAGAGACCACGCATGCAGAGCTTGGCGGTTATGGATACGGGAGAGAGACAGAGAGAGAGAGAGAGAGAGAGGGAGAGAGAGAGAGAGAGAGAGAGAGAGAGATGGAAAGAAGGTGCAAGAATGGTCAACTGGCAGGCACGCATGGCGGAGAGAGAGAGAGAGAGAGAGAGAGAGAGAGAGAGAGAGAGAGAAAGAGAGAGAGAGAGAGAGAGAGAGAGAGATGATGCACGCATATCTTGGTGGTTATTGATGATGGAAGAAAACGAGAGAGAGAGAGAGAGAGAGAGAGAGAGAGAGAGAGAGAGAGAGAGAGAGAGAGAGAGAGAGAGAGAGAGAGATACGGATGGCTATTGACAGAGAGAAGAAGAAAGAAATAAATAGAAGAAAGAAATAAACAGTAGGAAGAAAGAAATAAATAGTAGAAAGAAAGAATAAGAAAACAGAAGAAAGAAATCAACAGTAGAAAGAAAGAGTAGGAAAAATAAAGACAGAAAGAAATAAAAAGAAAGGAAGAAGAGAAAGGAAAAGAAAGAAAGCAAGAGAAAGAAGACGGGAAGAAAAGAAGAAAGAAAGAAGTTTTGCGGGTGCATTTACTGTTATTAAAAGATCTTGAGGGTGCAGTTTCATATGAATATGTCTATAGAACTAGAGAAATAAATGAGAATCCATGTAATTAGGAAATTTCTTAAGTGTACATCATTATATATGAAAGAGTGTGTATCAAGTTACATATGAGCATGAAAATGTGTGTTTGCATGTGATCGAATGTAGTTGCAAAACTCTAAGCATAAACATGAGCATTTCTATGAAAGCAAATGCTTTGATCCATGTGTATGATTCTTTCGCGAAGTGCAAACTTCTAAGGTTAAATAAAAATAGTTTTTAGAGAATGTGAATTCATATCATACATTGTTGATGTTCTAATGATTTGTTTGCCTCCCCCTATCAAACTTCTTGGTGGATCTGTCCTCCAGGTCCAGTTGCGGTTGATTGTTGGACATATTATATGAGGTTACTGCGGATTGTATGAAGTAAAGTTGAAGAGTTCGAAGACTGCAGTGAAGAATTATACCTCCTCGTGGATCTTCTTGGTGCATCTACTCTCCAGGCTCAAGCGGTTGATGATATTAGAGGATTATATGAAGTAAAGAATTGCTGATTGAAGACCGAAGTAAAGAGTACAAACCTCGTGGATCTTCTTGGTGCATGTACTCTCCAGGTTTGATTTTGCGTGGATTCTGAAGTAAAGAGAAGAGAGGCTATTGCTGAGGATACTTGAAGGAAAGACAGGACCGAAGTAAAGTCAGAAGTAAAGCTTGGACCAGGAAGACCAAGCCGAAGAACATGGGCGCCTTTTCGCACTGTAGCGGGAGGCCTACCTTATATTTCGCCAATCCGCACTGTAGCGGCGGCTTATTTGTATTCTCCCATCCACACTGTAGCGGATTTCTGTATCACCGACCCGCACTGTAGCGGGCATCATTGTATCATTCAGTTTTTATTGGACGACCTCAGCTACATTTACATTGTATCATTGACTTCAGTGTTTTAGTGTTGTACTTGGATTTTCTCACTCCCGACGCCTATGGTCTTACGGGTATGCATGTTCGCTCGACTCTTCTGAGAGGGTAGGGTCCGTATTACTAGGATCACCACATCTAACAGAGAGAGGGAGAGGTGCCCAGCGTGCAGACGCCGCTCGCCGGACAGTGGGAACTGCGCACACTAGAGGGGCCTGATCCAACCCCAGCACCTGTTCTTCCCATTTGCCTAACCTCCTTCTTCCCGACAGCGTCGCACACTGTGTGTCTCTTGCACTTCTCTCTCTTGCCTAGTTTAGGCTATGCTCACTCTTGCTTCGTCTTGCTTACTCTTGCTTAGTCCAAGAATAGTCCTTGCCTTGATTTGAGTATCAATTCACGTACGCTCCTAGCAGCAAGAGTTCTTGGTGCTCACTTTGATGTCCCAAGATTGTCTCCACAAGTGGGCAGCCAACAAATCCCTGTTTTGTCCTGTAGTGACTTTATACTAAAACAAAAATTTTAATTGGGAGGCCATACTTTCACTTCTGCGTACGCTACCCCTTCACATATCTTCACATTTTTTCTTTTAATTCTTCACTTGTGCACCTAAGAGAGGGTTCACCTGAACCTTCCAAAGCACTTTAAAAACACTTTGAGCCTTAGGGAAATTAAAGATTTACCTCTGCAACCTGCAACCAACTTTCTCTAATTTACCCTTTGAGGATAATTAATTGTGCACTACGTGTGCACTTTGATACCTGAACTTTGAACACTTTGACTTCACCTATGTTGACCTTTGACCTTGAACATGTTGACTTTGACTGATTGGACTTTGACCTTTTGACTTTGACTCTAGGTGACTTTGACTACGGTTGACTTTGACCAATATGACTTTTATGGGCTCAAGAGAAATATTCCCTCAACTCCCTAATTCATGGTTTTAGGTAGTTGGAGCCACGAGTTTGCTTTTTACATCATGGATGAGGTAAGCCATTCTTTTTCTTTTTTCTTTTTCACAAGTGCAAGAGATAAAATGTGCTCTTTTACAAGAGGTGTTCATAGGTCTACCCATATGGCTACAAATGAACATCCTATCAAGCATGTAGGCTTGGGAAAAATGCACCAAAAGCTCCCCCTCAAGACCAACATGCGTGGCCTCCAAATATATCTTCAATTGTCCTTGATTTCCTGCAAGCCAATCATCAACTTGAATCTACTTAACTTTGTACCATCAAGACCGTTAGTCATCATGTCTTCACATTGCATATCTGTAGAGACATAGGATAGCTGAATATCCTTGCTCATTAGCTTCTCCCTTAAATAATGGTAGTGGACTTCAATATACTTGGTTCTATCATGGTATACCGGATTAGCTCCAAGATGTAGTGGGCTTGTGTTGTCACAAAAAATGTGAGGTGTTGAAGAATGAAGTCCAAGATCTGTGTACAAAGACTTTAACCACATGATTTCTTGAGTTGCATTAGCCAAACCTCTATATTCGGCTTCAGTAGAAGATAATTCCATGGTTGGTTGCTTCTTAGATGACCAAGAAATGATCTTTGAACTTGCAAATGATACATACCCTGATGTGCTTCTTCTATCATCTCTAGATCCAGCCCAATCTGCATCTGAGTAGACCTTTAGCTCAATATCTGAAGTAAATGGATAAAACAAACCTTCATTCATGGTCCCCTTTAGGTACTTGAGGACTCTCTTGGCCGCTTCCATATGTGGTCTTCTTGTCTTATGCATAAGCTGACTCAATATGCTCACACTATAGCATATATCCACCCTTGTGAGTGTTGCATGGTTCAAACTTCCAACCAAGCTTTGATAGCTTGTGATGTATTCAATTGGCTCTCCTTCATAAGCATTAAGCTTATGATTTTGCTCCATAGGTGTACTTGCACACTTGGTATTTCCATCTTGAACTTGACGAGCATGTCATGTAGATACTTCATTTGTGTGATGTATATACCTGAACTTGTGTAGATTAACTCCAATCCAAGAAAATAAGTGAGTGGTCCAAGGTCACTTATTTTGAACTCCTCCTTCATTTGAGTCTTTACCTATTTGATTCCTTCAAGATCATTGCCTATGATAATAATGTCATCAACATACACACATAAATAGATCGTTTCAGATCCATTCCTCTTTAGGAACAAAGAGGTATCCGCCTTGCTAGCTTTGAATCCTTGGTCCTGCAAATAAATCACCAATCTAAAATTCCAAGCTCTTGGATCTTGCTTCAATCCATAAAAGGCTTTCTTTAATTGCATATATAGTTAGGATGATGTGCATCCTCATATCTAGGAGGTTGTGCCAATGATACACTTCCTCTGAAATCCATCCATTTCTAGATGCACAAGTTGATAGGGCTTCCAATTTCTTACATCAAGTTGATAGGGCTTCCAATTTCTAGATGCACAAAGACTAATGAGAATCCTAATTGTAGGCATTTTTGCAACAGGAGAGCAAGTCTCCTCATAATCAATACCATGGGTTTGAGCAAACCCTTTAGCAACTAACCTTGCTTTATGTCTATTTATACTTCATCTGGATTCCTCTTGATTTTGTATATCCTTCAAGATCCAATTACCTTCATAGATCGCTTGTTAGGTACAAGCTCCCAAGTTTCATTCTCCTTCAGGGCTTCCATTTCTTCATCCATTGCATGTCTCCAAGCTTTCTTGCTTTGTGCTTCTTCGAATGTGGTAGGTTCTTCATTCGTTGAATCCTTTGCAATGTAGATTGAGTGCTTGATGACCAAAGAAGTATCATAACCAAACCTCTCTGGTTTCTTCTTCTCCCTTGAAGACCTTCTAAGTGGTTGATGTGAGCTCTGGGGTCCATATGTAGCATCCTGCATCTTTGCTTTACCTTTGTTCTTCCATAGCTTTAGTCTTTCCAAGTTTTCTAGGTCAATCTCCGAATCACTTTCTTCCATTTGCTTTGGCTCCTTTTGTTGAAGTGATGGAAAATCTTCATCCAAGTCATAAGGCAGCTTCATTTTCCTGTCATCATCTAACCATGATTTGTTCTCATCAAAAATTACATCTCTACTCACAAAAAATCCTTTATTAGTTGGATTATACAATCTATATCCTTTCTGGTTTTGGTCATAACCAATGAATATGCAGTTCTCTACTTTGGGATCCAATTTCCCTCTTACTTGAGAAGGAATGTGAGCATAGGCTAAGCATCCAAAAATTTTACAATGCTCTAGACTAGGTCTTCTTCGATTCCACACTTCATATGGAGTGGTTCCATCTAGTGACTTCGATGGAAGTCTATTTATGAGATATGTAGCTGTAGACAGAGCCTCTGCCCATAGGTAGTTTGGCAATCCCTTTTCATTGAGCATGGACATTGCGGCTTCAACAATAGCTTTGTTTCTCCTCTCTGCTACACCATTGAGTTTGTGTGTATACCTTGTATTGACTTCCCTTTTAATGCCTCTTTCATGCAAGAAGGCATCCAATTCAGAAGAGAAGTATTCTCCTCCACCATCTGATCTGAGTCTTTTCAAAGACCTACCTGTTTGGTTTTCAACAAGAGCAACATACTTCTTAAAGGAATTAAAAACTTCATCCTTGTGCTTTATGAAAAACAGAATGGTCCACCTGCTACAATCATCTATGAAAGACACATAATATCTTGAGCCTAATATAGATGGCTACTTACTTGAAGCCCACACATCTATGTGCACTAGATCCAAAGCATTTTGATACACATATCCCTTCTTATTGAAAGGTTGTCTATGAGACTTGCCGAGTTGACAAGCTTCACACTTATAAATCATGTGTTGCCTTGTGATATTAGGCAAACCAAGTACACTTTGGTCCCTTCGAATTTGTTTAAGTGTCCTCTCACCAATGTGAGCAAGCCTTTTGTTCCATATCTCCAACTCTGTTAGAGTTTGGGATCCATAGCTAAACAAAGCTATGTTCTTTGTATCTTCCACTTCAAAAGTGAAAAGCCTTCTTGTCTTTTCTCATTTGGCAATCCTTCTAAGGCCTTGCCTTGGGTCTCCAACATATGTTCCAAATCTTTTGAATCTAACTTGCAATACTTTTTCAACAATCTGCCCAACACTTATTAAATTTTTGGTAATTTTAGGGACATACAAGACTTCGCTTAAGAGGTTCATATTCCCATCTGATGCCTTCACATTACCTATCTTCTCCACTGAGTGCTTTGTATCATCTCCTATTTGCACTTCATGTTTGTTGTGAGGAACTTCCAAATCAGAAAGTAAAGCCACATTTCTTGCTACATGGTTTGAGCATCCCGAATCAATGTAAAATATGCATCCTTACCCTTCTTCACTGATAGATTCATAATCAATAGAGAATCTTTTTTACTTTGGTCCTCTGCATAGTTATTGTAGTCTCTTCTTCCTCTATGGCCACTTTGATAGTTGGTATTGTTGTAATTGTTGTTGTAGTAGTTGTTGTTGTAGCCTCCATTGTATCTGCCTCTATTTGCTCCATAGCCACCTCTATTGAATCGTCTTCCTCTTGAGTTCCTTGGGTTCTTGAAACATTCTTGAGTAGTATGATTAGATAAGCCACATATATTGCAAGGTTGAGATGAATGGAATCTTCCCCTACCTTGCTTTCCACCTTTGCCTCTTCCTCTAGATCTTCCTCTACCTGCAAAGTTTGCTTGGAAAGAGCTTCCTTCTTCTTCATTCTTCCTATTCTTTGACTTGTCCTTCACCTTATCTTTATCAGAATATAAGGCAGAAGTTTGATTACCTCTTGAGGACTCACCAACTTTGCTAATCTTTGCTTCATGAGTGAAGAGTTGGCCCATGAGTGTGTTGAGGTCGGGTACATGCATATCCATGTACGAATCCATGGCGGTTGTGAATGACTCCCACTTCTCACCTGCTTTGATTCCATTTATGATTTGTCTAATGATTTGCTCCACACAATTGGAGTAGAATAATAGAGCTATGGAGTAAGCTCTTCAATCTCTACAAAATGACATGAAGTGCTCACATACACGGCTTGCTAATCGCCTCTTCCTTCTTGCTCTTTTTATAGCTACTCTTGGAGGGATTTTTGAATTCGAGTTCAAATGGCTCCACCTAAAAGTGATCCCAAAAGTTAGGAGATATTCCCTCAACTCACGAATTCATGGTATTAGGTACTTGCTGCCATGAGTTTGCTTTTTACATCATGGATGAGGTAAGCCATTCTTTTTCTTTTTTCTTTTTCACAATTCCAAGAGATAAAATGTACTCTTTTACAAGAGGTGTCCATATGTCTACACATATGGCTACAAATGAACATCATATCAAGCATGTAGGCTTGGGCAAAATGCACCAACAATTTAGGATAGATTAGAGCTCTAAAAACGCAGCCTTAGGGAAAACCAATCAACAAAGCATGCCAGACAGACTAGAAGTGCACTTTTCCATGCCTAGAATTAACACTAGTAGTGAAGAAAACCCAACAAGGGGACCAAGATATGCACAAGCTATGAAGCATGAAGAAAAAACTATTAGTGGTCACACGAGTGTCATAGAAACCAGTAGAGTTAAAGTAAAAAAAAAAGCATGTAAATCTTGCAGAAGTGATCCCTCCTTGGGATAAAATAATCTAGGTAGTCAGGTAATCCTTAAGTAGCAAAAGATGCACTTAATTTCCTGCGAATGCATCAAACCTAGGCAATGCATAAATGTGCCCATCTAAGAGACAAAAAACTAAATATCAGGCCGAGTTATGCATAAGTAAATCAAGCATCCAACGGTTAGCTGACAGAGAACAACATCAAATGCATCTCTAGCATCATGAAGAGTCAACCCTAAACCTCTTTCCATAGGAGTGGCAATATGTTTGCAGTCTTCAAGGCCAAAGTGCTACAATAATGTGTCAATATGTTCGACACAAAGCTATTCGACCATCAACTTGCATAAATTGAATGCTCAAGTAATGATGCAAATGCCCCAAATGTGAAATCTCAAAAGAGCCATGAAAATCAGCCTTAAAATCAGCATTAGGCTTCTCATTAGGACCAGTGAGTAGCATGTCATCAACATAGACAACAATGATCAGAAGAAAATCATTTGCATTCTTAACATATAAGGTGCTCTAAGATGGACTATTCTCAAAACCATGTGCAATCAAAAGTTGTGAAGAGGTGAATGCTCTGCTTTGGTAAGTCAAATTGTTTTGCACTTATTACTTTGCACTTGGAAAGTGTGTGTAGTAACTTCGTATACTTAGGAGAGAGAGTGAGTAGAAATAGAGAGTATGAAGTAGAGAGGAGAGATAGTGTAGGTAGGTAGATTTCTCAAAATCACAGAAAATGTCTTTTCTTTCTATCTCTCTCAGCCTTGCTGAGCCTAGGGTATAAAAGCTAAGAGATTCATTTGCAAAAATCACTTGTTTAGGCAAGTATCGTGGAGAGAAGACGGCCTGTATCGTGGCCGAGCGATCATGTGCATCTATTGCTTTAGAGGGAAGCTAAGCAAGGAGGGAAGCAAGAGAGAACATCAGTAAGGTGAGACTACATAAAATCCATTGAAAAAATCAAATTAAAACCTCTAAAAATATGACCGCAGACACGATCTATATCATGGGGTAGATATCATGGGATTGAGAGAATTTTTATTTTCCATAGGCACATAACAGAAAGAGGAGAGCATAAGGATCAGATAGGTATAAAAAACCTCAAAAAAATCCTTAATTTGAGTGAGTTAAGCCCAAGTACCACAACCGGAGGAGTTCAAGTATCACAATACTTGAATTCTCGTGTATCGCGATACCCGGTAGATATCGTGTATTGTTGATACTTCTTACTCCACGTGTATCGTGATACCTTGGTATCTTGTATCGCCGAGTTGAGTATCACAAAATTGAGGTATCATGTATCACAAGGCTTAGTATATCGTGTATCACTGATACTTTGGCATCGTGTGTCGCTGATCACTAGGTATCGTGTATCGTGAAATTTCGAGTATCGTGTATCGTCGATCCGCAAGTATCATGTATCGTGATTGTCTCATATCACAATACTGAGGTATCGTGTATCATGTTGGTTGTGTATCGCGATATTGAGGTGTCGTGTATTGTGTATCATGCCCCTATTGTGTATCATGTATCGTCCTCATACTTGTATCATGTATCGTTATCATCATGTATCGCGATACATGAATATCGCCTATATCCCAAGTATCGTATTGTATCATGACCTCATGTACCTTGTATCATGTATCTTCTTTATTCGAGTATCGTGTATCATGTTGGTTTTGTATCGTTATACATAAGTATCGTGGGTTCCTAGAGTATTGTGTATCGTCTGTCCTTCGAGTATCGTGTATCATCCAAATCTTGTATTGTAACGCGAGAGGTATCGTGTATCATCTGTCCTTCGAGTATCGTGTATCGTCCAAATCTTGTATCATGACCCGAGAGGTATCATGTATCATGAGAGGTCAAATATCGTGTATCGTGGACAGCCTAGGGAAAGAGAGCTCAAGTTAGGTTAAGCCAATTCCTAGGATAAACATAAGCCTGAGAGACCTGCAAGATTGACTAAGGTATTTAGTGAATGAACCTTTGCTCACGACGTGTACTAGGAAGCCAACGTAGTGTCATATCTTCAACTGGGAGTATAAACTTACGTAGTGATAATTCACAGTATTCTAATACTTCTAGTGAATCAGACAAAGAGGCTAGGATGGCTTTGGAAGGCATGCATAGTTCAATTCCTTTGACAGGATTTATGTCCGTCATTGAAGGAGAATATAGAACCTCGTTGGAGTATGTGAACACTAATCACCATGACATACCAATTTATATTGATGGACTAAATAGAACCATAACACAAATGAAGAAAGCAAATGAATCAAAGATAGTTCCTCGACCCGCAGTAAAATATGAGGGAGGGTTCTATATGGACAAAAGAGGAATAATTTATGCAGTGATCGATTGTTGAGGGACTATAAGTGAGCCACGAGAAAGCGAAAATGTGGACCATATTAGTGGGGAAGGAACTGAAGGAAGGGTTTCTACACCCCGAGGCAAGTCTAAAGTAACTAGAGCTCGGAGAGGTGACAAAATCCTTGAGGATGACGTGTTGATCGATGTGTATATGGTAGCCAGGATGGCGCAATTGCTACAAGCTTCTTCATCCTTGTGGGGAGAAATTAGTAATCCAGTCACCATCTATGAGCTACAAGGATCTTTCTAGAATCACTTTCTTGCATACGAATATGAGGACTTACTCGCCCATCTCAGATCTAGAAAGATCCCGATTAAAGTATCAAGGTATTCCCATGTTTCCTCCCCGAGACCAAGGAACTACATCCCAGAATCCTCATGGAACATACCAAAGTCATGCTCATCCTTACTCGGGGTAGGACCGAAAACAAAATATACCTACAAGGACCAATGTTCAGTTCTCCACACCACCCTAATTATCAAATCCCAACCAATGGAGAGCCTAGAAATAGAAATCCAGTGCCTGAAAGACCACCCTTAGGTAGGGGAGTTGGAGTTCAAGTAAGACATCCAAGAGTTCCTATTATGCCCAAACCACTAGAACCAGGAAGAAGATTACGACCAATTCAAGTTGCCGAGTGTATGAGAAGCCATTACGATGGGTCTAGTGAACCTTATAATCACATAGCTGAATTCAAGCAAGTGATTCGTGCCGAACAAGCGGAGGATTTTATGATCCAATATGAGAAATTCCGGTTGACACTTACGGACACTACCTTGGCTTGGTTCCAACCTCTTGAACCCAATCAATTCCTAAATATGGAATATGTATTTTAGGAAATGATTCAAGAATTCACTAAGACAAGAATTAAGAATAATTCTTCATCATTGATCCATAATTTCAAGCAGTCCCCTACGGACTCAGTATGATCATGCAACTCGGAGATTTAAGCAATATGTAGATAGATGCCCCAGAGAAGAGAGACCCACCCAACAGAAAATGATTTCATTGTTCATAGAAGGACTAGCCAATGGATCCCTGAGAGCACTAGTCTACGTAAAGAGGTTCCAATCATTAAGTGAATGCTTGAAGGAATGCATAGATTTGGAAGATAATTTGTCTGAAGACTTAAAGATTCCCCAAACCAAGAGTAAGAAAGAGGATAGTTCCTGCAGCATCACTAGTACTAACAATAACGTAGAAGAAATTTCCGACTTAGTGGTGAAAAAGCTATGAGTGCAAGGACAAAGGAACTACCTGACCCCCCACTATGAATGCCCATGTTAAGAAGGTTTCTACACTGTGGAGGGAATCATCCTTCTCATGTATGCCAAAGGGGAATTGTTCCATCAATTCCCTACATATATAACTGTCCACTAGTACAAAATCACACCCCGTACTCGAGTATTGAATAGAAATATACCAACCGTAATGCTGATAATTGTCCTTACAAAAGACAGCCCAAACCAGTCCAACCACCACAATTTAGGCCATATGGATACCCAACTAGAGACCTAGGTAGGGAGTGTTAGTATATGATCAATGTCTACCCCTCATGATTGTATGCACATTTTGTAAGGCCCCCTTTATGAGGAGAAGCCAAGCGTGCATTACCCAATTGATGGGAATCCCAACTTGAATGTTGGATGAAGGTCATATTGGACCATGTAAGATATTATAAGGAAAGGGAGTTACCAGGGTCCCCAATTGTGGGGTCCGGGGCAGCGGTGAGCAGCCCCGGCTGGGGGGTCCAAGGGGGCCAGCGGGCCCCCTGGCTGGGGGGTCCCAGGGGGCCAGCGGGCCCCCTGGTGGGGGTCCGGGGGCAGTGCCCCGGCGCGACGGTAAAGGGAATATTCCATGGAATATTCCCTGTCGGAGTCAGAAATCATTTATATTTGTTAGGTCGGTTCAACCAGTCTAAGCCGTGTATGGCAATTACGCGGGTGGTGGCCGCCCACGCTCTACCGCCCATGTATTGCCGTCCATGGCAGGACACCCATGATCCTATATATACATGACTTCTGCACTACCTAAGACACCCGAGTTGAGCCAGCATACCTCTACCTTGTATCTCCCTATCTAGAGTTGTCTAGATCACCATTTAAGCTCTACCTTGAGAGCGCACGGGTGGACAACGCCATCATCTTTGTACTTGCTGCTAGTAGAAAATTGTTGAGATTCTCCTATATCTGTTATCTTCTCTGCTATTGCTACTGTGTTATATTGCGTAACTATTGTCTTACATGGTATCAGAGCTGTAAGGTTCGAATAGCTTGAGAAGTATCATTATTTTAGCCTACTAGCAGACTAGAATACCAGTAGATTATTCGAGTGATTACATGATGGCTTCATCGTCGAACAATAGTCTTGGTGCTTCAGCTTATGTTAATGCTGCACCTATTCGAATTCGTCCACCTGCATTCACTGAAGGGAAGCTGGATGGAACCAACTATACACTCTGGAAGTTCAAAATTTCTGCAATTTTGGACTCCTATGAATTACTTGACACTGTCATGGGACCGATGGGATTGGATCCAGAGCCTATACCAGTTGAAGATCCAGCAAATTCAAGATTGATGATTCAGCCAGATCCTGATCTTCTACGAGCTTGGAAGAGGCGGAATGCTGATGCATTATGTGCGATTGTCACTAGTGTAAGTGATTCTGTGCTTACTTTAGTTCAACATACTACTAAAGCACATGAGGCTTGGGGCATATTGGCTCGACAATATGAGACCAAGAACCACACTAGGATACAGAATTTAGAAAATCAGTTGGCAAATGAAAAGCATTCTGATTCTGAAAAGGCTGAAGATTTTATCAAACGGATAAAGCATCTTCAAGATCAATTGGCTGCAGTTGGTGTTCTTATAACACCAGAAGAGCTGGCTCGAAGATCTGTACGTGTTCTTCCAGCAAAGTATGATGGATTAGTAATAGCCCTTAACACTCAGGTAAGGCCAACTCCTCTTACATTTGAAGAGTTTTGTGCCATGCTTTTAGAAGAAGAGATACGGCTGAAGAATCGGCAAAGTACAACTGATGCTGCATTCTCAGCAAATGCAAAAGGTAAAGGCTCTTCAGAGGGATCAAAGAAGAAGCCAAAGAAGAAAAAGTTCACAGGAAGTTGCTCCTATTGTGAAAAGAAAGGCCATGCCATCAAGGATTGCAGAAAGAAGCAAGCTGATGAACGGAATGGGACTATAAAATCATCATGGAAGAACAAAGAGTCTGCAAACAACACAGAGCTGGAACTTTGGGTAGCTATTGAAGAGGTATGTTCATCTGCTCAAGCTCGTGTTGATGAGCCATGGATTTTAGATAGTGGAGCTTCTCGCCATATGACTAGTAAAAAGGATTGGTATAGTTCCCTAGTGCCTCTGCGGGAATCCATCAATGTAGTGGTGGGAAATGACTCCAAGTGTCCAGCTGAAGGAACTGGAACCATCTCTTTTATCACTTCTCCAGGTGTTGAGAAAAAGTTATCCGATGTTCTCTATGTACCTACACTCAAAAGAAATTTGTTGTCAGTTTCTGCAATAACAGATCGTGGACTCGAAGTTCACTTCAATAAGAGTGGTGCGGAAATCATGGATTCATCAGGTAATGTTGTAGGTAAAGGCATACGACGGGATAACTTGTATGAGTTAAGTGCTTTAACTGCTACAGAAGATAAAGATGTAAGCAGGTTATGGCACCGACGATTTGGGCATCTCGGATTTGCAGTTTTGAAGGAGATGCAACGAACAGGGATGGTTGCTCATATGCCTACATTTTCAGAGTTGCAGGAACCTTGTGAAGCTTGTATGATGGGCAAGCAACAACGAAAGGCATTTCCAAGAGAGACCAGCAATCGATCTCAAGCTCCTCTAGAGTTGGTACATGCTGATCTCTGCGGTAAAATGTCTACACCTGCTTTAGGAGGATCTTTCTACTTCTTGCTGTTAGTCGACGATTATAGTAGAAAGATGTGGGTTTATTTCATTCGAGAGAAGGCTGATGCTTTTGAAAAATTTAAAACGTGGCATAAGTATGTAGAAAATGAATCAGGAAGGAAACTAAAGAAATTTAGAACAGATAGAGGAGGTGAATTCTTGTCAACAGAATTCAACAATTACTGTAAGGAGCATGGTGTGAAAAGGCAACTTACCACAGCTCATACACCCCAACAAAATGGCGTTGTTGAGCGCAGGAACAGGACAGTAGTTGAAATGGCTCGTTGTATGTTGAAGGCTCAAGACATGCCTGATTCATTCTGGGCAGAAGCAGTCAATACAGCAGTCTACATTCTCAATCGAAGCTACACAAAAGCACTGAAGGGGATGACTCCTCAAGAAGCATATTCTGGTAAAAAGCCTTCAGTTTTGCATTTCAGAATTTTTGGTTGTTTCTGTTATGCACATATTCCTGATTCAACAAGATCAAAGTTGGATTCAAAAAGCAAAAAGTGCGTCTTCCTAGGATATAGTGAAGAGTCTAAAGCATACAGGTTATGGGATCCTGAGGCAAGGAAGATTTTTGTCAGCCGAGATGTGGTGTTTGATGAACGACCACACTTAGTAGAAGATAAAGGTAAATCTACTATCTCATCAAGCGGAGAAATATCTCACCTTGTGCCTATCAAAAGACAGGTTAAAGTTGAGGAGGAGGAAACATCTGATGGAGAAATTTCCTCAATAAAAAGCCAACCAGTTGTAGCTGCACTGCGTAAGCCACTACCGAAGTGGGCACAACAGCTCTTTGATGATCACAATCCACATGTAGATGTACCAGAATCATCATCGGATGGATTACGAAGATCAAAGAGAATAGAGGAGCAAAGAAGAGCCTCAGAACACATTGTTAACATGGCTCTAATGGCAGATATCATGGGTTCGATAAAGGAACCTACCACCATTGAAGAAGCCATTGATGATCCAGATTGGAGAGCGGCAATGCAGTCTGAGTATGATAGTATACTCAAAAATGATACATGGGATCTAGTCGACTTGCCGCCAAAGAAGAAGGTAATAGGTACTAAATGGATTTGGAAAGCTAAGTATAAAGCTGATGGAACATTAGAAAAGTATAAGGCACGATTAGTTGCACAGGGTTTTTCACAGATTGAAGGATTTGATGTTCAAGAAACTTTTGCACCAACAGCACGCATGACAACTATTCGGACGGTACTTGCAGTAGCTGCACAAAAGTCTTGGCCTATTTTCCAGATGGATGTCAAATCTGCATTTTTGAATGGTCACCTCAAGGAGGAGGTATATGTATCTCAACCACCAGGTTTTGAGGTGCCCAATTCAGAAAATAAAGTTTGCAGGTTGAAGAAAGCTTTGTATGGACTTAAGCAAGCTCCACGGGCTTGGTACCAACGAATAGATCATTTTTTCAAAAATATGGGTTTTGAAAGAAGTACTTCTGATGCTAACTTGTATGTAACGAATAGGGATAGCAAGCTAGTTGTTGTCATTGTATATGTAGATGATTTGATCATTACAGGAGATCATCAGGAACTCATCAATCAAACTCGGATCAGCTTGGGAACTGAGTTTGAAATGACAGACTTAGGTCTACTCCATTTTTGTCTGGGAATTGAAGTATGGCAAAGGAAGGATGGCATTTTCATCTCACAACAAAAATATTCCAAAGAAATTCTCAAGGCATTTGGAATGATGGACTGCAAACCAACTAGCACACCTATGGAGGTAAATCATAAGCTATCTATGGATGATAACATGCCTGATGTAGATGCTAAGAAGTATAGGAAGCTCGTTGGAAGTCTTATTTTTCTGTGCAACACTAGACCAGACATTTGCTATGCTGTTGGAGTGTTAAGCAGGTTTTCCAACAAACCTAAGGAGAGTCACTGGAATGCTGGAATGCGAATTCTAAGGTACATTGCAGGAACCTTGGATTTTGGTATTTTGTATACCACAGGTGATACACTCCAAGGATATTGTGATTCAGATTGGGCTGGAGATTGTGATTCTAGAAAATCAGTTTCTGGATATTGTTTCTCACTTGGTTCAGGAATATTTTCTTGGGTAAGTAGGAAGCAACCAACTCTCGCACTCTCCTCCACCGAAGCAGAGTACAAAGCAGCTTGTTTTGCTTCTTGTGAGGCAGTCTGGTTAAGGAGAATTCTTGCAGATCTAGGCTTTCCATCAAATATGCCAACTGTACTCAAGTGTGATAATCAAAGTTGTATGGCTATTGCAAAGAACCCAGTATTTCATGCTCGCACCAAGCACATAGAAGTACAGTACCATTACATTCGTGAGCTAATTGAAGATGAAATTGTGGAGCTAGAATATTGCCCAACAGAGGCAAATTGTGCTGACATATTCACTAAAGCACTTGGAAGAGAGCAGCTCAACAAGCATCTTCAACATATGGGCATAGGACCGAGACCTACTTGATTTATCATCGGTAAACATTGAGGGGGGGTGTTAGTATATGATCAATGTCTACCCCTCATGATTGTATGCACATTTTGTAAGGCCCCCTTTATGAGGAGAAGCCAAGCGTGCATTACCCAATTGATGGGAATCCCAACTTGAATGTTGGATGAAGGTCATATTGGACCATGTAAGATATTATAAGGAAAGGGAGTTACCAGGGTCCCCAATTGTGGGGTCCGGGGCAGCGGTGAGCAGCCCCGGCTGGGGGGTCCAAGGGGGCCAGCGGGCCCCCTGGCTGGGGGGTCCCAGGGGGCCAGCGGGCCCCCTGGTGGGGGTCCGGGGGCAGTGCCCCCGGCGTGACGGTAAAGGGAATATTCCATGGAATATTCCCTGTTGGAGTCAGAAATCATTTATATTTGTTAGGTCGGTTCAACCAGTCTAAGCCGTGTATGGCAATTACGCGGGCGGTGGCCGCCCACGCTCTACCGCCCATGTATTGCCGTCCATGGCAGGACACCCATGATCCTATATATACATGACTTCTGCACTACCTAAGACACCCGAGTTGAGCCAGCATACCTCTACCTTGTATCTCCCTATCTAGAGTTGTCTAGATCACCATTTAAGCTCTACCTTGAGAGCGCACGGGTGGACAACGCCATCATCTTTGTACTTGCTGCTAGTAGAAAATTGTTGAGATTCTCCTATATCTGTTATCTTCTCTGCTATTGCTACTTTGTTATATTGCGTAACTATTGTCTTACAGGGAGTTTCCCAGACACCCTCACTACCAGTCATTGTCCTTATGAATACCCGGGCTACAACCTACCATAGCCAATCTTGGGACAACAACCACCCCATCCTTAGAATGTAGTCCCGGTGAAGTTGGCCCAAGCTCAAGAAAACACAGAGAGAGCACTAGTACCAACCACCCCTTTGACTAGCACGGACAACTATAATCAATCCTATGACTAGACTTGGTGAGATTACTATGCATACAAAACGGACCCTATGAGTTACGAACAGGCCTACGAGCAATACTCATATGGGCAAAATAATTATGATCAATCATACGGTGTGGTCAGGTTCTTGTGTGTTTAGGGGTGCATATAGAGTGCCTGTTTGAGGACACTTAGAAATGTGTGATCATAGCTGCTTGCATTGGGATAGTTAGACTGTTTATGTAGAAGAAAAGCTCCCAAATCACATAAGCAATATTTCGAAAATTTGGTTAACACAAAGGTCCCTTTCATATCGTCTGAAATGTACGTTCTAAGCCTTAGAAGAGGCATTTGTTTAGCAATGCTTTATATGCATATGGTTCAAAAGAGAATTTGATCTAATCAGAAAAAAATTCCCTTGAGGTCTCCCTTTTTATAGCTTAAATATCGTGTGATGACAAGAAAAGATATTCAAGCAAAGAACTACATACGTGATCAACATTGAAAGTATTTGGTTTCTTATAGGAATTAAATGTGCAGCGTCATTCTCACCACTCAATTCTGTTGAACTAGAGCCATAGCCGAGAGTGGGTACAGAAAACTATGTTTTTCCATTATGTTCTCAGAATAAATCTCAAGTATGCAGATACTCGTTACTAAACTTATATTTATATTCGGGAATAGAAACCCTTGCTCGATTGAGATATATCAAGTTCACTTAATATGGAGAAATAAGACAACAAGCAAAAATCAAGGAAACTTAGATAAAATCGTCCACACTATCACTCTACCACAAGTAACCTTATAAGACATGCTTTCTCTCTCATGGGAAAGACATAATCTCATCTAGCCAATTTATGTCATCTCGACCTGAGCTCCATTCATTGTAAGAGCACACAATAGAAAGTCATGTACCAAAGGTGGAGAATATTTGTAGCAAAAAGGGCAGTTTTAAAGAAACCAAAAAAAACTCAAAACATTAGTTTTTCAGCATCCGCTTTCACTTAATCTATTGGCATAAATACTTGCTCTCAGGCACATGATTTGAATTCATTAAAGAAAAGAAGTATACCATAGTTTATTAAGGCCTGACTGAAACTTCCTCAAAGAGCAAATCATTACCGTTAGTTCTGAAATAACCTTTTTGCACTTCAAATTGAGGAACAAAAAAAAAACTTGAAAATCAGCCCGGATAAAGCGATCACCCAGCCAGGATTCAACATAAGCATCCATCAACGGAAGTAGGAAACATCTGATGCCATCCTATGATTCGCACAGCTCAACATATCACTCTGCTTTGATTTCACCTTCGAATCGAGCTACTGTTATTGGCAGGGCACTATTTGTTTGTATTCTAAAGCTTACACTACATTTGTAATATATTTGGCAAGATAATCATGAAATACTTATTCAACCAAATGATAAAATTCCTCATATAATAAAACAATTGTCCTCGAATTATTGAAATGCTTCATTTGCCAGGTCCTCAATTTCAAACACCAAAAGTGCTTCTCCAGCCTTTCTAAATAATGAGCCACTTCATTGTAGCATTCATACCTCCAAACAGCCATCTAGTGAATTGCATTGGACTCAATAAAAGAATCCAGTGATGGAGCTAATAGAACATTTTGCTGTTGAACATTTGATTGAAGATGAGTGAACGAGGCGCAGCATAAGACTCTGAATCCCTTCAACGATATGAAGCACGTCCCATCCTCTGTCCCACTAAGAAGTCATACATAAACTTGAATCCTTGAAGCTCCAACGGTTGATAGATGTCCTGACGCCTCATGCCAGATCTGCTAACTTTTAAGTTCTTCATCTTTGATACTAAAGAACACTCTTCAAAGTTCCAGCATATCCTCAATAGATCTACCACCACTGTTTCTGTTCAGACACCAGTGAAAGTTTTAGTGAATGGCAGCGATAGCCCAATACCACATGATCAATCTAATTATCGACCCAACGGATGTCAAAAGGCACAAGCCCTTCATGTAAGTAAGTACGTGGAACAAATAACCCCTGTATGCTAGGCTGCAAAGTTATGAAAGTAATAACAGTAGGTGTCACTGCCATAGCTTGCTGTAGTTTTTGCCTATTTATGAAACAAGAAGCCGAAAGAGATACTTTAACAAGAACATTGGTAGGAAGTATTTTAGGACTGATAAGTGAAGAGACAACTAGTGGATTCATGCTATGTTGTGCTTGAGCTGGAAAAGTTCCTTTGTGAACACTAACAGTCCCCTTCGATGCACTCCTCTTGAAAATGATGCCACTCGATGCTCTATTGCTTCCTTTCAGCCATGCCAAGTTGCATGGGTAGAGCATACTTTCCACAACCTACACTTTGTCTGGCTTGAAATGCCGAGGTTATTGTATTTTTCAGTTTGAGTTCATCTTTCCTTGACCATACTAGGTAAAACTCAAACAAGCGTCATTGATTCTAGATGAGGGAGCTGATACAATCTTCAAAAGAAGTTAGCACTCTGTACAAAGAAAATCTGATATCGATAGTTGAAAAAATAAAAAGTTTCTGTAGGACCAAGCTCGAGCTAGTAAATGATCTCAAACTCTTTCACTGTGCCAGCACTTGTTGCAGCAGTTCCATAAGAGTGTGAGCAGAAAAAAGCTTTTTTCGTTCACTGACCCTCGTATGTCTCTGGATCCAACTTCTCTCCATTTCAACCGGCAAGTTTTCAGCAGCGATGAAACAAGTTCACTCCTTTTCTTTCATATATTCTCGTATCCCCTTTTCTGTGAAAAATTCTTAGGTGTCCTCCCTTGGTCTCCTTAGAAGCGTACGATCTACCCCCACAAAAATAACACACTACCAGTGGAATACAATCTCGTCTTCCTTCCAGATCCAGAGCATCCATGGGTATCCTCATACGATGCATTGAACATAGAAATGGGTGTACCTGTCTAACGCCCCCATGTGAACGAGGTATTTTAGGAAGAATAGGAGTTAATGATGCTGCCAGGAACCCCGAAATAGATACGTGCTGCCCATGAAATCTGCTGATGCATATTTTTTTTGTTGCCCCTCAGAGCAGATGTGTGCATGTGTGAGCTCCTACCAAAAATGATCTCTCCCCCCGTATGAGGATACATGCCCCTTGCGACACCATTTCCCAGATCACCAAAATCAGAGGAACGAGAGAGAGAGAGAGAGAAAGAGAGAGAAACTCCATGCGCGCCTCTTCTTTTCCTCCCTTTGATTCTTTCCTTTTCTGAAAAATAGAAACTTTCCAGCATACACTTTTGCTCTATAAAGTATCCATTCAAAGAAAACGAGTGACTTCCATGTTCTGTCACATGCATCAAGAAACTTGAATGAGTGGGATCATCATGACAATGGATATGGAGTTGAATATGCGACCCTAATGTACACCAACCCTAGAGCCCAAACACCTTCTAGACCCATGATTAAACCTCCAGTCCCTCGAGGACTGTGTTACTGATGTGGAGGAGACAATCTCATTAGGGAATGCAATTTGCCCTATCAAGCACCTCACAAGCTTTGGGAAGGATATTGTAGCGATTGGGGAAAAGAAAATTTGTTTAGGGATTGTTCGAAAGACCCTAACAAAATGAACCACACCACTCAAGTGAACGTAGTAGAGGTAGTAGAGCCTTCAAGAAGTGACAAAGAGTATATAGTGCCCTTGAAGGCAATTACAAGAGCAAGAGCCAAAAAAGGACTAGAAGAGTTAGACTCTACTAGACAAGAAACCAGCAAACCAGAAACTCCAGTGCCTTAAGTAGTGCCAGATTGAGAAGAATCCGAAGAAAATTCAAAGGAAAAATGTACTCAAAGATGGAAAGCTCCACAAGAGAAACTAGGAAACAAGCAAACTCAATAGATAGAGGAAAAGAAGAGCAAAGAGGAGTCGAAACACATTACAACTCATACTAGGAAAGGATTTTAACGTTGTGGAAAAAGAGCAAGGTAAACAACACGCAGGATCCGTTCTAGCTGATCCCATGCCAGAAGACCTAGCCATGTGGATAAATCCTATCAATCTAGGATCAAAACCGGACCAAGTGTGGAACAACATGAAGTGAGTTACCCAAGAGGGCATTTAGAAAGAGAAAGGCTAGCAAGTTGTAAGAAATTGATAGAATTAGCCCAAAACACCCTGGAAAAACCTATACAAGACCTTCCAGAAATGAGGATACCTGAGAAAGAATTTCAAGAAGGATTGAGAGCTCACGACCCCCCCCCAGAAGAAAGAAGGAAGGTAGAGGAAGCAGAAAACATACCCACCAAAAATCCTCAAAGATAATTCCAGAAGTAGAAGCTAATTGGCCTGAAGATTTATGGGCTAAAGTCCAAGTAGAGAGATGGAGGAAAACCGAGGACATTAACCCACCCTTTGAAGAGTTGGATGCAGAAAAAAACCCAAGAATGATAAACCATGAAATGAATTACGAGGAAGGTGAGGAGGGAATGGAAAGCATGAACACACTACCAAACTATATGGGAGAATATGAATGGAATTCTAAACTTTATCATGCGCCAACAGTAAGAACGAGAGAGAAAGGATCTTCTAGCAAGACATCAGACATTACAGGAAAATTTAAAGAGACGAAGGTGCAGTGTTCAATAACCTCAGAGGAATTACTCAAAATTAAACCACAAGTATGGGGCGGATTAGGTAAGCACTTCATGTAGAGAGAAGTAAAAGCAAGTAACAAGGACGCCAACGAAGATACGCATACTATAAGACCACAGCGCTTAGCTGGCTCTTCTAGTTGCCGTTCAACTTCCCTATGAGTTTCAGGATGAAGAAGTTTAAGAAAATTGATCAAAAAAAAAATGATTCCCCGGACCCGATCCACCCGGATTGTGATCACCTCCACATTTGAACCCGACGTGAAACGCTTCGTGGCATTTGCTTCTGATCTTTTTGGGAGGTTGTGATCCATATCCTTTATCATCATCATCATTCTTCAATGTTGCACTAGATTTCTCACAATATCGTGCACATCTTCGTCGTGAAGTAAATGCATTTGTGAGAGATCTAGAGCATTGTGCATCAGTTGCATATTCACGTAAGATGGAGGAAGGATTCAAATCCCTTATTGTTCAGAAACAAGGCCAAAGAATAGTCTCTTCCATGTTGAAAGAGAAGGAAAAATTCAATGGCATCAACATCAGAAGCTACTAAAATTTGTTTGAAGAGCGAGCTATGATTTTTGGTCTTCTTGAAGGTCTTTTGATATCATTCTTTGAATGAATTTTTGATAACTCTATCATAAACCGTGCCACTCAATATGATAGTCTTCCTTGGATTGATTTCAGAAAGGAGATGCTCAAAGAATTCTATCTTGATGATTATAGCCAACATAATCGGGATGGATTCTTATGATGGGTCAATTCCTCAAAGCCTAGTAGCTCTATTACTCACTTATAAAATGAGTATATTAGAAGCTATGAACAAATTCTTGATGAGGATAAGATAACTTTGGAAAATGCGATGAACTTGAAAACTCAATTTTGTGCTCTTTGACCCTTCAAATATCCTTTGATGAAGATCAAAATTTGTAGGGCTATGTTTTGAAAGGTCTCCTTTAGGAAAATGCAGAAAAAACTCCCATCCGAATCTCCCTTATACAAGTTTGACTATATTTGGAAGTTTGCAAGGTGGCATTAAGGTGTCTAGGAAGCTCTCATAGCCTTGAAAATTTGTAAAAATATGTAGTCACA
Source organism: Ceratopteris richardii (assembly GCA_020310875.1). Taxonomy (NCBI): domain Eukaryota; kingdom Viridiplantae; phylum Streptophyta; class Polypodiopsida; order Polypodiales; family Pteridaceae; genus Ceratopteris; species Ceratopteris richardii. The sequence goes on along the minus strand of CM035419.1, from coordinate 98,612,612 downwards.
TATGATCTTTATACATGTCAAACCATATTGCTAACAAAGATTTCTATACAACATTTTATAGGGACTAAGTGAAAAAATTATATTTTTTACAAAATGCACATGGCATATCAATGTGCTAGAAAATCCATTTTCATGTGAAATTTGGGCTATAGATTGAGTTTGATAGGCTTTACAAGTCTATGAATTTTCATGTGATTTGGAGATATTGAAATTTTTGCCCCAATTTCCAAAATTTGACCAGCTTTGACTGTTGCCGTGGATTTTCTTGATTTCTTCCAAAGTTTGCATGTGAACTCCCTTTGTCATCCTTGATGCATCTTCGACTTCTTAGGAAATTCTGGCTACCTTCACCGAATGTGTTTCTTGTAGGCCTTCATGAATGAGAGACGAGAGAAAATCTCGACGACAGCGAAAGCTAAATCTTGGGAACTCAAAGGGAATAAGGCAGTACACAAGTACATGGAGCAATGCAATGAAGATGCTGATCAAGTCAAAACTATCTATGAAGCAAAGGCAAAATTGGAAGAGGAGCTCAAGGTTAGTAAATATGCAAATGAAGAGAAGGAAAAAGTCATATCACAGCTCATAACCCAACTAGACCAGACCAAGAACTTGGGAACACTAGTAGTGCAATCCACGAAAGCTACTCGCAAGACTGAGGTATGCCCTCTTTCTCCCCCAATCATTCATTCACCAATAATGGACCCAAGTATCGAGGAGTATGATGATCACCCAATGTCGTATACTACATAGTTAAGTCAGAAAGAGCGAGAACTACTGATGTCTCGGCTTACCGAGAATTTTGAAAATGAAGTTGTAAAAGTCATGAAGGAGGCTAAAATCAAGAGCAAAGATTTAGAGGCAATCATGAAGCCCTTCAACCTCCTTTATGGAATCATGAAAGAACAAACTCGAAAGTATATTAAGAAGACTATGGGAAAGGATCCGGATGAGAAGCTAAACTTTAAAGCAAACACCTTTCAATACACTCAAGAACAGTTTGAAGCTGCTGATCCTATATGGAGGAGAATATTTTTGGAAAGAAATCTGACATTGCGGGTGCATTGGCAGGAGGCACCATATTTATTAAAAGTTAACCCCGCATTTTGTCCTGTGCCACATCGATGATACTGCCCAGAATTTTGGGAGTTACAAAGTCAAGGTAAAATCAATAGGCAGTGGCTCAATTTTCCATTACTCCCGAGCCCACCCCATAATTATTTGCCTACGGAAGAGTACATGATCAAAACTATAGAATTTTGGTTATCTCGGTATGCAAAAGTTCTTGACCTCATTCTCAAAGTGACTAACAAAATACTCAGCATGATTCTAACCATACTCAAAGTATTCAAGCATGCAGAGTACTTATTTTTGAATTTTATTGGCATCAATCAAGGCACATATATTTTAGTATTCGACCTTTCTGTTATGCCAAGTAGACTAACCATTATGGCCTATTATTCGCAATTAAAATTTTTGCCTAGTACATATATGCAAACTTTTGAAGATGCCTTCTTCACTGGATTTTTCGAGATTGATTCAAAAATCTTCCTAAAGATGTCCCCAAATTTGAATGCAAGATTAGTCACAAATGAACTCAATTTTTTTGCTAACCATTGCCAACCACCACATGATGGTGTCAAGTCCAAACAGTGGAAGCAACTTATGATACATGAAGCCAATCTGCTAAATGAGATAGAGAAAAAAAAGTATATAAGACATACTCTTGTCAACATCCAAAGCCTGTCGGGGATGACAGAGTTCAGGAGGGGGGACATGTGGAAGGGGAGTCAGGAGAATCAAGCAAAAGATGACAAAGAAGAAAATCAAAAAGAAAAACTACTCAATAAAAAGAAACAGCCTCTGTGCAAATCCCCGTAGGGGCACGTATCAGGCTTCACGTGCATCAAGCTTTAACGAGAACAGGCAGGACCCGAGCACAACGAATAAGAAATAAAAGCTCAGCCCATTTGGATGTTGAAGAACTCCAATGAGGTCAAAGGACTCTAATGAAAGGTGACCAATATCAAAGTCACCTTAGCCATTGGGTGTGCATAGTGGAAAGAAAAGAATAGGCCAAAACTAATGCAACAGGTCGCGAGTTATGATCAGTTCCTTGACCGCTCGTAAAACTATATCATTACGACTTCCACAGGAGCTAGCAGTGGTGAACTATAAAAAGGCTATCAGTTAATAAGGAACGAGATCGACTACAGGCATAGAACTAGAGATAAGAAGCAAAGCTTGTCAAGGGACACCGGAGACAAAGAGGGGGAGAGTGTTGCAGAGATAATAGAGCACTAAAGAGGAGCCCAAAAATTTTCAAAATTATGGGCACAACTTTTCTTCTTCAAATGCTGATGGAAATCTCATGAAAGCCATGTAAATGCACTAGAGGAGTCCTCTACATGCATAAATCCCAAGCAATGTATCATAATCCTTGTAAATAGTAGGAAATTAGGGTTTCTACAATAAAGTGCCGGTCTCTTGTGTGAAAGGACCATTTTTTAGGGCATATGTATATAAGTCATTTGATGACTCTTTGAAAAGACTTTTTGCCATTGTGAGTAAGAGAATTCTGAATTTTTGAATTTGCTCCTTCTTCTTCTTGCATCTCCTTGCTTGTGAGCTTGAATGTGTGTTTGTAGCTTGATATGATTTCATGGAGGTGTTGTTTAATGAATTCATTGCTTTTCTGAAGTGTGTAATGTGTGTGTGAGGCATGAGGAGGTGTGTGGTGAAACTAGCTGAGTTGCACAGCTCTATTTTTGCCCATATCTTGAAGTATTTTTGTCAAAATCACAGAACAATAGACCATTGGATGCGTCTCATGGAGAGCTTCGAAATGAACCTGCTCTTAACCATATTTCGAGTTTGGAGATGAGAGAAAAGTCCATTTATGTACTTACTGTTGTTTCATGTATCGCGACACCATGTCCACCTGTGAGAGTGATGAATATGTATGATAACACTTGCATTTCATAAAAGCTATTACACTTCATTGACCATTGTGTAAGTGCTTGTCTTCATACACTCGGTTAGGTTCTAGATACTCCTTGGATTGATAATTAAAATGTGTGATTCCCACTATATGCACTTGTTCGTGATAGAGGAATAGTCTCTTTCATCACAACTCCCTAAGCTCGTGCTTAGGTACACACTACAAAGATTAGTAAATGCCCATTCTTCATTTTGTGCAATATTAGCAGACTCTATTTTAGGTAGAGAGGCCTCTACAACAACCATTCTAGCGTGTTGTTTCATTACCTCTTTTGTAGCTAGTTTTGGACATTTCTTTATGACATGATCATTTCCTTTAGAGTATTTGCGATATAATTTCTGCTTTTATCTTTTCTTCTCATCTTTGTCTTCCTTTTATATACCCATTTGAAATCAATTACCTTTTTATTGGGTGACATTGGAACCAAATCCCAAGTTTCCATCTCCTTGAATGTATCTATTTCGTCTTTCATGGCCTTCTCCCAATTAGGGTTTCCCTTTGCCTCTTCATAGGTTGAGCATTCCTATGAAATTGAGTCCTTTGCCAAGTAGACTGAATGCTTTGTAACAAATGTGGAATCATATCTACACCTTTCCGGTTGTCTTTTCTCCCTTGTTAATCTTCTAGGTGCTTTCTTGGAGCATTCTTCACACTATTGCATTTTGTATTTGCCTCTTGATTTCCAAAGCTTGTAATCCTTTTCCTTCTCATCCTGGACATCATCTATATCACTTCTTGCACTCTCAACCTATGTATCATGCTTGCTTTCTAATTTATGAGAATCAGAATCAAGATCATATGGTAGAATTACCTTTTGTTTTCTTTCATCATACCAAGACTTGTCTTATTCAAACACAACATCCCTACTTGTAGTGATTTTCTTGGTTGAAGGATTATAGAGCCTGTAACCCATCTGAGTTGAATCACACCCAATAGCCATTGCCTTTTTTATGGTTTCATCTAGCTTACCTTTTATTTGTGATGGTACATGAACATAATCTAAATGACCAAACACCTTGCAATATCCAAGACTAGGTTTTCTTCCATACCATGCTTCATAAGGAGTCATAACTTGAAGTGATTTGGATGGTATTCTATTGACAAGGTACACATCAGTTGAAATAGCCTCTGCCATAGATAATGTTGCAACCTCTTCTCTTCAATCATTGTTCTAGCTGATCCAACCAATGACCCATTTCTTGTCTTTACAATTCCATTCGTTTGACGAGATTACCTAGTAGTCACTTCCCTTTTGATACCTTTATCCTGCAAGAACTCATCGAACTCTTTTGAAGAAGTATTCTCCCCCTTCATCAGATCTGAGCTTCTTGAGTGATCTACCTGTATGATTATCAATAAAAGAGACATAATACCTTGATCCTACCAATGAAGGTTCTTGGCTTGGTCCCCATACATGTGTATGTACTAAGTCTAGTAAGTTGTTGTGGCTATAGCCTTTATGGTTGAATGGTTGTCTTTGTGCCTTCCTAGTCTGACATACATCACATATGTTGATCGTGTGTTTCTTTGATATGTTTGGCAATCCAAGAACACTTTGATCCCTGCATATGTCCTTTAAGGTTCTTTCATTCACATGAGCTAGCCTCTTATGCCACACTTCAAGCTCACTTAGCGTTTGAGACCCAAAGTTTAATAAATCTATGTTTTTGGTTTCTCCTACTTCAAAAGTAAAGAGCCTACCATGCTTGTCACCTCTGGTTATCTTCTTGAAGGCTTGACATGGATCTTCCACAAAATCTCCATGTTGGGTGAACCTAACTCCCAAGCCTTTCTCAACTATTTGGCCTTCACTTATTAGGTTTTTGGTAATAGTGGAAACATAGAGTACCTTGCTCAGAATATTTATCCTGCCATTGGAATCTTTGGCATTACCAATATTCTCCACACGATGCTTTGTGTCATCCCTTGTTTGACCTTCATGTCTATGCTTTAGACTTTTCAAATCAGATAAGAGAGCTATGTTGCCTATAACATGATTGAACATCCTGAATCTATGTAGAATAAATGATCATCTTCTTTACCTTCCTTGTGGCTTAGATTCATCAAAAGCAATAAGTCTTCATGCTTTTTATCTTTAGAATAATTGTTGTACTCCCTTCTTCTATGGCCTCTATTGTTATTGTTGAATTTGTGTCCTCTTCTTTCTCTATTGCTGTCATATCCACCTTTCCACTTCCTTTCATGGTCTTCCCATTGAACTAGGAATTCTAAATGGTGTGGTTGGTCTTATCACAAATGACACAAGGTTGAACATTCTACAATCGGTCTTATCATGTTTTGGTGCTTTCTTCTTCCCTTTCCACTTGCTCTTGCCCACAAAGTTGTGTCTATAAAGCTTCTCAATCATTGATGGAAATCCATCTCCCATCTTGAAGTTGCTTTGATACCACTCTAAGAAGTTGGAGAAGCTTGGAGAGGCTTGGAGAGTTGAGCTATCAAGTGGTGAAGTTGGTCCAACAAACCAGCATAGGACTATCCCTAGCTCTTGTAGGCTTGTGGCTGGTGCAATAAAACCCAATAGGTACTTTGGAACATCAACAAGAACAATTTGATACAAGACAGATAACTTGCACCTTGACTAGCTCACAAAAACTTTCTAAAAATGGATGGAAGTTGTGACTTCAAAAACTACCAGCGTCCATCATAGTAACAACTGAAAACATTCCTCTTAAGGGAGTTTCATATATAGGGTTGCCTTGCTATAATGCATAAAAGACCTAATTTATAACAACCAATGAAGGAGCAATCACCTTAACATTGATTGGGTGTCATCCCAATTTTTCAGGATGTGTAGAGAATGAACTCGAGATGGAAAGATTTCTTTGAAAGTAATAAACCAAATGGATTGAAAATTTGTACACGTAGGCTAGAAAACTATTCCTTTCCAATGGATGTGTTTACATGGTCCTATACTAAATACAGCATTGAATCTCCAAAAGAATGGGCACAAAAACGGGGATTTATGAATACATTTGCACTCATAAACACTACGTCATAATACACTACGTAATAATCAAAGACTTCATACACATAGAAAAACTTCAGAGATAAAGTGATTTTAGCAATAGAAATTACTCATTGATCAGTAAGATTGATTATACATCATTCTGGAATACAGTACGATTGTGCATCAACATTAGAGAGCATCATCTGACATAATTTCCAGAATCTACTGCATGTAGTTATGGAGGCAATGGTAATACTTGACTTGCCATCAATCAAGACCTTCGGCATCTCTGTTTTTATACCAGACCGTAATTGTGGGAATGACATAGTCCACTATTTGATCTGGGACATCTTTTACCATTGAAACCGAAGGTTTTGGACTTAGAGACGGTGAATATCTTTTTTGTAAATGCTTTAACAACTGCTTCTAAAAAGCCAAAACAAGTTCAAGTAGGGTGCTTAGTGATAATTTAATATATTAATCTTGCAACAATTCACAAGACCTACCTTCCTTCGATGCTTGGGGATCCGAATCACTCTATGTCCATTCAGATATGGACCTCTGGTTATGAACTCGAATAGCACTCTCTTGATTATTAGATGATGATTGTTGAACTTCTGAAACTACAAATTCTGCTCGATGTCTGAAATTCTCATTTTCCTTTCTTGTTTCATTAATCTCTTGAGTGGGTTTAATAGTTTTCTTACTGATTTTACTATGTCGTTCTTTGCTATAAGCTTCCATTGGGACCAGCTTAGTGTCTACATAATATCATGGGTACTCCTAGACCCACTATACTTCTTTTTTTTATCTTTGCTTCTGCTCCCCGATACTCGATGATCTAATTTTCGCTCACTTGATATTCATGCTACGATCTAGTTACCACTGATGCTGAGGGTTCCAAATATTCTAAGGTCACCAGATTAGCCATAGGTGCCTTAAGCTTAGCCTCCTCTTTTCATTGATCATATTCTTTGGCTTCTTCACATTCCCATCATCGATGTATGTATTGCAAATAAAACTGACACTATATCGGTCCATTCCTTGAGTTTCTTGGGCTTGGTTGTCCAAAACTCCTACCTCTACCAAATTTTGGAAAATTTTGATGGAACACTCACTATTGTTCAGGAAATTGCTATGGATTACTCGGCAAGATATTCAATTTACCATCTCACAGATGAGCAGGTTTATGCATTGCCTAGGTGTCCAGCATTGGCAGATGGTTAAGCACATATTTTGCTACTTGAGTGATACCTGGATACTTGGATTGTTTTATCCCAAGGGGGGATCACTACCCCAAAATTTACATGATTTTTTTGACTCTGACTAGGCTCCTTTCTATGACACTTGTGTGTTGATTAGTGGTTTTTGCTTCACACTTGGAAGCTCATGTATATCTTGGTTGAGAAAGGAGCAGACTACTGTGGCCACATCTAGTTGTGAGGTTGATTATAGGGGAGCTTTCATAGGGATTGTTGAGTGTGTGTGGCTCAGACACCTTATGGTTGATTTAGGTGTTGGTATGTCTTCTACCACCACCATCTTCACTGACAGTCAAAGCGCATTGGCTCTTGCGAGGAACCCTATTTTTCATTATCGCACTAAGCACATTGAGGTGCACCATCTCTATGTCAAGGAGAGGTTCTCTTTTGGAGAGACTAGCTTGGCATATGTGCCCACGTAGGAGAACATTGTAGACCTTTTCACAAAGGCTCTGCCTAGGGAGAAGTTTGAAGCTTTTTGCAAAGCTTTGGGCTTACTTCCTTTTGTGGATTGATTCCATATAGCTTGGCACTTCCTTATACATGACTACTAGCTCCTTGTTCACCGCATCACTCCCAGGGGGGATTTGTTGATATATTTAGGTAGTGATGTGTGTGTGAACACATTAGGACAACCGGGGCACTTTTTTCCCTCTTTGGAAGGCTTTTTCCCCCCAGTTTGTATATACACCAATAGCCCTAATGGATCACTCATCTTTGTACATTCTAGTGGTAGTGCATTCATTATTGTGTGTTATGCTCCAAGCTTCTTCTTCTTCCTTGTGTTGTCTGCATGCTTCCGCAGACCTCAAAGTCCAACAAACTCATGGATCGGCTCACAAACACCATCTAAATTGGAAATTAGGGTTCCCTAAATGTCCAAGCTCTCACAATGTTTTCTTCTAATCTAACTTGAAAGTAAGGTTTCCACAAATGTGCAAGTTCACACAATGCCTTCTCCTCATAATGGTGGACTGATAACGTAAAATGCCATGGATCAGTTGTGTTCACTTGGGGATGCACTGTTACGTATATCTAACACCCGCCCCTTCCTCATTGTCCACCGTAGGAAAAACTAGTTCATTGGTCCAATACCAAGATTTGGTAAATGTGGATGAGTTTGAAATCTCTTAAGAGCCTTGGTGAAGAATTTTGCTCCATTTATTTCAATTTGACAATAGTTTATCTCGATGATCCTATTCGCAATCAATTCACATAGATAGTGATACATAATTTCTATGTGCTTGGTGCATGCATGCAAAACATAAACTTTTGGTGATGGCAATGAAACTTTGGTTGTTACATTTTAGCTCTATAGACTCCTATCCTTGTATTCCTATGTTCCATATGATCCTCCTCAATCATACTACTTCACATGCCACTTTATACTCAGCTTCAATAGAAAATAGTGCTACAGTTAGTTGTGTCTTACTAATGCAAGAGAAAATCCCATATCCTAAAGGAAATTAGTATCTAGAAACTAATTTTTTGGTATCAAAATCTCCACCCAGTTTGAGTCCCTATATCCAACCAGAGATGATCCTTCTTCATAGAGAGTACCACAGTTAATTGTTCCTTTCACATACTTGAGTGTCCACATATTTTCCTTCCCATGAGTTTGGCAAGGCTTATTAGAGAAACTTTTTACTACTTTAAGAACATAGAAGATACCTATATCTTCCAATATCCACTAGAGGTCAAGTATCATCAATTATATAGCATGTAGTCTTTTTATTTAAGTCATATCCATTGAACACACATTTCTTTGTTTTAGGATCCATTTTACCTCGGATTTGAGATGGAATATGTGCATAGCCTATGCACCCAAATATCCTACAATGATAAAGGGTAGGTCTTCTTCCATTCCATGCTTCATATGATGTCATCCCATCCAATGCTTTTGATGGGAGTCTATTGATGAGATAGGTGGCTATAGATCAGCCTCTACCCACAAATAATTTGGTAACTTTTTCTCATTAAGCATAGACCTTGCAACTTCAACTATGGTCCTATTTCTTCTCTCTACCACTCCATTTTGCTCTAGAGTGTACCTAGTTGTGAACTCTCTCATGATACCTCTCTCTTGGAGATAGGCATCATAATCATGGGAGAAATATTCTCCCCCTCCATCTAACCTTAGCCGCTTTAGTGTTTTACCTATTTGATTTTAAACAAGGGCAAGATACTTCTTGAAGCATGAGAAAACTTCATCCTTATGATTCATAAAGTATAGGATGGTCCATCTGCTACAATCATCAATAAAAGATACACAATACTTGGATCCTAAAATTGATGACTCTTTGCTAAGTCCCCAAAGATTTGTGTGGACTAGCTCCAACAAGTCACCATGAATATATCCTTTCTTCATGAAGGGTTGTCCATGTGATTTCCCAAGCTGACAAGCATTACACTTATATATCATATGTTGCTTCGAGATATTTGGTAGGCCAAGCACACTTTGATCCCTGCTCATTTTCTACAAATTCCTTTCACCTATGTGAGCGAATCTTTTGTGCCACATCTCTAATTCTCAAAGAGTCTAATTGCCATAATTGAATAGAGTTATCTTTCTAGTGTCTTGAAGCTCAAATGTAAAGATTCTACCTATCTTTTCTCCCTTTGCAATCCTCTTGAATCCTTCTTGTGGATCTTCAACAAAGGCTCCACTTCTTTTGAACCTTACCTACAATCCTTTCTCTACAATTTGCCCAATGCTTATGGTATTTTTTGTTATGGTAGGTACATTACCTTGCTGAGTAGATTCATGTTTCCATCTAGAGTCTTGACATTTCCAATCTTTTCCATTGAGTGTCTAGTGTCACCTCCTGTTTGAACCTCATGTCTATTTCTTGGATCCTCCAAGTCTAAGAGTAGAGCCACATTCCTTGCTACATGATTTGAACAACCAAGATCTATATAAAATACATGCTCATCTGTTTTACCTTGCTTCATGATCATGCTCATCAAGAGGAGTGAGTCCTCTTGAGTTTGCTCTTCAGTGTAACTATTGCAATCTCTCCTTGCTCTCTATCCTCCTTGATGATTTGTATTGTTGAAGTTGTTCTTGTTGTGGCCATTGAAGTTAATTGATCTTCCTCTTGCACTTCCATAGCTTCCTCTATTGAAGCCTATTCCTCTCTTATTTATAGGTTTCCTAAAACAATTCTTAGTTGCATGATTAGTTTGGCCACATATGCCACATGAAGAGGAGCTTTGAAATCTCCCCTTGCCTTGTATACCTCCTCTACCTCTTCCTCTTGAACCTCTACCTCTACCTGCAAAGTTTTCTTGAGAGGTACTACCTTCATCATCAGATCTTTTACCTTTTTCTTTGCTATCTTTACTCTTGTTCTTATCTATATATAGGACAGATGATTGGTTACCTTTTGATTTGTCTCCATTCTTCATACGTTTTGCATCATGTGTGAACAATTGTCCCATGAGGGTGTTGAAATCAAGAACCTAAATGTCCATGTATAGGTCCATTCTTGTGTGAAAGCTTCCCATTTATCATCTGCTTTGATTCCATTGATTACTTGTCTCACTATCTACTCTCCTTGAATGACTTCTCCAATGCTCCCATGTTGATCTACTAAGTCCTTCATTTTTTGTGACAAAATCAGTCACACTTTGCTTGGGCATATTCTTGAGTGTGGTAAACTCCATCCAGAGTTGGTTCTTCCTAGCTCTAGTGCTTGATGAGAAGAATGTTGAGATATCAAGTTCAACATCTAATGATCCATCATGATACATATCACTTTCTCATTCCTCTGACATGTATAGTGGTCATGCTGGTATATGTTTGGGATACTTCATTGAGATTTACTAGATTCATCTACCAAGAGTGATGACACATTTGTTTCTTACCAACTCACTCATTCGCGGACATTAGGATTTTCCTTATGTATTGTTCTTTATATATTACACTGTTTGGATTCTTGTTTTAGGTCATTCTTGTACATTCCTTTTATGTAATAGAAGAAGAAGAAGGTCATTCTTCCTTGCCTCATTCTCTGTGTGTGCTCTTCTTTGTTTGTGAGTGTGTGTGTGAGCTCTCTTCCTTATCTCGTTCCTCATGACATGGTATCAGAGCTAGTGTGGCTGTAGAGAGCTCGTGGAGAAGGCCCATGGTGAAGAGTACGTGAGAAGGTGTGGAGAAAGCATGCTTCACAAACAACCTCAGATTGCTACAAAAATTGGCGAAGGTAGAAGGCCATCTTGACCTCCATTTCAACCCCATAAGGTGAGGCCCACAAAAAACCAGGTGAGTTTGCAAAACTCTAACTTGCATCCTATTCAACAAAACTCCTATATTCTAGATGCAAAATTTCAAGCGATTCTATATACTATTGATATAGAGAAATAGTCTTTTTTTTAGATCAATTTGTCACGTCAAAGTGTGATGGAGTTCAAGCAGAAGTACTGCTTGTAGTGTTTTTGCAATGTTGTGAATTGTTGCAGAAATGGCAAATGCAGATGGAATGAGTCAGCTTATGAGCAATAAGTTGGACAAGAACAAATTCCATGCTTGGAGAGTCAGAATGATGAATTTCTTGATGGGAAAAGGCTACTGGAAGTACATAGAAGGAGAGAAAAAAAATACTTTGCAGTTACCAGAGAGGAATCGGATTGCAGATTAGTGAAGAGCATATGAGGAATGGAATCAAGGAGCACGAAAGGTAATGTATTGGCTATTTGTTAGCATACACAATAGCATGATTGTACACATATAGGATGCCAAGACTCCAAAAGAGGCTTGTAACAGTTTAGTCACTTTGTATGAGACCAATACAAAGGCATGAAAATTGCAACTCAAGAACGAGTTGCATACATTGGATGATGGTAAGTGATTGCACCTTGAAAATCAAAAGCATATGTGAGTCACTTGCATCTATTGGCATGAATGTAGATGAGGATGATAAGGTGGAAGTATGCCTTCGTGGTTTAGGAGTTGCATATACAGATAAGGGAAATTATTCCAAATTTTGCTGATCTAGTATCCATGTTGATTGAAGAAAAAAATCTTGGTGAAGACTCAAACTCCCAAGGAAAATATAGTTTTGAGTAGGTATTCTATTTTGGTAGAGGAAGAGGTATAGGTTTTAGAAGTGGAAAAGGGAATAGTGACCAAGACCCAAGGTCAACATCAGAATCATGCAGGAGGTAGAGGACAGTTTCGAGGCGGGGGGCCAAAGAGGCCATAGAAATTTCTAAAGAAATGATTAAAGTAATGACAATAAAGGATGCTTGAATTGTGGTAAACCTAGACACTTTGAAGGTGATTGCAGGTTAAAGAATCAAAATAACAAAATGCAGCAAAACAACTATGCATCCACAAGTGCAGATGATTATGAGAAGTTTTTCATGGTTCAACATCATATAATGAATATGATGTCTATTGATGTTTCTAAATCAAATGGAAATGTCTGGTATGTTGATTAGGGTGCTTCAAATCACATGAACAATCATGTGGAATGGTTTAGTAGTTTGCAAACATCACCACTTCCTGGATATGTTGAAACAGGCGATGAAAGATCACACCCTATCAAGCATACAAGAAACATAGCATTGTCTATGGAGGACGGGTAGGTAAAACATCTTGCTGATGTGTTGCATGTTCCAAATATAACAAAGAATCTGGTTTCTGTTGGGCAAATGGTTGACCAAGGATTACAAGTTAGGTTCAATGCTGATGTATTATATGTAGAGGATTATAAACAGGATGGATTACTTTCATTGATGACCATACATGAAAAGTATGGTTATATTTCATGAAAGAGAAGAGTGAAGTGTTAACTCACTTTCAAAATTTTAAGGCTATGGCAAAAAAACAAACAGGAAAGTATATTTAGACATTAAGGTTTGATGGCGGAGGTGAAAACATGTCAAATGAGTTTAGCAACTTTCTTCAAAGTCATGGAATTCCATGCCAATTTTCATGCAGGTACATAGCACAACAAAATGGCGTGGTTGAATGAAAAAATAGACATATTGCAGAAATAGCAAGAGCCTTGATGGCTGAGAAGAATATGCCTCATTGTTATTCGGAAGAAGTTGTGCATACTACTGTATACATCATGAACAGAACTCTGACTACTATTATACATCAAGTTACACCTGAAGAGAAGTTTATATGTAAAAATCCAAACCTATCACATATGAAAGTATTTGGTTGTATTGTATATGTGCATATTCCATATAAGTTGAGGACGAAGCTTGATCCAAAAACTAAAAAATGCATCTTCATTGCGTACTCCATTGAGCAATATGGATATAAATGTTATAACCCACTCACACAACTATTGGTGCAAGCAATCTCCAAATTCACCACTCCTAATACCATGCATTTGACTCGACTCTTAGAGTTTTCTTATTTTGCATATGACCCTAGTCTTAAAAAGCATTTTTTCATATGACCCATAGTTTTTTTTTGGAAAAAAGAAAAAAAGAAAATAGCCACGTAGCTTATTCCACGAACTTAGCAACTTGCATAATCACTCCTTAATTCAAGGAAAATATTTATCCCGAAACGAGTTTGCATGATCCTCCTTGAACCAAGGAAATCAAAACCGTATTTGTTTTTGGAAAGAAGTGTGCATGCTGTAAACTCATGCCGCTTCATCCCGCTTGTATATGAACACATATACTAAATAGAAATGTTGGGCGACATGACCTGTTCATGGCTTATATCTTAATTGTCAGCCCCATTGCTTGTGTCATTCTCTCGCTCACTCTCTCTTCTTGTCATAAGAGAGATAGCAACAACATGTAGATCTGACAGCGACATTGTGTCTACTATCACTAATGCATTGGTGTGCGTCTTATACATCATCATATTGTGATTTATGATTTGCATACAATGCATCAATATATATGCATCTCTAATCATCATATCATTGTGAAACAGTATGCAAATTGTAGACAAGACATGTGCATATATGGAAAGGTTAATGACGGACTATTCTCATTTATGTGAGGAATATGCCATCTTGATATTTTCTGTAACATCTTGTGATTTAGGTGATCAGCATGTACGTGTCTGTTGATTCTGTATTGATTATCTGAAAAACCCAAGGTCCAGATTATGTCTTGAGTATTGTGATGACCTCAGACAACTTAGAAGAAGAGTTATGAGTATGCTATGAGCAAGAGAAAGGGCTCCAAAGCATATGATGGTGTTCCTTCCCTTCTTCTACTTCATGAGAGCAATCTGTTGTGTTGTTGAAGTACATTGATGATAGTATGGATGCACTCTTTCAAGTATAGATATTCAATGAACGTGGGCATATTCATGGTGATATAAATAGATTTATATATTTATTTGCAGGTCAAGAATGATGCGTGATGAGCATAATAAAAATCATCATAGAAATCATCATAGAAATGTATGCAGTCATTCTTTATGTCATGGAACTCATACACACAGTTATGTATGTACATTTGTTCCAGGTGTATATAGTTATTTATAGACGTAACATGTATTTTTCACGATCAGCATTTGTCTACTAAGCCGAGTTCGTTCCTTGCCTTGAATCTCTATGAACATGGCGAAAGAAGGTCCTGCTACTGCATGAATCTAAGTACTACATACTCTTGCGTTGGTATATGGAAGCATGATCGTAAGACTAGTGAAAGGACATTACTATGCATAATATATATGCAAGGTACATCATAGTCACTAGCGTTGCAACTTATACTGCGGCCATTATCAGTAAAGTCAGTGCTTGGAGTCAAAGACAAAATATCTCATACGTATGTCAATCTCAGTTGATTATGTATATGTGTGCTTTATGTATTGTATTGGCACACATTTCTACACTTGTTTGTTACTCAAGTGCTAGTGAGACATTATCATTTTAATGTATTAAATGCAAGTGGCACATCTTTCTGAAATTCAACATGCCTTCGGCTGCATATCATTGTATGAAGAAAAATACTTGGTGAAGTTTATTCACATACAGCCGAAGAGGTGTTGTACACTAAGATCATATTGAACGATTAATACCTTCTTGATGATCCTATTTAGTTGGAACTATGCTTCACTTATGCGCAAATCTTGGAGTAAATCTTTATCTCACACATTTCCGCATATTTAGTTCCAATCACTTACAACGACAAGTGAAGTTAAGCTGAGATGTGGTATTTGATGAGATGTCAAGCTTCTATGCAGTTGCCAAAGAATGACTAAATCTTGAACCAAATGTCAAAGAAAAGGCTGAAAAAGCAAGTGTGAAATCTCAAGATTTGAGTGGACCGGATGCATCACCAAGCAATAGTTGCAACTCAATTCCACAGAGTGGAAGATTTCATGGAAATTTCACTCTAGAAAATTCATCAAATATATCCAAGAAAGGTCAAGAAAATCTTTTTGTTGGTAGTAAAACATCTACAGGTTTTGAAGACATTGGTGGAGATTCAAGTGGTTCAGAAAAGAGCCTCAATGAGGAGCTTGGATTGCCCTCTGTGGAGACTCCAGGAGTAAGAAAGACACATGCAGATGATACAAGAAGAAATGACTGAGGACCAAGTAATTGCAAGCCAATTTCTATGCCATTAGATTAGAAGTTGAAGTTGGATACTACATTTACGAAGCCTTGGAAAATGCTACTATGTATAGGAAAATTATGGGAAGTTTGATGTACCTCATAATTACAAGGCCTAATCTAAGCTACACTGTTCGACTTGAAAGTCAATTTATGCAGGTCCCGAGGAAGCCGCATTTAGATGCTCTGAGGTGCACTCTACATTATGTGAGTGCTACTTTGGATTATGCATTGTTTTATGAAGCTGGTGTAGATTTGTAGGTTAATGGATACACTGATGCAAATTGGGTTGTTAGTATTCCAGACAAAATATCTACTAGTGGCTTTCTATTTTCACTTGGAAGTGTAGCTATTACATGGAGCAACAAGAAGCAACCCATTCTTGCTTTGTTGAGTATAGAGGCTGAGTATAGAGGTGCTACAATGGCAACATGTGAAGCATCCTCGATAGAGATGCTACTTGTAGATTTATGTGTGGAACTGCAAAACGAGATCATCATCTATTGTGATAACCTTAGTAGTATTCAGTTAGCAAAAAATCCTATTTTTCATGCTAGAACAGAGCATATCGAGGTACATATCACTTCACGAGAGAGAAGGTATTAGCAGGTGGCATTGATCTTGTTTATGTGAGGACAGATGGGAAAGTTTCTAATATTTTCACTAAAGCACTTGGAGCAGAGAAGCTGAAGAAGTTTTGAAAGATGCCTGAATTAGAGGACATGAAATTGAGCTTGAGGCAGAGTGTTGAGATATCAAGCTCAATATGTGATGATCCAAGATGCCATGTATCACTTTTTCATTTCTCTAACATGTATTGTGGTCGTGCCGATATATGTCAACGATACTTCATTGAACTTACTAGATTTATCTATCGAGAGTGATGACACATTTGTTTCTAGCCATCTCACTCATTCGTGGACATTGGGATTTTCCTAATGTACTGTTCTTTATAAATTGCACTTGTTGTATTATTGTTTTAGGTCATTCTTTTACATTCATTTTATGTAATAGAGGAAGAATAAGATCATTCTTCCTTGCCTCATTCTATGTGTGTGCTCCTCTTTGTTTGTGAGAGTGTGTGTGTGAGCTCCCTTCCAGCCATAAGGATGTTAACTTTTGCATGAAATGACCGAGTCAAGAGTATGTAATCAACATAAAGAACCAGCATAGTAAGATCAGCCCCATGTTTACATACATAGAGTGTGCCTTCAACCAAACTACATGTGAAGCCAAGAGCAATCAAGTTCGTATGGATTTTTTCATACCATGCACATGTATCTTGCTTGAGACCATACAAGGCTTTATGTGAGCCACAAACCATATGATCTTTCCCTTTCATGGAAAATCCAATAGGTTGCTTCACATAAACCTCTTCTTGCAAATCACCATTCAAGAAAGCTGTTTTTATGTCCAAGTGATGTACTTTCCAACCTTGTTGGGTAACCAATACAACCACAATATGAATGTTAGCCATATGTGAAGTAGGTGCAAAAGTTTTCTCATAGTCAATGCCATATTGTTGCACATGTCTTTTGGCAACCAATCTAGATTTGCGATCAATGCTACCATATGATTTTCTCTTAATCGTGTAAGCCCACTTTGTACCAATGGCCTTTTTTTTCTTTTGGAAATTCACATAACTCCCAAGTACCATTCCTATGTAGGGTAAATATGTCAACAATATTAACCTTTGGGTCTATGTTTTTTAGCCACACTCGTAAATCTACATGTTTCTTGAAATGTTTTAGTTCTGGTGGGAGCAACCATCGCAAGTTTATGCAAGTTTTTTAGCCAAAAAAAATAGAGTTGACAAACACTTGTAGGTTTTGTTGGCTAGTGTTTGGCCTATGAATTCAGCCTCTAAGTGCCATGTTACTGCATATATTGAGAACATACACAATATGCATGCTTCTGTGGATATCACTTATGTACGTCAATGTAGTCATTGATATAGTAATTACGTTTTTGCATAAAGACTTTGATGTTGATAAAGAGGGTCATGGTGAGGTTTTCTTAACTAGGAGACACCTAGATGTTGGGTCTCTTCAATGATGTATGTGGAAGACTTACCCAGCGTTGCCATAGGAGATTTATGCTAGTTTTACATAGGTGCTCCATAAGCCAACTTGTCTTCTTTCAGTTAACTGATTATATGCAATTGAGCAGTGATTTACTATGCAGGCTAACATGTTAGTACTTGTAGTTTTATGAGATTTTGACACTAGTCATATCCTCATTTGCAGAGGATCCTCAAGGAAAAGTTTTCCAATTTTTTTGGTTTTGTCAACTATACAGTGGTCGATTTACTCCTTGGTACACTTATTGATGTGAGCATGTTTATTCTCACAAAATGCTTTGGTTGGTCATTATTGTTCATTAATTCATTTTTCTAGGAAGACTCTATTGAATCTTTCCCAAAATATGGCACTTGGTCATGCTCTTTGAGCCTTAGTGGTATTGGGACTCTTCTAGCTCCTTAATCATTCTATTAAGTTCTCTATCATCATGGCATCGGAGGTCTTAGGCACGTCTGGTGGATCATGGTCTAGTGCCAATGTTCTAAGGAGGAGCTATAACTTGCATGGAAAAGAACATTCTGAGATCCAAAAATTTGATGGAATAAACTTTTCTCTATGGAAGCAACAGATTAAAGATGCACTGATTCAAAGGAGGCAATGGAAGCCACTAAATGGAATCTCAAAAACATCCTGCTAACATGGATGAAGATGATTGGCATGAGTTAAATGAAATGGCTAGGTCCACCATTTGATTGCACGTAGAAGATAATTTTTACTTTATGGTATTGTATTGTGAAAGTGTAGAGGAGTTTGGAAAGAAGTTATGCAATGCATATGAAAAAGAAATGGCATCAAATAAAGTGTATCTGATGAGAAAGTTATATGACCTTTGCATGAAGGACACAGATAGTGTTGCTACTCATGTAAATAAGTTTGATGCTATATTCTCCTAGTTATAGGCTCAAAAAATGGACATGGATAATGAAATGAAAGAAATCTTGTTATTATGCACCTTGCCATCATCATGGGATGCATTTTGTATAGCTATTAGAAATAGTGCACTTGGTGGTAAACTAGTCTATGATGACATATGTGGAGCACTCTTGAGTGAGGAGATTCATAGAAAATCTGTGAAGATGCACATAATGTTTGTGATTCTTACCAAGGACAGAATCGGCAATGTGGCACAAGCAAGAAAAAGGAAAAGAATGGTCAATGGAATAAGAGTAGAAGTAAATCAAGAAAGAGGGATATCGAGTGCCATTATTGTCATAAGAAAGTACACATGAAGAAAGACTATTATGCGTTAAAGAATGCTAAAGGTAAAGGGCAAAATGTTGATGGGCATGTTAAACACTTGCCTGCACCATTTACTTCAACCTAGAAGATTGAAGTAATAAATACCATTTTGATGATGTTGATGTGTTGATACTTGATAGTATTGTGCCTATTGAAGCTCTTATGGATGATATTCTTTCCTACACATGGTTACTAGATTTTGGTGCTTCTTTCCATGTGACACCACATAGAGAGTGGTTCTCTACATATGCAGCAAAGCCTTTTGGTATTGTGAGACTTGGTGATTCTTATCAGTGTGACATTGTTACAATTGGAGATGTGGTTGTGCAGCTCATTGATGGTTCAAAATTTACTGTGTTAGGCCACGGGTTACATATTATTTGTAATTTGTCATAATTTTTGGTGAAGTGCTACAAGCATTGTAACCTAGTTATGAATTGATACAAAGAAAGGTTGCAGTTGTGTAATGACAGGCATGCGGTGAGTGTGTAGGATTGTGCGTGGTGGAGCAATGTGGTACAAACAGTTTCAATCTAATTGCACTGTTCTATTCGGTACTGTGTTGATTCTTGTTAGTTGAGTCATTTAACATTAAGTGTGGTGATTAAATAAGTCTTGTTGGGGATCACTATTAGAAGTTAGTGTGATGAACTATTGTTGTTAACCATGGAAAGTAATCTATCTGTTGATTTTGCATACGATCATCTATAAGTGAATTGGGTAAAAGGATTATATGATTGGATAATAAAGTGTAAAAGTGTGTGTTTATGAAGTAACTCATTAATAGTGTACAGTATTTTAATACGGTGACTTGTGAAAATCAATATTGGTTAGATGTTCAGAGAAATGTCCTACAAAAGAGATATCTATGATAGTGTGATTTAGTAATTAGCTTAACTGATTACCTTAGAAATACCGAGTGGGAAAATACCAAAGGACTATATTTGTAGAATCCTACCATCCTAAGAACCCTACTAAATCTATCCTGCTTGTTGTAATCTTACCAGATAGAGTTGGATTAGGAACAGAGGTTAATACTAGTGCCCTCTATGGGAAATGGAATTTAGTTTCTAAGTGAAGCTTAACATATACTTTCTGAGTGGAGATTATTTTCTACATGCCGATAACGGGCTCCGAAGAGACTTACCCCAAATATGGAAGCAATAAACAATCCTTGAGAGTGAATAGTATGCTAGGGATGCCACCGTGGAGTAATACTAGAGGTGTTACATCTGGAAGGAAGGGCGTAGTGAGTAGCAATGGATCGATACTACAATATTTCCTCATTTTTGGTCTATAATGTATACCAGAACTCAATCCAGTACCATCTAGTGCTGGTTCAGTGTCTGACATCAACAACAAACTTTGTGATAGTTCGATACCCTCTAGTAGTGGTTTGGCACCTGGTATCGATACCAAATTCAGTGGGAGTCCGGTGCTAGACAAAACAATAGAAGAGGTTGTTGTAGATATTAACAAGCTTCTTGAACATGTTTTGAAGATAGCAAATCATAGTTCAAGGCCAACCACCCCTATTGAATAATGCATTATAGAGGAATTCCCAAAGTTCTTGAGTGATAGAAGGGATCTCTACTCTAATTTCCTATTTGGAGAGTGGAACCCAAGCTAGAAATTAAACCTTCAATTTCGAGAAAACCTTTTTCCTAACCGCAAATCAAAGGCAGCAGCTACCCATGAATCAGAACAACCAATAGACCCAAGTGAAGAACCCATGGTAGATACACAAAACGAACAGTAGGGATGACAACTTGGGAGGTCACTGGAGACAACCAAGTGTGGAAGTAATGTATGCCAAATTCGGTGATTTTCTAGGTGACAACCCAGATGCGCATGTGTGCACCTTCAAAATCAATTACATAGTGCTGAATAATCTAGAGGATCTTGAATATAAAGCCATAGTATTTTAGTCCACCTTAGTCAATGAAGCGGCAAGACGGTTAACTGAGTTTGACCTCAATCATTTTCGATGGTACGAAGATGTTAAGAATGCATTCTTGCAATGCTTTCAATTAAAGAAGAATGTTGCATAAATATTCATTTACTTACAGATTAACAAACAAAAAGTGAATCAAAGCATATAGGACTATGCCACCCTTTTTTCGCATGCATCTACGATAGTTACCCCAAGCCCATGCCAATTTACCCAACGATATAATATGCAGTGATTTATTAACGATCTCAACCCACAATTAAGATAGGTCATGATCATTCATTGTCTTGGTGGCATGATGTTCAATGCACTTGTTACAATGGCATTATAACTGGAGCATAAAGTCGGAGGATTTATAGAAGATTTAGAATGGCCAAAATCTAATGAAAACAAAAGTGATGACCCCTTGAACTAGATATACTGTACTAAATGCAAATATCCCGGCCATGTGGCAACTGTTAGACGGCCACCGAATAAGGACAGTTGTACTAGGACAGGCGCCTTAAATAGCAAGAGCCTTTTGAGAAACGCGTAGAGATTCGCGCACCACTGTAAAATCCTCTATATAAGGAAATGAGAAGAGAATGGAAGAAGACGCCCCTTTTTGGAACTGCTGTGTCCTGTTAAGGTGTATCGTCTAGTCGATTCTGTTTGTTAAGTGCATCTTCAGTTCTGTCTGTGAGTACGCCCAATTCGGGATTTGTAGTGTCGATTCTGTCTGTGAATGCACCCATTTTGGGGAACTGTTGTGTTTGGTTAAGTGTATCTTCTAGTCTGATTGTGAGAATACCCATTCGGGGTTTGCAGGGTCTTGCTTTAGTTAGCTTCGATTCGGGTCTGTCGATTGAGTGTATCTTTTATTCTAGTGTGAAGCACCCAATCTGGGAAGCGCAGTGTATTGTAAGTTTCTATTTCGAATCTGTATGTTCTGTTCTGCTGTGTTTGCTTAGTAGTTGTTCATATCTTAAAAGGTAGTTACGAACAAGTGGCACTGTGTTACGAAGTTGTTCAGCGTGACGTTGAGCATTGTTAAGTGTGACTAGCATATGTAGACGAAGTAGGCAGTATGGAGTAATATCACTGCGGGTTTGTTAAGGTTCTGCGAAGTACTCGAAGTCGGTATAATAATCTGTGTTTCTGAGACTTCTGTTCCCAGAAGGATTTGTATCTGGAAGGGCCTGTGAGCCCTTGGGGACTAGTGATACGATGGTTACGATTCGGCTATTTTCGGCATACCACAAGTTCTATATCTTGGGTATAATGTTCGGTGTAACCCCAAAACAAGAAGAGGTACATCTTGAGTAAATCCGGTGAATGAGTAAAATAGCCGAGTAGTTTAAGTCAGATCGGATTACTGCTTTTCACTATAGCAGACCCAGTCCGGGATTTCTAACGTTCAATAGGTCGAGTAATTAACAGTGTTCAGTACTGAGCTAAGACGTGGTAGCATATTTAATGCTTATATGAGAGTTTGGGAAAATAGTACAGGGCCTCTGCCTAGCAGACCCCTACCACTCCCAAGAACCCACGTGACTACGAAGTAAAGTGCTTTTAAGTATCACATTAGACTAAAGTACTCTAAATCCAGATTTAGAAGCAATGTATCCGGCAAACGGCTAGTATCCGACTTAACATTTGGCGCCGTCTGTGGGAAAGTGGAAACTGTTTATCAGTCCCTGCGGTAAAGTAGCATTTGATTACGAGTTACTTGTGGGAAAGTGGCACTAAAGTACCAGTTTTTGTCAGAAGTAAACGTTTAGTTCACATTCGAGTAACTAGCAGAAGCAACAGACCCAGATTGTTGCCAAACTGCTCAGATAGGGTTACTGTGTAATGATACATGCCGGTTACTCGATCCGGTGAAACATATCCTAAGAACTGTAAGACTGAAGCGAGTAAAGCGATAAAGATAGCCTTGGAAGGAGAAGATCTAACCAAATCTGACCCAGTGGTCAGACAAACTGAGAACGTCACGATTAATTCCGGTCAT
Organism: Ceratopteris richardii; assembly: GCA_020310875.1. Classification (NCBI taxonomy): domain Eukaryota; kingdom Viridiplantae; phylum Streptophyta; class Polypodiopsida; order Polypodiales; family Pteridaceae; genus Ceratopteris; species Ceratopteris richardii. The sequence goes on along the minus strand of CM035419.1, from coordinate 98,589,577 downwards.
ATTCCGGTGGAACAATCAACGCCTTTGGTACATTCTGGTGCTACTTCGACCCAGCCTATCGAAGATATAGCAATTTCAGAATCTACCAACACGCCGTTAGAGACTAGTCTTAACTCGGAATTATATACGATCAGGCACACTTTAGGAAAAGAGATCGATAAGAGCGAAAAAACACTGCATTCTGGCATAATTTTGGCTCCTTCCGGTGAGATTCCGGTGATAGAATCACCAATCGCTGGCAAAGGTTTAGCCTTTTTCGCGGAATCTTCCGCCCGACCAGCGTGCTTGGAAGAAAGATTTCGGATATTGGATATCCAGAAGGAAGGAAAACTCTTTGAAGCAGAAGTGCGGCGCATTCTAAGTGAAAATAGCATACCGGAAGGCACGCCATCCGGCGACAAAAGTTTCGATAGTTCATCTAACCAACCTCAAAATACAGAACAAGGACCGGAGACACTCACGATGAACGGGCAACAATAGCAACAACAGTTAGGTCAACCAAGGCTGCCTCCAACAGGAGTAACATACACGAAATTCGGGGGATTCCCAGGAGATGATCCGGATGCTCACGTACGCACCTTCGAGATAAGTTATGCAGTTCTTAACCATCCACCGGATCAGGCGTATAAGGCCATTGTTTTTCAATCAACACTGGTAAATGAAGCAGCTAGATGGCTTACGGAATACGATATTAATCATTTCGGCACCTATGACGCAGTTCGAGAAGCTTTTTTACAACGATTCAAGTTAAAGAAGAATCCCGCCGAAATATTTGATTATTTACAGAACAACCGACAGAAGGCGAATCAGACTGTCCAAGAGTATGCTACACTCTTTAGAACACACTTGTGACAGATACCACAGGCACACGCTAACTTACCGGATGATGTCATCACTCAGTGGTTTATCAATGGTTTAACTCCGCAATTGAAGCAGATCATGATCATAAGATGCGTGGGAGCTATGACGCTGGATGCAGTCATCGCCATGGCTCTGCAATTAGAATCCAAGGTCGGTGGATTTACGGAAGATCTGGAGTGGTTAAAAACGAACAAAACTATGAATGAAGATATAACTAGACAAGTGTACTGTATCACATGCAAGAATTCAGGGCATACTAGTGCCAATTGTGCGCTAAATCAACCGTTCTGCGCTATCTGCAACATTGTCGGACACCCCACCGGAAATTGTGTTTACAATGCCAGATTACGGGGAACAGCAACACTCAATGCTGTTATTCAAGAACATGGACAGGCAACGAATCACTATGTACCTCCGCAACTGAGAAACAATCAACCGCAAGGATATCGAAACTACCGAGGACAGAGGAACAATAACTATAATGCAAACCGCTGGCAGAACGAACCACCACCGGAAAATCCCAATTTACCACCGCCACGATGTCATTTTTGTGGTGAATACAGACACATCAGAAGATTTTGTAAAGATGCAGTTGAGTACGATCAAAGGAAGAAGGAGCGGCAAAACCCAATGGCCAACATGGTACAAATTACACCAGTAGAAACACAAGCTGCTACAGTACAGACCAGATCAGGTAAACAGCTACAGACAGCAGCAGAAGTATTCGAACCAGGGATACGAGAACAACATAGGATGTATAACAAGGCTAGTCGTTGGACAGCAACAGAACCACTAGTGTTCCCAGAACCTATTCCGGTGACTCAGGCTTCATCAAAGGAAGGAACGCACCAAAAGGAAACAACAGCGGGGCCATCATCAGCAATAGACATAACAGCAGAAACTTCTACACCATCGGAAACCTCAAGATCAAAGGAGCAGGACAACCAACCTCAACAAGCTTGGGAAATTTTATCCAAGGCATCTATTACTTTGCCTCTCGGCCAACTTTTGGCATTAGTACCTGGGATTCGACAACAGTTCCAGCAACAGTTCAGTCCGGTGCCTTCTTGTATTCCGGCAACAGCAGCAGTTCAACCGGAACCTGATTCTACCGTTGATCATTCGGTTCCCTTGATTACAGTATGGTACAAGAATCATAAAATTACGCAGGTATTGATTGATGGAGGATCTGGTGTGAACATTGCAACAGCATCTTTATGCAAAAGGTTAGGATGGACCGAAATTGAACCAGTGCAATTTTTTGTTAGAATGGCAGATCAATCTAGAGTCCACCCTGTAGGACTTGTGCGAAATGTACCCATCACTTTACAAGATACGACCTTTAGAATGACCTTTGTTATACTAGATTTGCCAGAATCTACTTTGGACTACAACCTTCTTTTCGGCCGACCTTGGCTGAAGCATGCGAAGGTAATACAGGACTGGTCCGCACAAGAGCTTACATTCAAGGATTCCAACCGTAGATATGTAGTAAAATTGGATGCTATACAACCATGCGAGCTTCACGCTAGACCATATTTTGCTGAACCAGTCAACATGTTAGATGGACTATCAGATGATGAGGAAGAGGAATTTCTGAAGAGTAATGCTGATTTAATGTCTGTAGGGACTGTTGATCTACAGTCTGTGATAGATAATTGGAACACCTCGGTATGTACAATCACACCTATCACTAATACAATTAAGTATGAAGGTAGTGTCCCCACACATGATGATGAATCACAATCACTGTTCAAGTCAACGGACGATGCAGGGAAACCGCAACAGTTTTATGTCCCAGAAGACCAGTTGACCACGTATGATCTAGGAGATGAAGAGCATCCACGACCTGTAAAGATAAGGCAAAACTTACCGGAATCATTTAAAACCGACTTAATTCGACTTCTTTGCGAATTCTCAAACGTCTTTGCATGGGATTATAAAGATATGAAGGGGTTAGATCCGCGCATCTATCAGCACAGAGTCATGCTGAAGCCTGAAGCTAAACCAAATAGGCAGCCCAGCTATCGGATGAATCCCAATTATGCATCACAGGTAAAAGCCGAACTTGATAGATTATTAAAAGTTGGATTCATCGTACCAGTAGAACATGCTGAATGGATTTCACCAATTGTGATCGTGCCAAAGAAAAATAAGCAACTACGAATCTGTGTAGACTACCGGAAATTAAACGCAGCAACAGTACCGGATCCTTTCCCGATCCCCTTTTTGGACACCATGCTTGATAGGGTAGCAGGCCACGAAATGTATTCATTCTTAGATGGATACAGCGGTTACAATCAGGTTAGAATGGTTGAAGCAGATATACCAAAAACCGCATTCATTACCAATTGGGGTGTTTTTGCTTGTACGGTGATGTGGTTTGGATTGAGAAACGCACCAAGTACATTTCAAAGATGCATGCAGGAAATATTTTCTCCTTATCTTACTTCGTTTATGCAAGTATACCTCGATGATTTTTCAATTTTCGGTAAGATGATAGCACATCTCTTTCATTTACCGTGCTGCTTTCAGAAATGCAGAGAGTATAGACTCTGTTTGAATCCAAACAAATCAGTGTTTGCGGTCTCATGTGGCAAGTTACTTGGCCACATTGTATCCACACAAGGTATCCAAGTCGATCCAGATAAGATTTCGGCAGTATTAGAAGCTCCGGTGCCAGTTTCTCCAAAAGAAGTTATGCGCTTTATGGGCCAAGTACGGTGGCATGGAAGACACTTACGGTGGCTTGCTCATCTGGCAATACCACTAAACAAGCTAATCAATAAAACACCTCGACAATTTGAATGGACCCAGGAATGCCAGATAGCCTTTGATCGTTTAAAGCATTTATTAACACAAGTTCCTATTTTGCAACCACCGGACTGGGATCACCCATTTCACATATTTGTTGATGCTTCAGATATAGCAATAGGAAGTGTATTGATGCAACAAATTGATAAATGGTTCAGACCAGTGTATTACGCAAGTCGAAGGTTAGCCCCTGCTGAGAAAAACTACTCTGTAACAGAAAGAGAATGTCTAGGACTCGTATACTCGGTAAAAAAATTTAGACATTACTTGCTAGGCCGAAAATTTACATTCCATGTGGACCATGCTGCCCTCGTCTATTTAGTAAGACAACAACATTTAGGCGGACGCTTAGCACGATGGGTGCTACTTTTACAAGAATTCGACTATGACGTTATTCACCGACCCGGAAATGCACATGCCTTAGCAGACTTTTTATCCCGTTTAGATTCCGGCGAATCTCCGGTGGGTATAGATGACACAACACCCACAATTTATGTATCGGAACCAATTACCGAAGAATCTGTAGACCCGCCTATTCCATTTTCATATTATGATCAGATCTTGACCTTTCTCACTGATGGGTGCCTTCCATCTCAAGTTTCAAGACCAGTACGCAGAAAAATTGCAGTCTTTAGCCGCCAATTTCGGTTAGTTGCTGGAGAACTCTATTATGTAGACCTCACCGGAATCTTACTTCGCTGTGTTCCTCCGCATGAAATTAACTCAGTTATCACACTGGCTCACTCGACACATACTGGTGGTCACTTTGCCACAGATTTGACTCACCGGAAAATTCTGCAGAGTGGTCTTTGGTGGCCCACTATGTACAGAGACGTGGCCCAATTTGTCAAACACTGTGATAACTGTCAAAGGTCTGGACAACCGCTACAACGGCACTTCTTTCCCTTACAGCCAATTCTGCCATTAGAACCATTTCAAAAATGGGGATTAGATTTTATAGGCCCAATTACACCTCCAGCAGTCTTCAGTAACAACAGATATATACTCACCTGTACAGACTACGCAACAAGATGGGTCGAAGCATGGGCTTTACGATCGGCCACAGCGGTGGCAGTAGCAAAATGTCTGTTGAATGATGTCTTTCCACGTTTCGGCTTACCACTGGAAATCGTCTCAGATCAAGGAACTCACTTTGTAAATCAATTAATGAAGGTACTCACCCAATCCTTCCAAGTGACACACAAACTCAGCTCGCCGTACTACCCTCGTGCCAATGGTTTGGCCGAAAGTACAAACAAATCACTACTGAATATCCTCCGGAAACTAATCATGGAAGCACCGGAAAGATGGGATCAATTACTACGTGTAGTCTTATGGGCATACCGGACTACATATAAGGTAACAACAGGCTTGACACCTTTCAAACTAGCTTATGGCTTAGAAGCAATAGCACCCATGGAAATAGTCATCCCAAGCCTGCGTGTAGCGATCACTCAAAAGATGCTACCGGAAAATTCACTGATAGCCCGAATGGATGCACTCAGAGAACTTGATGAGCACCGATGGCTCAGCTTTTTAACCATGCGCGAAGTACAACTCAGACAAGCCAAGACACACGATCGATATTTGAAAACTCCAATCTTTTCGGTAGGGCAGCTTGTACTCTTCTATAATGCAAAATCAAATAGAGCAGCAGGAAAATTCAAACTACGATGGTTCGGCCCTTTCAAAATCTCAGAACAAATCGGTCCGGCAACTTTTCGGTTGACTACGTTGACCGGAAATCCACTTCCAAAGGTAATCAATGGGTCGAACCTGCGGCCATATTATCCCACTACTAGTACGCATTAAATTATTTGGCGACGAACCGCGTTTTGTATAAATTTTTGCGTTTTTCTTTTTCTCCCTTTTTAGTCGTGTTTTGTACAAATCTTTATGCTACCAGCCGCCCCTCCCTACCGGTCACTCAAGTACGCACGCCAGCATGCAAACAGTATCATTCCCGCACCGCACAATGATACCCACCCCCCCCTTCTCACCCCCACCGTGTCCTCCTTATTTAACCCCCTCGGTTGCGCCAAAAACGCTATTGTGTTCTCGAGATTATACGTATTATCCCTGCCCCCTGTGTTGACTGTAAGTGTGCTCGTAAACACCATGGAAGCGCTAGCCAACTACGCTGCTTTCAGTGATGGTATCCCTACAGACGTAGGCGAATATCTGCGTTGTAGAGGGTTGGCCAACTTCGCTGAATTGCCTTGGCACTCAGTCGAAGCCCATCCCTTCTCCGCGTAGATCATCCACGCCATCGCCCAATTCCCCATCACCGAACGACAGTGGGTCTTCCCTTCCCTCCCATATAGAACCGTCATCACCTTCCAAGCCTTCTCTGCAGCCTACCGCCTCACCCCGCAAGGCCGTGAAAATGGCCCTAGCCTCCCTGTCGCTCGCATGACCGAACTCTTCCCCCGCTCCTCATCAAACGACTATGCCATTCTCTGCCGCCCGGAACTCGAACGATCCGCTCTACAGTTCCTCGTAGCAATCCTCAACCTGCAAAAACGAACATACGGCATCTCTCGCCCCTTCTATTCCGCCTTGGAGTTAGCCGCCCGCGAACCCGTGAACTTTGCCTCTTACTTCTTCCAACGAATCCATAAGGAATGCGTAGCTATAGTAAAACAACTTCAAAAGGGCACCTCTCCGCGCTCTCGCCTTCCCCACATCATCTCATTCCTCTTCCCAACCATTCTCGCCGCACAACCCCCACCCACAGGCCCAGCACTTAGGCACGAAGAATCAGCACAACCGCTCGATGAAACTGAAGAAGAAGACGAAGAGATCAATCAACTCTTCCGCACTAAGCGAATCCGGATCAGCTCTTCAGAAAGCGAAGTCCAAGGATCCGCCGGAAAGAAAAAAGACACCGAAGAGGACAAACAAGAAGAAACATACCACGACACCGCCACTTCAATACACAACGACACCTCGACGGAGCAACAAGACCAGCAAAACCAAGCCGAGACAGAGATAGTGTCCACCGAAAAAGAATCTGAGCATCAACAGGACGAACCGGAATCCGCCACAAAAGCACTGGATAATCTCATCGCAGCCATCAATCATACAAAAACCGAACAACCGACAATTGCCAAGGTAACCACGACTGACACTGTTCTTCCCACACCACCTGTCAACCCCGACCTCCCACCGGAACCACCCCGCCAACCCAGTTCTGAACCTACACCATCCTCCTCTTCCTCCCCTAACTACTCTCCGCCAAACTCCCAGAACCTACTCACCGATACGTCCTCTCAGCCTCGTCAACCACCACCACCACACAACGTATTCTCGGAACTAGCCTCCATGGGGCAGTTCCTCATGCATTTATCACACCAGCTGCCAGCACAGTTTCAGGAAGCCACGGACAATCTGAAGGCAGAATACCAACATAAGGTCGACATCCTGGAAGCCAACATCACCCCCCTCCAGGAAGAAATCGAAGCCATAAAGACTGAGAATCATCAGCTACAGACACAGTTAGCAGAACTACAAGCAAAATTTTCGGCAGAACAGACTCTAGTACAGCAAAGAGATGCAGCCCTCGAGCAAGTTGCAGCCAAAGAATGACTACTACACGCCGCACATGAAGAAATCCGAGCCCTGAAGACCACCCTCCACAAACACGAAGATATCAACGCCTCTCTCGAAGAGTTGGTCGCAGAAACAAAAATTCAATTGCAGGAGGCCATCAAGAAGAATCAGGACCAACAGAAAGAAGCCCAACAAGCCCAAGAACAGTTACGACGAGCCCAAGAATGCGCAGATGAGGTTAACCGTATCCTAAAACACCAATTGATACGGGAAGGCCAATACCTAAAAGATATCGACAAGACGCGCAGAGAACGAGATGCATATCGGAAAACTCTCGATTTCCAAACCCAGCAGTTTGAACGCCTAGACAACCAAATGCGCAACCAGAAGGAGTGTATTACAAAGATGCAGACCAAACTGACCGAAATACAGACAGCCCGAGATGCGGCATTAGCTAACGAATTTTACTTACCAGAGGCTTTCCTGCAAACCCAAGCCGAAATTTTGTTACACCAAGCCATCGCCCTGAGCTCCGTTAGAACGGACGCCCAATTACTAGAACCCACCACCTTAGTTCAGATGATCGAAACAATCAAAAAGAAAATTACCCGAACATTTAGGCTCGCCCGAAGTATGTACTTAGAAGGTCTAGTCGCCGAAACATAGGAACCTGCGGGTTCGAGTCCACCGGGAGTGCCAGTGTTAGACGGCCGCCGAATAAGGACAGTTGTACTAGGACAGGCGCCTTAAATAGCAAGAGCCTTTTGAGAAACGCGTAGAGATTCGCGTACCACTGTAAAATCCTCTATATAAGGAAATGAGAAGAGAATGGAAGAAGACGCCCCTTTTTGGAACTGCTGTGTCCTGTTAAGGTGTATCGTCTAGTCGATTCTGTTTGTTAAGTGCATCTTCAGTTCTGTCTGTGAGTACGCCCAATTCCGGATTTGTAGTGTCGATTCTGTCTGTGAATGCACCCATTTTGGGGAACTGCTGTGTTTGGTTAAGTGTATCTTCTAGTCTAATTGTGAGAATACCCATTCGGGGTTTGCAGGGTCTTGCTTTAGTTAGCTTCGATTCGGGTCTGTCGATTGAGTGTATCTTTTATTCTAGTGTGAAGCACCCAATCTGGGAAGCGCAGTGTATTGTAAGTGTCTATTTCGGATCTGTATGTTCTGTTTTGCTCCGTTTGCTTAGTAGTTGTTCATATCTTAAAAGGTAGTTACGAACAAGTGGCACTGTGTTACGAAGTTGTTCAGCGTGACGTTGAGCATTGTTAAGTGTGACTAGCATATGTTGACGAAGTAGGCAGTATGGAGTAATATCACTGCGGGTTTGTTAAGGTTCTGCGAAGTACTCGAAGTCGGTATAATAATCTGTGTTTCTGAGACTTCTGTTCCCAGAAGGATTTGTATCTGGAAGGGCCTGTGAGCCCTTGAGGACTAGTGATACGATGGTTACGATTCGGCTATTTTCGGCATACCACAAGTTCTATATCTTGGGTATAATGTTCGGTGTAACCCCAAAACAAGAAGAGGTACATCTTGAGTAAATCCGGTGAATGAGTAAAATAGCCGAGTAGTTTAAGTCAGATCGGATTACTGCTTTTCACTATAGCAGACCCACTCCGGGATTTCTAACGTTCAATAGGTCGAGTAATTAACAGTGTTCAGTACTGAGCTAAGACGTGGCAGCGTATTTAATGCTTATATGAGAGTTTGGGAAAATAGTACAGGGCCTCTGCCTAGCAGACCCCTACCACTCCCAAGAACCCACGTGACTGCGAAGTAAAGTGCTTTTAAGTATCACATTAGACTAAAGTACTCTAAATCCAGATTTAGAAGCAATGTATCCGGCCAACGGCTAGTATCCGACTTAACACAACCAATTATGCACTTAATCAAATATATTGTGCCATTTTTGACATTGCTAGTCACTCTACAAAGTCCTATCCACATAATGCTAAAATGCAAAATTGATTGGTCGTCAATGCAGTAATTCAAGAACAGAGAGAACGAGCTACCAGTTATGTACCACCCCACTTATGGAGCACAATATATTTTTCTTATACCAATTATAGAGCACTGCAAACAGGGAATTTCAATCAATCTCGATGAAGCTAGGGACAAGCTAGTAGCAATACGGTCATACCCCCACCACGATGTCATTTCTCTGGAGAAGTTGTCCATATCCGTCGACATTGCAAGGACGCTCGGGAATATGATAAATGCAAAAAGAATAGACAAAATCCTATGGTGAATATGGTTTATATTATAGTAGTAGACATTGATTTAGCAGTAGTACAGATTTTGAGCTATAGAAGTTTTTGAGCTAGATTTAAAAGAGCAACAATGAACATTTACTAAAGCATCCAAGTGGGCTCAAGTGAAACGACCAGTTTCAGCAAAAAGTTGATCCAAGTCGAACTTGAGCACCAGTCGTGGCTACTATCAATCCAAAGTCAGATTCTATGGTAGATCATGCAATCCCACTAATCACTGTATAGTTTAACAGGTCTTTATTGATGGTGGTTCTAACATCAACATAGCCACTGTGGCAATATGTAAAAAGTTAAGTGGAAATCACATAGAACCAATTATTTGTTTGTCAGAATGGCTGACTAGTCAAGAGTCCACCCACTGGGTTTAGTGCATGACATTCCTATCACACTGCAGGGGGTGGTGTTTAAAATGACTTTTGTTGTTATGGAAATCCCTTAATCTATCTTGATTACAACCTTTTATTTGGGTGACCTTGGCTAAAGCACGTGAAATTCCTCCAAGACTGGTCATCCCATGAACTCGTCTTTATATGCAATCATTGAAAATATGTTGTCCCTTTGGATGATATTAAACCATGTGAAATTCATGCATGACCCTACATAGTTGAACCTGTCCATATGTTGGATGGACTGTCAGACAATGAAGAAGAGGATTTTTTTGCCACCAATAGGGACTTACTATCTCTCAAAACAATAGATTTATAGCAGGTTTAGTGGTCTCCAACAACCTCTATGGTGCAACCTTCTGCAGATGAATCAATAGATGAATCCCAGGAGTTAGCGGGCATTACAAATTTTCAGAACCCCTTTTAGTCTGAGAGTGACCCTTCTACAGCATGACAATTTTATGTGCCACAAGACCAGTTCATGACTTTTCATTTGGGAGACGACACTAATGCACAACCGGTCTAAATAAAAGATGGACTGAATTCTACCTTTTAGGAGGATCTGTTAACTCTGTTAAAAGAATTTACGAATGTGTTTGCATGGGACTATACGGATATGAAAGGCCTAGATCCCAGAATTCACTAGCATCGGGTTGTACCAGATGCCCATCCGATAAAGCAACAAAGTTATCAAATGAATCCCTATTATGCTTAACAAGTTACGGAGGAGATAGATAGATTACTTCTTGTTGGATTTATCATCTTAGTTGAGCACATTGATTGGATTTTGCCGATTGTTATTGTACACATAAGGAATAAGACGATGTGTATATTATGTGTAGATCATAGAAAATTAAATGCAGCCACTATCCCTGATCCATTTTTGTTATTGTTCTTAGACAGCATGTTGGATGATGTAGTTGGAAGAAAAATTTATTCATTGTTAGAGAGATATAGTGGCTACAAGGAAGTCAAGATGATCAAGGCCGATATACCCAAGACTATATTCATTACTAACTAGGGGGTTTATGCATGTACGGTGATGTGGTCCGGCCTGTGTAATACACCAAGTACTTTCCAACGATGTATGCAAGAAATCTTTTCATTGTACCTGACAAGTTTTATGCATGTTTACCTCAACTAATTTTCCTTCTCCGGTGATACTAATGCTCATTTATGACACCTGCATTGTTGTTTTCCTAAATGCCAAAAGTATCACCTTTGCTTGAATCTCCATAAGTCTATCTCTGTAGATGTATGTGGTAAACTCCTAGGACATATCATTTCTAAACAAGCAATACAAGTAGATCCTGATAAAGCACGGGCTATTCGAAACCTCCCAAAACTCTTAAGGGAGTTATCTGCTTTCTAGGCCAAATTTGTTGGCATGGCCGGCATCTCCACTGGCTGGCTCATCTGACTATCCCCCTCACTTGACTGACACTGTGTCTCCTCATCAATTTTGCTAGACCGAAGAATGCCAGCTTAGTTTGGACCACCTCAAGGCTCTTCTTACGTAGGCTCTGATCCTGTAGGCATCGAATTGGCAATTGCCTTTTCATGTTTTTCTTGATGCTTCAGATACTACTGTAGGTAGTGTCTTAATGCAACACCAAGACAAGTGGTATCGTCCCATCTATTATGCCGATCGCCACCTTGCCTTAGCTGAATGAAATTACTCTATCACTAAACGGGAGTGTTTAGGGTTGATCTGTTTCATTAAGAAGTTTCACCATTATCGCCTGGGATGAAAGTTTACCTTTCATGTGGATCACTCTATGGTAGTTTATTTGATCAAGGAGCAGCACCTAAGAGGCCGTTTGGGTCACTGAGTTTTACTTTGACAAGAATTTTATTATGATGTTGTTCACCATCCGGGCTCTTCACATGCCATTGCACACTTCTTATCCAGGTTGGATTTTTGTGCAGCTCCAATAGGAGTTGATGACTCTTCACCTACTATATACACGACTACAGCTCCTAATTCGTCCTTAGTTCCACTGCCTATTCTTGATACTTACTATGATATGTTAATGATCTTTCTCACCACTGGCTATCCATCTGGTTTTGTCTCAAATACAGCCCAACAAAATTTAGCTATCTATAGTCCACATTTTCACTTGGCCAACTTTATTATGCCAACCATGACGGTGTTTGGCTCTGATCCATTCCCACCCATGAAGTTCAATTTGTGATTGTGATGGCTCACTCTATACCCTCCGGTGGTCACTACTATGCGGACCTGACCTTTTGCAAAATTTTACCAAGTGGCTTATGGTGGCCTACTATGCAACGTGACATCTATGCTTATGTTAACAGTGTGACGCCTTCCAATGCACTGGCCAGCCCTTGCATCGACACCATTTCCCTCTTCAGCCTATTTTACCATTGGAACCCTTCTAGAAGTGGGGGTTAGACTTTGTGGGGCCTATTACTCCATTGGTCCTTTCAACTAATAATTGATATATACTAACATGTACAGATTATGCCACTCATTGGGTTGAGGAATGGGCTGTTCGCTCTAGTACAGCTCAAGTTGTTTCCAAATGTCTAACCCATGATGTCTTTCCTAGGTTTGGGTTACCTTTGGAAATCATTTCTGATCATGAAACACACTTTGCTAATACCCTCATGTAGGCTTTAACTCAGTCCTTTAATATTATTCATAAGTTCATTACTCCCTATTACCCATGTTCCAATAGATTGGCCGAAATTACTAATAAAAGTCTTCCCATGATGCTTAAGAAACTAATCACAGAATGTCATGAATGGTGAGATGTGTTGCTCCCTTCTGTTCTTTGGGCATATCGTACAACTTATAAGGTCTCTACTCGATATACACCATTTAAGTTAGCTTATGGACTCAAAGCTATTGTCCCAATGGAATTGTTCGTGCCTAGCCTACATGTTGACATTCAAAAGAAATTATTGCTAGTTGCTCCTTTTATGCTCACCTCAATGATTTACAATCACTAGATGAACAATGATTTGAAAGTATTTTGTTGTTGCAAGAAGTCCAACTCTATCAGGCCAAGACACATGATCACTTCTTGTGGAGTCTTTTTTTTGAGGTGGGGAAGTTAGTCCTGTTTAATAATTCAAAGTGTGATAGAGCTATAGGAAAATTTAAGCTCCGGTGGTTCGGCCCGTACCAAATTGCGACAAAATTGGGTCCAACAACATTTTGGTTGGCGGCTCTCACCATTTCCAATCCAGTGAATGGATCCAAGTTACATCCCTTTTTTCCACCTCCCACATCATCATGACTTGTAATCTACATAGGGCAGTAGTTCAAGATGTTGTATTCTCCATTAATAAGGGTAGTAGGACTTCTTCTACTGTTCCATTTTTAGCTACTATTTTGGTTTCCACCATATTGCATGTATAGTGCCCTGGTCATCTTTTAGTTGACCTATGGACTGTAACACATTTTTTAGTTTATTTTAAGGATTTAATTTTTGAATCAGGTGCACTCTTTTTGATACATCATCATGCTAGCAGCCCAATCACGGTGTCGACCCTCCACTTTTCTTATTCATTGTTTCGCATGCTCTTGATGGCTGGATGGCGGTCGGATCTTCTCTACAGTTATCACTCGTATGATTAGTTGCATGCCTTGTCTACTTAATCTCTGAAATTTTTGTCCTTTTCCTTTACTGTGTGTTTGTGTATTTGTTCTGTGCTTTCTGAGGACTTGTGCACTATGTTACTATGCGTTGTGTGCCCTTTGCATCCATGGAGCCCTTTTCCTATATCAGTGAAGGCATGGCCCCTGAGCTCATCGAGTAATTTCAAGTAAGTGGCTTGCTCCATTTCACCGAGTTGTCATGGCACATTGTGTCGGCACACCCCTTGTCTATGACCATTGCTTGAGCAATCACCAATTGTTCCATCACCAACACTGCATGGCCAATTGTAGAGTCGTTCGTTATGGCGCACATCATGGTGCACATTGTCATTTCCAGACTTAGCCTTTCTAATGAAGGGCACACTAAGGTAACCCAATTACCATTAAAGACAACGAACCAATTGTTTCCCCGTAAGTCCTCCAAGGAATATGCTATCATGTGTCGACCCTCTTCAGAGTGCCATGCACTCCAGTTTCTAGTAGCCACTGTGAATTTAAAAATCATAATTACAGTATCTTGTGAACTATATATTCTATCATTGACTTGGCTACCTATGAGCCGATCAATTGGGATTTGTCTTAATTTCACCGCATTCACAAAGAGTGCCAAGCAATTGTAAAGCAGTTAGCAAAAGGAGATTTTCCCCTTACATGATTTCCTCTTTTTTTTCTTGTTTCTCCTTCCAAATGCACCTCCCATTGTGTCTGCCACCATTGTCCCTCCCCTTCTTGTGGCCACTACATCTTCCCACATGGACCATGACGATGATGATGATGAAGTCCTACTATGCTTTCCCAAGAAGTGTCATCATGTTGCTGTAGTGTCCACTCTTGCTTCCAACTCCTTCTCCACTCCTATTGATACTAGGATTTTAATCACTCGCAAACAAGTTTCCACGGCCATGGCCGTTATTGAAGTTGTTGTCACATCTGTTACAGAAGGTGCTATCATGGAAGTCATGGAAGTCCCTACTCAAGATACCGGTTTGCCAAGGAGGGTGTCAGCTGACATTTCCTCAACATTGGCCCCTTCTCTCGTATGAGACATTTTTTGTGTTTTTACTCACAACCTCTCGAATCCCCTTGGAGACACACAAGGTTCTACCCAATGACAAAAGTTGTGTTAGTTTTTGACACCCAACCTTCCCCTTCTGGTAGTATTCATCCCGTCATTCCCACTTTACCATCCGCACTTATTATTTCCCCGATGGATGCTTCTTCTCCCAATCTCTCTATGCCAGACACACGACCGACCTCCCGAGACTATTCTCCACCTTATTCTCTTGATGTCACCCTTGTGTCCTGTGTTGCACCTCCTCGTTCTATAGATCGGACAATGTTGTTGAATGCTAATACCCACCCTTCGATTATAGAGCTAGCTAGGATAGGAAATTATTTTATTCAAGTTTATGGGGAGCTCCAATCCTAGTTGGATGCAGAAAAGCATGTGATTTAGCAAGAGTTTCAACACAAATTGGACCTCCTTGAATTGGAGATCTCTCCTCTTCAGGAGGAATTGTTGTTTCTTAGAGCCAATGAATTGCAACTGCAAAAATATGTGGCTGCTCAAGATTGTGAATTGGCCAAATTACATAAATAGTTAGCCAAAAAGAATGCAACTCTAGCCAGAATCGGCTCCGTGTTGGATCTCATCATTGAGAAAGTCATTGTCCTGGAGCAAACCTGCATATAGATGCATGCTAAAGTTGTCTAGTGGGAAACCCAAATGGTAGCTACAAAGGGACAACTTTTTTAGAAACCCCAAGCCTTGAATTAAGAAATTGGTTTTTCCATTAAGTTGAAGAAAGAGCTTGATGCTACTCAAAAGGAGCAGCAGGTTTATTTTAAATCCATCAAATTCCAATCTCAACAGATGCAGTGCCTGGAGAATGAGCTCGGTATTTAGATGAAGAAGCTGAAGAGAGTAGAATCTGAAGTGGAAGATAGTAAAATCCACTATCAAACTGCTCTAAAAAAATATTTTTACTTACAGGAAGCATTTTTGATGGAGTAGAGCTAGTCTTAGTAAATCAAGTTGTTGCTGCAAGCTCCTCCAGTCTCGATGCTCGATTGTTAGATGCAGAGCATGTACAAAAACTCTTCAAAGCCTTACAAAAAAAGATTAAAATAAGTTTTGAAGAGGCCCATACTTTGTACATACAATGCATTGTCGATGATGACTTTTTTGCATAAGGATTTGAGTCCATCATGCATGCCAGTGTTAAGCCTCCAGTTACATATTATTTGTAATTTTTCATAGTTTTTTGTGAAGCACCCTGTTGGCTGAAGCGTTGTAAGTTACTTATGAATTAATACAACGAAAGGTCGTATCTGTGTAGCTCTAGGTGTGGAGTGATTCCGTAGGATCATGCATGGTGGAGCTGCATGGTGTAGATAGGTGTTGGAGCAAGTCTATGACAAGCCTAAGTATTGGCTTGAGTCCCACAAAGTCATAGAAAAAGCCTTAAAATGAAGACTATGTAAAGTTCACTTGTGAACTACCTCTTGTAACTTTTGAAGAGTTTACTAAATATAAAAGTAAGAGAATCTTAAGTGGTTGAGTCCACTTGATTAAGAATGGAAAGAGGAGCCACGAATTCGTGATTTGTGGTAGGTAGAGAATCAAATCAATCATTGATTGATTGGAGAGTGATTGAGGGAAGTTAGCCTCCCAAACTCAACTATAAATAGATGGCAGTTTAAGTCGTGGTTAGAGAGACCTATGTGAAGACCTCCAAGAGCTGACCTTTATGCCATATCAAGGTGTGATTACAAGGCACACATATGTATCAGTAAGTCATTGTATTGTACAAGCAATATACTTTCGTTTTCATGATTATTTGAGTTCATCTTTCCATGTTCTTGTGAAGTGTACTACTCACTGCCATTACTCTCAGTTTTCTCAGTCAGCTTGCAGAGACTTTTT
The DNA here is from genome assembly GCA_020310875.1 of Ceratopteris richardii. Classification (NCBI taxonomy): domain Eukaryota; kingdom Viridiplantae; phylum Streptophyta; class Polypodiopsida; order Polypodiales; family Pteridaceae; genus Ceratopteris; species Ceratopteris richardii. The sequence continues at coordinate 98,573,132 of CM035419.1, read as the reverse complement.
CTCTAAGCTTGGTGCATCATTTTCAGTGATTTAACTTGGTAAAGTTAGCTCTATAAGTCTACTATATGCTCAGAAATTTGCATGTCATTTGGATGTTGCAATCTTCAGTTATGTGCATTTGAAGTCAATAGGGTCTATTCATCTTCACTTCTCTGTAAGGTACCCGACTTTTTCACTCATCTTGTCAGATCCATTTATCAGTGGTTACTTATCCAAATTCAGTTCTTTAATACTTGTTTTATTCAGCTTACAGTCTAGTATAACTATACAAATTTTCATAATCATTGGATTCCTACATTTTGAGTTATGTTGATTTTTCTGCTCACTGGTCTCAAACTATAGCAGCCCGTGAAAATCAGGATGATGTCATCACTTGTTAAAACTCATTCTCAGTGTGTGGTTTATTATTTTTGATGAGATTACTCTTGAAAGTTATCTCTTTAAGTTACCTAGACTTCCCCAAGAGGAATTAAGCTAATTGTTGCTGTGCTCAGAGAATTATGTAAAACACTGGAGAGGTGTATGAACCAAGAATAGCAAGTTTTCACCTCTGAGCTAACTCCAACTTATCTATTTTGATCTATCTTTTTGAGAGTGATCTTCCAAGGTACATAGGGTGTCTAATACATCCATTGGCAAGCTAAAAGAGCCCACCATATACTCCTGGAGTTCATTTGGCTGGTGTAGATCAAGGATTTTGCAACACCTCTTCATCTTCAAGCACATACCTATCCATCTCTTCACAGTGGTATCAGAGCAAGGTTGGACAACATGGCAGATGGATTTCCTTCATCAATTGACAAATTGGACAGAGGTAACTACTCAGCTTGGTCATTAAGAATGGAAGCTTATCTCCAAGGTAGAAGTTTATATGGTTATGTGGTTGGAGATGAAGTTATGCCAAGTTTCAGGAACAAAAGTCAACCAACACAAGAAGAGCAAGAAAGATTGAGCACATGGTGCTCCAAGGATGCACTTGCAAGATCTTATCTCCTCAACTCTATCTCAGATTTTTTTTTGCCTCACATTAGAAGTTGTAAGACATCTCAGGAAGTGTGGGATGCACTTGAAGCTTTCTTTTCTTCAAGTACTAAAGCTAGGGATCAACTATGGCTGGATTTCACAACTCTTAAGAAGGATCCCAAACAAAATGTGACTGATTTTGTCACAAAGCTCAAGGACATTGCGGATCAGCTGGGAAGCATTGGAGAGGTAATAGATGAAGAGCAAATTGTAAGGCAGGTCATCAATGGCTTGAAGGCAGATGACAAGTGGAAAGCATTCACCAGAGCTATGGATTTGTACATGGACATGCATGTACCTGATTTCAATAAACTCATTGGACAACTACTTACCCAAGAGGCAAAGCCTATCAAAAATGGAGAAAGCTCTAAAGGTAATCAATCTTCAGCTTTATACACTGATAAAAGCAAGTCCAAAGATAACAAAGGAAAGGCAAAGAAAGTGGATGATGAAGCAAGTACATATCAAGCTAACTATGCAGGTAGAGGAAGACATGGCAGAGGTAGAGGAAGAAGAGGAGGTAGACAAGGCAGGGGGAGATCCCAAGTCTCCAACCCATGTTCTATTTGTGGACTAACTAATCATACAACTGAAAATTGATTTAGGAATTCCAGGAATCAAAGAGGCAGAGGATACAATAGAGGAAGTTATGGCTACTCAAGAGGAAAGTTCAAAAACTACCATGGCAACTACAACAACTACAATCATTCAAACTATCAAGGAGGCTACAAAGGAAGGAGAGACTACAATAACTACACAGAAGACTCAAACAAAGAGGATTCATTATTGATCATGAACATGGCTATGCCACAAGGTAAATCTGATGAGCATGTTTTCTACATAGATTCAGGTTGTTCAAATCATGTGGCAGGAAATGTGGCACTCCTATCAGATTTAGAAGATCCAAGGAATAAGCATGAGGTACAAACAGGAGATGATACAAAACATCCTGTGGAGAAAATAGGCAATGTCAAAGCACCTGATGGAAACATCAACCTACTCAGTAAGGTACTCTATGTCCCTACCATTACAAAGAATTTGATAAGTGTTGGGAAAATAGTAGAGAAAGGGTTGCAAGTCAGGTTCACAAAAGCAGGAGCATTTGTTGAAGATCCAAGTCAAGGATTCAGAAAAATTGCAAAAGGTGAAAAGACAGGTAGATTGTTCACATTTGAATTACAGGACACTAGAAACATTGCTCTCTTTAATTATGGTAGTCAGACACTCACAGAATTGGAAGTATGGCACAAAAGGTTAGCACATATTGGTGAAAGGTCATTAAAGCAAATTTGCAGGGACCAAAGTGTACTTGGACTCCCTAACTTGTCAAAACAACATATGATTCATAAGTGTAGTGCATGTCAATTTGGAAAGTCTCACAGGTTACCATTCATGAAGAAAGGTTATATGCATGGAGATCTCTTGGAGTTGGTTCATACAGATGTATGGGGACCTAGCAAGGAAGCTTCAATATCTCGATCAAGGTATTATGTCTCCTTTATTGATGATTGCAGCAGATGGACTATCCTATTCTTTATGAAACACAAAGATGAAGTTTTTTCATGTTTCAAAAGATATTTGGCTCTTGCGGAGAATCAAACAGGTAAATCTCTAAAAAGGCTAAGGTCAGATGGAAGGGGAGAATACTTCTCCCATGAGTTTGATTCTTTTCTTCAAGAAAGAGGAATCAAAAGAGAGGTAACTACAAGGTACACTCCTGAGCAAAATGGAGTGGCAGAAAGGAGGAATAGGACAATTGTTGAAGCTCCAAGGTCTATGTTAAATGAAAAGCATTTACCTAATTACTTATGGGTTGAGGCTGTATCTACAGCCACTTACTTGATTAACAGGTTGCCTTCAAAATCCCTTGATGGGATGACTCCATATGAGGCTTGGAATGGAAGAAGACCAAGCTTAGATCATTGTAAAATTTTTGGATGTATTGCTTTTGCTCATGTTCCTTCACAGGTTAGAGGCAAGATGGATCCAAAGGCAGAAAGGTGTGTATTTATTGGATATGACAACAATCAAAAGGGCTACAGGTTATACAACCCTACCAAGAAAGGATTCTTGGTAAGCAGAGATGTAGTTTTTTATGAGAACAATTCATGGTATGAAGATTCATGCAGGAAGATCAATTTACCATATGATCTTGAAGAAGATTTTCCAAAGCTTGATAGAGAACAATCAAAGATTGAAGAACAAGACACCTGGGAGGATGATGAAGAATCTCACATGGAAAAGATCAAAGCATGGAAGTCTAAAGGTAAAGCAAAATTGCAGGAACTTGGACATGAGGCAGAATCATCACATCATGGCCTAAGAAGATCTATGAGGGAAAAGAAAAAACCAGAAAGGTATGGGTTTGACACCTCATTAGTAACTAAACATTCTATCTACATAGCACAGGACATAAACCAAGAGGAGCCATTATCATTCGAAGAGGCCAAAGCAAAAACATAATGGAAGCATGCAATGAAGGAATTGAAGCACTTGAGGAAAACAACACTTGGGATTTGGTGCCCAAGACTTCATCCATGAAGGTAATAGGCGCAAGATGGGTCTATAAACTCAAGAAGAATTATGATGGTTCAATTAACCGGTATAAGGCACGGCTTGTGGCAAAAGGCTTTGCACAAACTCAGGGAATTGATTATGAGGAGACTTTCTCTCCTGTGGCAAAGATGCCTACTATTAGGGTTTTGCTTAGTATTGCCTCTTCCAAGAATTGGAAGATACTTCAACTAGATGTAAAGAATGCATTCTTGAATGGCTGGATAACAGAAGAGGTATATATGGCACAACCACCTGGTTTTGAGAATCAAGTTTATCCTGATTATGTGTGTAAACTTAACAAAGCATTGTATGGTCTCAAGCAAGCTCCAAGAGCTTGGAATTTCAGGCTTGTTTCATTCTTGCAGGACAAAGGCTTTCAACCAAGCAAGGCAGATCCTTCACTCTTTATTAAAAAGAGTAATTCCGAGGTCATCTATCTATGTGTATATGTAGATGATATTATATTGACAAGAAATGATGCAGATGGTATGAAGAAGATCAAAGATCAGATGAGAGAAGAGTTCAAGATAAGTGATTTGGGTTCACTTACCTACTTCCTAGGTTTGGAAGTTGTCTACAAAGATCATGGTTTGTTTCTCACTCAAAGGAAGTACATTAAGGACATGTTGGCAAAATTCAAGATGCAAGATTGTAAGATTGCAGGTACTCCAATGGAGGTCAATCACAAATTGAGCTCACATGAAGGTGAACACATAGAGGACATCACATCATATCAAAGTCTAGTGGGTAGTCTCAACTATGCCACATTGACAAGAGTAGATATATGTTACAGTGTGAGTGTGCTAAGCCAATTTATGCACACACCAAGGAAACCACATATGGATGCTGCCAAAAGGATTCTCAAGTATCTCAAAGGAACCATAAATGAAGGACTTTATTATCCTTATGTATCTGATTTAGGTTTGAAGCTATTTTCTGATGCAGATTGGGCTGGCTCCAAGGAAGATAGAAGGAGCACTTCAGGTTATCTTACCTTTGCAGGTTCAAAGCTTATTTCATGGTCATCCAAGAAGCAACCCACAGTTACTCTTTCTTCTACTGAAGCTGAATATAGAGGTCTTGCCATAGCTACACAAGAAGCTATGTGGATAAAGACATTATTCAAAGATCTTGGATTGGAGTTTGGAACTCCAACTATTTTTGGTGACAATATGAGTTCTATTCATTTGGCTGCTAATCCTATTTTTCATGCAAGGACTAAACATATTGAAGTTCATTATCACTATGTACGCAAGAAGGTTCTAAGCAAAGAGATTCAAATATCATATGTGTCCACTCATCAACAATGTGCAGATATTCTAACCAAAGCATTGGATGGTACAAAGCTTTGCAAATTCAAGGCTATGATTGGTTTGCAAGTAATCTTGGAAGATTGAAGACCTCAAGCATACTTGGCTTGAGGGGGAGCTGTTGGATCAAGTCTATGACAAGCCTAAGTATTGGCTTGAGTCCCACAAAGTCATAGAAAAATCCTTAAAATGAAGACTATGTAAAGTTCACTTGTGAACTACCTCTTGTAACTTTTGAAGAGTTTACTTAATGTAAAAGTAAGAGAATCTTAAGTGGTTGAGTCCACTTGATCAAGAATGGAAAGAGGAGCCACGAGTTTATGATTTGTGGTAGGTAGAGAATCAAATCAATCATTGATTGATTGGAGAGTGATTGAGGGAAGTTAGCCTCCCAAACTCAACTATAAATAGATGGCAGTTTTAGTCGTGGTTAGAGAGACCTATGTGAAGACCTCCAAGAGCTGAGCTTTATGCCATATCAAGGTGTGATTACAAGGCACACATATGTATCAATAAGTCATTGTATTGTACAAGCAATATACTTTCATTTTCATGATTATTTGAGTTCATCTTTCCATGTTCTTGTGAAGTGTACTACTCACTACCTTTACTCTCAGTTTTCTCAGTCAGCTTGCAGAGATGTTTTCTCTGAGCTTGGTGCATCATTTTCAGTGATTTAACTTAGTAAGTTAGCTCTATAAGTCTACTATATGCTCACAAATTTTCATGTCATTTGGATGTTGCAATCTTCAGTTATGTTCATTTGAAGTCAACAGGGTCTGTTCATCTTCACTTCTCTGTCAGGTACCCGACGTTTTCACTCATCTTGTCATATCCATTTCTCAGTGGTTACGTATCCAAATTCAGTGCTTTAAAGCTTGTTGGATTCAGCGTATAGTCTAGTATAACCATAAAAAGTTTCATAATCATTGAATTCCTACATTTTGCGTTATGTTGATTTTTCTGCTCACTGGTCTCAAACTGTAGCAGCCCGTGAAAATCGGGATGATGTCATCATTTGTTAAAACTCATTCTCGGTGTGTGGTTTATTATTTTTTATGAGATTACTCTTGAAAGTTAGCTCTTTAAGTTACCTAGACTTCCCCAAGAGGAATTAAGCTAATTGCTGCTGTGCTCAGAGAATTATGTAAAACACTGGAGAGGTGTATGAACCAAGAATAGCAAGTTTTCACCTCTGAGCTAACTCCAACTTATCTGTTTTGATCTATCTTTTTGAGAGTGATCTTCCAAGGTACATAGGGTGTCTAATACATCCATTGGCAAGCTAAAAGGGCCCACCATATACTCTTGGAGTTCATTTGGCTGGTGTAGATCAAGGATTTTGCAACACCTCTTCATCTTCAAGCACATACCTATCCATCTCTTCACAATAGGTTCAATCTAATTGTGATGTTCTGTTTGATACCTTGTCCATTCTTGTTATTTGAGTCATTTAACATGAGGTGTGGTGATTAATTAATTCTTGTTGGGAATCACTATCAGAAGTTAGTGCAAAGAAGTATTGTTGTTAACCATGGAAAGTAATCTAACTATTGATTTTGCATATGGTCGTCTATAAGTGAATTGAGTAAAAGGATTATATGATTCGATAATAAAGTGTAATAGTGCAAGTTTATTAAGTAACTCATTAATAGTGTAGTGTATTGTAATACGATGACTTGTGAAAATCAGTACTAGTTAGATGTTCAGAGAAATGTGATGCAAAAGAGATATCCACTGTAGTGTGATTCAATAATTAGCTTAACTGATTACCTTAGAAATATGGAGTGGGAAAATACCAAAGGACTCTATTTATAGAATCTTGCCATCCCAAGAACCCTGCTAAACCTATCATGTTTGGTGTAATCTTACCGAATACTATTGGATTAGGAAGAGAGGTAAGAATATGCATAATGTATGCTATGTACCTTAGTTATCACATAGTTTGATGTTACTCAATTGAGATCTCAATGTCTAACTTTTGAATAATTGAGTGACTTACTCATAGACGAGAAGTTGCAGCCTAAGGCAAGGAGTGACAGCAACAAAGGAGATGTTGCATTCACAACAAATTCCAAAACAAGAAAAAAGGACTTTTCAAAAGATGGACACAAAAAGATAAACAGAAAAAAACTTCAAGGAAAAATCTTCCACTATAAGAAGAAAGGCCATAGAATTCAAGATTGTCGCATCAAGAAGGAAGAAGAGAAGAATGGTTATTCAAAAGGTCAAAAGGGCAAGGAGTCTGCAAACACTCCATAAATAAATATTGTGTTTTTTGTTACAATAGAGGAGGTGTGCTCCTCTACTGAAGATTTAGGAACATATGATTCATGGGTGTTGGACAAAAATGGCTCTTTTCACATAAAAAGCAAGAAATACCTTTATACTTCCTTATAGCTTCTAAAGAAACCCATCACAATAAAGGTACGCAATAATGGAGGATGTCTTGTAGAGGGTGAATGTAAGGTTTCTTTAATTGATTATAGAGGGGACATCATAAATCTTTTAAATGTTTTGTATGTTCCACGACTAAAAAAAATCTACTTCTAGTAGCTTATATAACTAATCAATGTCATGAAGTACCTTTTAGCAAAAAATGAGCTAAGATTATAGATAATAACAACAACATATTTGGGACTTGAATAAGGAGGAACAATTTGTATGAGTTGTGCGCTCTTAAAACCACTACAAGCATGGAAACAAGTATGCTATGGAATGAGAGATTTAACCATATCAAATACCCTGTGTGAAAGGAGATCCATCATAGGGATATATTCTTCTATTTACCAACCATTGTAGACATGACGGAACTATGTGAAGCTTGCATGATGAGCAAGAAATAGAGGAAGGTACTTCCATAGGAAACTAAGAGCAAAGCAAGCTATCCTCTAGGGTTGGTGCACATTGAGGATATGGTGTTTAAGGAGGAGCATCCACATGCAGTGCATGAGGTAAAGAGATCTTCCACTTTATAATCTGGCAAAGGGGCAATCCACTATGAACCTATCCCAAGAGCTATCCCTTCTACATAGGAGAAGAAAGCATCATCTTCAAATGATGAGTTTGAATTCCACCAACCTATCTTCAAGCAAGCAAAAAATCCATTGCGATGTTGGGTAAGAAAAATCTATCGTTCTACAAACCCCATCCTATAGTCACTAGAATAGGTTGTAGATATATCAAGGCAACCAAAGAGAATACAGGAACAAAGACAGGAAATCACCCAAATTGCAAATGTAGCCTTGATGGTTGAACTTATTCAAGAACAAGAACAGGATCCAAAAAATGTGGAAGAGGTGCTCCATGATCCCAATCTCCAAGCTTTCATGCAAATAAAATACTATAATATCATGAAGAATGGAACTTGGGAGATAGTGGATAGGCCCCCTAAGTATGAAGTCATTTTGCGCAAAGAATGGAACCAAGTGGGTCTAGAAGTTGAACTACAAGGATTATGGTACTTGGACCATTGAAAACAAGACATGTTGCACAAGGCTACTCACACATCAAATGGAGTGAGTTTTTTGCTTCATTTTCTCAACTACAAGGATGACTACTATTTGACTATTACTAGTTGTGGTTGTGCATAAATGATGGCATGTCAATCACATGAATTTCAAACTAGAATTTATGAATGGAGACATCAAGAAGGAGGTATATGTGTCTCAACAACGAGGGTTTGAGGTTCCCCCATGAAAAACTTAGGCTTGATGCATTATTTCTTAGGCCTTAAAGGATGGCAAGAAGCAAGAAAGATTTTCATCTCTCAATAGAAGTGTGTAAGATAGATTTTGAAGACATTCGAAATGGAGGATTCCAAGGAGATCTCTACAACTATGGAGGTCAATAAAAATTATCTATTGATGATACTTAACCTCTAGTGGATATTGGAAGATTCAAGAAATTAGTTGGAAATCTCATCTACTTGTGCAATATTAAACCACATGTCCTACGTTGTTAAAGTAGAAAATAGTTTCTCTAATAAGCCTTGTCAAACTCATGGGAAGGAAAATATATCGGCACTCAAATATGTGAAAGGAACCAATAATTGTGGTATTCTCTATGAAGAAGGACCATCTTTGGTTGGATACAGGGATTCAAATTGGGTGGAGATTTTGATACAAAAAATCAATTTCTAGATATTGATTTCCTTTAGGACATGGGATTTTCTCTTGCATTAGTAGGACACAGCTGACTCTAACATTATTTTCTATTGAAGTTGACTACAAACTGGCATGTGAAGCAGTATGGTTGAGGAGAATCCTATGGCACATAGGAATACAAGGATAGGAGTGTATAGAGCTATTATATAACAACCAAAGCTTCATTTCCATCTCCAAAAGTTTATGGTTTGCATGCACGCACCAAGCACATATAAATTTAGTATCACTATCTATGTGAATTGATGGAGAATAGGTTCATCAAGATAAACTATTGTCAGATTCAAGAAAATGGAGAAAAAATCTTCACCAAGGCTCTTGGGAGATTTCAACTTCATCCACACTTATCAAATCTTGGTATTGGACCAATAAGCTAGTTCTTTCTAGGGTGGACATTGAGGAAGCGAGGGGGGGTGTTAGATATACTCAATACTGCATCCCCAAGTGAACACAAATGATCCATGGCATTTAACATTATCAGTCCCTATGAGGGGAAGGCATTGTGAGAGCTTGGACATTTGTGGAACCTTACTTCCAAGTTAGATTAGAAGAAAACATTGTGAGAGCTTGGACATTTATGGAACACTAACTTCCAATTTAGATGGTTTTTGTAAGCCGATCCATGAGTTTAAGTAGGGCATAAACTTCCATGCCATTATGTTGCCATTCAAGGTGAAAATAAAGGCCTTAGTGGAGCCACATGGTTTCCTGAACATTAATGGGGGGGAATGCAGAGGAGGGCTTGCCCCCTTCTATGGGATCCATGGAGCCTAACCCCTAGCCTGCATGGCCGAGATAGTAGGACTATCTCTTGACTATGTTCTATACGAAGTTACATTGTAAAAGCTATATAAGCATGACCTATGTGAAGCTCTACATACCATTACACACTAGTGAGCCTTTCATCTAGAGTCTGTCTACATCACCCTCTAAGCTCCTTATTGGGAGTGCATTGGTGGACATCACCATCTTTGTAGCTCCATTTCTCTTGGGCAATTTGAGAATTTGAGTTGTCTATCTCTCAACCTACATCTCTCTCTATTTGCTTTTTTCTCAACTCTCTCTATTCATCTATTCTATTATGCTATTATTTCTTACATGGTATTAGAGCTTAGGAAGCTTTGAGTGGCATTGAAGAAGAAATCAGAGGTCTCAATGACAAAGGAGAGAAGATTTCAAGTAGTGTGTTATCATGTATCACTAGGAATCAAGTTGGGTCATCAATAAGAGTAGGTGGAGCACAAGCAAGAGCACCAATCATGCTGATTGATCATCCCCCATTGTTTATACCATCACTAGCCTTCATGGAAGGTAAGCTTGATCGTATGAATTAAACCCTTTGGAGGTTTAGAATCATTTTTATACTTGATCCATATGATATTTTGGAGACTATTATTGGGACTCATCATGAGCCTCATGAAACTCCTGATCCAAATAATCTCAATCAAATTATTCTTCCTAATGATGATCTTCTATGTGCTTGGATGCCTAGAAATGAAGATGCACTTTGTGCTCTTGTTACAAGTAATACTAATCGTGTTTGACTTTAATTCGGCATACTACTAAATCTTGTGAAGCATGGAATAATAATAATTTCTCTGAATACTCAAATCAGGCCTCAATCTCTAATGTTTGAAGAATTCAATGCCTTACTCATGGATAAGGATTTGTGGCTTAAGGTAACATGTGGCAAAAACAGAGGACATGCTACATTCACAGAAAATGCCAAAGGAGGCAAAAGCGAACTCTTCAAAGGATAGAGATAAAAAGATCCATGACAAATAGAAGTTCAAGGGAGAGTTATTCCACTACAAGAACAAGGGCCACATAATTCAAGATAATCACATCCAAAAGGGAGATAAGAAGAATGGTTCTTAAAAAGTTGGAAAGGACAAGGAGTCTACACACATTGTAGAAATAAAGGGAGGCAATAATGCAAGATTCATTCTAGAGGGTGAATCTATGGTACTTTTCATCAATTATAATGTTCCACAAATCAAATAAAATATAATTTTAGTAACTTCTATAACTAATCAAGTTCATGAAGTATCTTTTCGCAAGAGACGAGCTAAGATCATGGATAGTATCAACAACATTGGGAGGTTTGCCATAAGGAGGAACATTTTTTATGATTTGTCTCATCTTGTAGACACTAAACGTTTGTACACATGTGATTTATGACATGAGAGCTTTGGCCATATCGAATACCCTGTACCATCAATGGGCACACATAAACCTCACAAAGATCATCTATTACCATCAAGTGTCACACATAGACCTCACAAAGATCATCTTTTACCATTAATGATCACACATGGACCTCATCTAACTTGGAAGTTAGGGATCCAAAAATGTGAAGTCTCTCACGATTCCATCTCCTCATAATGGAGGCCTTATTACTTGGAGAGCCTTGCATCATTTGTGGTCACTTGATGGTGGAGTATTGAGTATATCTAAACCCCCCCCCAGTCAATGTCCACCCTACAGTAAACTACCTCCTTGGTCAAATACCAAGGTTTAGAAGGTGTCGATGAAGTTGTTCTCACCCAAGATTCTTGGTGAAGATGTCTACTCCATTTTCTTCCCTTGGACAATATCTTATCTCCATGGCCCC